>CM069131.1:83982857-84502857 GCA_035221665.1 Okamejei kenojei | reverse complement strand
ATTTCCACATGACAGCCCTCACTCACATCAGTGACCGCAGGTAACCTAAAGCACAAACCTGGTCTGGTCTCACAGTGAACATAAAGGTCTCTGACATTCTTTGCTTCAGGATCATTCCACACAGCTGCTGATAGAAAGCATTTTATGTTCATAATTCTAGGAGGAGAATTAGGCAATTCGGCCCATCATGTCTACACCGCCATTTAGTCATAGCTGATCTTCCTTTCCCTCTCAACCCCATTCTCCCGCCTTCTCCCTATGACCCCTGTCACCTTTACAAATTAAGAATGTCAATCTCCTCCTTAAATATATACATTGACTTCACCTCCGCAGCCGTTTATGGCAACGAATTCCGCAGATTCACCAACACTCTCACAAAATAAATACCCCCTCATCTCCTTTCTAAACATATGTCCTTTTATTCTCAGGCTATGGCCTTTGGTCCTAGACTCTCCCACTAGTGGAAGCATCCTCTCCACATTCACTCTATCCAGGCCTTTCACCATTCGATGTTTCATTGAGGTCCTCCCTAATTTATCACTGTTTGCTGATCACTGCAGCATTGTGAAGGACGTTGATTCTCTCTACGTCCGAATTTAGCCAGCAGGAACAAGCAGGCTGACCAATGGTATTCATCTTCATTGCAGGCTTCCCCAAAGATGTGGACATTCACACGTTGTGTTAATGTGCGTGAAAGCGCACACCACCAGACTCAGAAACAGCTTCTTCCCCTCTGTTATCAGCTTCTGAACAGTCCTTCCATAACCTCAGATACAGTTTGATTCACCTTTATCCCATTGAGGGTATTGGACTTGGTCTAAGGAACTGATGCACTGCAATGTAGCCCAGTCCATCTCACAGACCACACATCCCACCATTGACTCCATCCACATTTCACGCTGCTTTGGAAAAGCAGCCAACATAATCAAAGACTTGTCACACCCCAGTCATTCTTTCCTCTCCTTGCTCCTATCCAGCAGAAGGTAAAGAAGCTTGAAAGAGCACTTCAACATATTCAGGTACAGATTGCTCCCCTAAGTTACATGGCCTCTGAATGGTCCGTCCATAGCTAAGGTACTGCTCAATTCACCTATACCCCATTGCAGATGTTGGACGTTGTCTATGGAGCTTGACCTGATGCGCTACAATGCTGAGAACTATACTCTGCACCATATCTTTCCCTTTGCTCTATCTAATGTACTTGAGTTTGACTTGATTGTACTTATGTATAGTATATCTGATGGATTGGATAGCACGCAAAACAAAGCATTTCACTATACCTCGGTACTAGTGACAATAATAAACCTAAACATTCAACTAATCCACAGAAGTTCAGAGTTGAGGTCAGTATTGTTAGGAAGAAGCAATTCTTGGTAGTCACGGTTTTCAGGAGGATTTGTGGCGCAGCGGTAGAATTGCTGCCTTTTAGTGCCAATGACCTGGGTTCAATCCTGACTACAGTTGCTGTCTGTACAGAGTTTGTACATTCTCCTTGTGACTGTGTGGGTTTTATCCAGGACCTCCGGTTTCCTCCCACATTCCAAAGATGTACATGTTTGTAGGTCAATTAGTGAAATTGTAAATTATCAGTAGTGTGTGGGATAGTGCAAATGTACGGGGTGATCGCTGGTCAGCGTGGACTCAGTGGGCCAAAGGGCCTGTTTTTTTGCTATAACTCTAAACTCTAAAGTGTAAAGTCTAGATTTTCATGAGATGTTGATATTTGCTGGAAACAGCAACATTTGCTGGATTAACAGTTAAAACTTTCAAAGATTTAACACGTGCAGAATAGTTTAGTTGGCCTCTTTCCATGCTTTGAACATGAATATATTTTGTTGGGGTGGGGGAGGAGTGGTAGGTTGGTTTTGAGAAAAGAATCGCATATGTGATACCTACAGTATATGAAACGAGCTGCTATAGGAAGTGGTTGAGGCAGATACAATAACAACATTTTAAAAAACATTAAAAAGACATTTGAACAGCTACGTGGATAGGAAAGGTTTAGAGGTGTCTGGGTCAAATATGGGCAAATGGAAAAGCTTAGTTGGCCATTTGGATGAGTTGCATGGATGAGTTGGGTTGGAGGGCCTGTGTTCAAGCTGCTCAACTTTATGACTGTAATGCAAAGAATCAAAGTTTGTGAAATTTGCGTGAACTACTGGCAGAACTCCTGGACCCAGCACTGATGTAATTATAAAGAAAGCACATCAACACCTCTACTTCCTGAGAAGACTACGGAGATTTGGTATGTCAGAGAGGAACTTCTACAGGTCTACAGTGGAGAGAATATCGACTGGTTGCATCACGGCCTGGTTCGGCAACTTAAACACGAGGAGTGAAGAAGACTGCAAAAAGATGTGAACACAGCCCAGTCCATCACCGGCACTGACCTTCCCACCATCTAAAGGATTTATTGGAATTGCTGCATCAAAAAGGCAGCCAGCATAATCAGAAACCCACACCGTCACACACACTCATTTCACCCCTGCCATTGGGAAGAAGCTACAGGAGCCTAAAAACTGTCACATCCAGGTTCAGGAACAGCTTGCTTACAGCCATTCAGCTATTAAACACTAAACACTACAACCTCCAATAAGCTCTGAACTACATAGACTATTATTGTTATTATTGCGCTAGTATTGTGTGTGTGTGTGTGTGTGTGTGTGTGTGTGTGTGTGTGTGTGTGTGTGTGTGTGTGTGTGTGTGTGTGTGTGTGTGTGTGTGTGTGTGTGTGTGTGTGTGTGTGTGTGTGTGTGTGTGTGTGTGTGTGTGTGTGTGTGAGAAAGAACTGCAGCTGCTAGTTTAAATCGAAGGCTGACACAAAATGCTGGAGTAACTCAGCAGGACAGGCAGCATCTCTGGAGACACGGAATAAGTGACGTTTCGGGTTGAGACCCTGCTTCAGAGATAATATATGATATACATATAATATGTATATACATATGTATTTGTGAGTATGTGTATATAAACACACTGAACTTTTTGTTCTATCTCACTTATTATACTGTTTACAGTGTACTATTTATACATAACAAAAACTCTTCCAAAACTTCCAAGAACTCTTATGCTCTTCCAGTTTGCAGGGCTTTTCTATTTGCGCAAAAACGGTACGCGGTAGCACCACAATTCTTCACCAGATTACCCACCATTCTCATGTACTGCGAGTGCAACAACTTTTGTTCCGATCGGTGGTATAATGTAAAGGTTATCGAGGTTTAAAAATCATAAAAAACGCATGTGCGCAGATTCCTTCAGTCAGCACCATGCAGATTGGTCTCTTCTCCTGTCAATCAATGCACAGCCGGGATGGCGACGCTTCTTCCTGCCCCAGTGGCAGCGACAGCCTGTCCCGCCTCACTCACACACTCCTCTCTCCACTTCTCACAGTAACTTGTCTATGGTCTCCCCCACCACCGGTGGCGGTTGCAGGGAGGGGGGGGGGCGTTCAGTGGAGGCCCAGTGGAGGCCCAGTGGAGGCCCTGGTCCCATCTCTATCCCTCATCAATGACCCCTCTCCCCCGCCCATCCTCTGCGGCAATGATGGTCCCGTCTACCCGTCTCCCCGGGTCTCCCCCCCCCCCCCCCCGCCATTGCGGCCTTCTCGGAGGAGATCTTCTCCACCAGCTCATCAAAACTCATGGTGCTTACCATGACGAACACTGACTCCATCCCCCACCCCCGCGGCCCGGCAGCGGCTGCGAGCAGGCAGGCAAGTAGGCGGGTGGGCAGGAAGGGGATGGGCCGAGTGGCAGCAGCGGACACGCGGACAGAATGGGGTACGCCGAGCGGCGGTTGAGCCAGAGAGGGCAGTGGGAGGGAGGGCGAGTCAGGTTGCAGGGTGGCCAAGCAGTTTGCGCGAAGTTTGAGTAACTCACACACAGACACACAATGCAAACTGGTCCAATCGTCAAGTCAACATGATCTAAACCACAGCTAACAATGAATGACCTGTGGAGGAAGGAACTGCAGATGTTGCTTTTTATGGATGGAGGGAGGGAGGGAGTGACTGAGGGTAGGGGAAAGGAGAGGGAGGGAGAGGTGACGGAGGGATTGGGGGAGGGGAGGAGGAGAAGGGAAAGAAGAGGGAGGGTGAAGGGGGGGGGGTGCTGGGGATGAGGGGAAATGAGCCGTGCCTGCGCAGTTGGGGGCTATGGGTGAGTGGTGCAATTTTGCATTGGGGAACGGGTTGCATTGAGGGACCAGGCTTCCCGTGTGACAGGGACCCGACGGGTCCCACTTAGTCTAGTGTTTACATATTCTGTTGTGCTTCTGAAAGTATGAATTCTATTGTTCTATCTGGGACATATGACAATAAAACACACTTGACTCTTGACTCACTTGAACTTGAGTGGAAGGAGAAAGAAGCCTCATAAATTACAGAATCAGGAATTAATCCCTTCACTATTTTTAACTCTTCATCTCTTCAGCTCAGTCAGCATCACTCCCCAGAGCAGCAGCTGATCTCCACACATGAAGAGAATGATCCAACGCACAACTTGCATAGTGGTGTGAGCGCTCAATTTAGAAACCATTTGTGGGAAAGATACAGCTTTTGGCATGCATCCTCAGATACAGCTTTTGGGATGCATCCTCAAATCAGCCATAATAGTCCACTCACCGAAATAACAGAGACATCTGTAATGACAGGAAAACACAATGGGCTCGTCGGTCTTCTTAGTTATCAAGATAGACTCAAAATGTCGGAGAAAAGTAAAAGGTAATGTTTTGGGTCGAGACCCTTCATCAGACTCTGAATCGATATAGTGCAAAATAAAACAAAGCCCGAAGTCCCTAGTGAAACCAAAGCCTTGATTTAAAGTTAGCACCTCCAACAGTATAGCAGTAACAGTATATGGATATGGTGCTCAAGTGTCCTGAGTGGGATTTGAACCCACAACTTTCTGGCTCCAGAGGTGAAAATACTACTAACAGAGCCAACATGTGGATCAATAGTAAACAGAACATTAGCTGGAGATATTTCAGATGTAAATCTAATTGAATGGAAGAACATGGCTGAGCGACTGAATCGTGTACTCTTGTTGCTCTCAAGTTGATGGGGCAGGGGTTTTTACAATCCATTGAATTCACTAAAACAGTCTCTAGCATGTACCCACACTTTCAATATGCTAATTTTTGCATGCATTGTTGTGACTTACACTCAATCCATTTGAATCTATTAATTTACAACATGGAACATAGAAAAAGTACAGCACAGGAAGGTTTATGTTTAGGTTTCTAATTTTGTTGCACTGGAAAGGTTATTTTTGCATCCTATTCAAGTAGATCAGATGTACCATACAATACTCAAGTACAATAGATAAAGAGGAAGAAACAGAATACAGAATATACTATAGATCTCAGCATTGTAGGGCATTATAGCACATCAGTTCCTTAGCTAAAATCCAATTTTCTCATTGAGGTAGAGGTGAATCGATCTGTACACTAGCTTGTAGTGAACCATTCAGAAGCCTGATAATAGAGGAAAATAAGCTATACCTGAGTCTGGTGGTGTGCACTTTCAAAAATCTTCACCTTCTGCCAGATGGTGCAGAGAGAAGGAATGACCAAGGTGAGACAAGTCTTTGATTATGTTGGCTGTTTTTCCGAGACAGCATAAAGTGTAGATGGGAGGTAATGGTAGGAAGTTTGGTCCATATGATGGATGGGACTACATCTACAACTCTGCAATTTCTTGTGTTCTGGGGCAGAGCTATTCCCAAACCAAGTTGTGATGTAACATGACAGTATGCATGCTTTGATGCATCTGCAGAGGTTTGTTAGTGTCACTGAAGACATGCCGAATTTCCTCAGTCCCCTCAATTCCCCAGTTTCCTCAGTTCCTCAGGATAGTCCCTTCAACCCGCAATGTGTGTGCCGAACATGATGAAAAGATAAACTAATCTTATCTTCCCACTCGTGGTCCATGTCCCTCCGTTCTCTGTATATCCATGTGCCTATCTAAAAGCCCCCTAAGATGCCACTTTCACATCTGCCTCCACCACCACCCTTGACAGCAGATTCTAGTTATTTACCACCCTCTGTGTAAAAAACGTGCCCCGCACATCTCCTTTAAACATTGTCCCTCGCACCTTAAAGTTATGCCCTCTAGCCATTGACATTTCCACCCTGGGAAAAAGATATTCTACTCTATCTATGCCTCTCATCATTTGATAGACTTCGATCAGGTCTCCCCACAACCTCTGGCATTCCAGAGAAAACAATCCATGTCTATCCAACCACTCCTTATAGCTAATACTTTTAACACCCTCTAATTTCTAATATATCAGTAGTGAATGTAAGACTCCTGCTGAGGACATCAATCAGGAAACAAAAGAGACATGTTACCATATTCCCACAAAATTCTAATCATATGAGACCTTGTGGCATTTCCCCAAGTTCTCCCATTATTGTCATGCACATTTCTATTGGTTGGTAAGATATACTAACTTTTCACAAGGTTCTTGACAATGTTGCACTTGTTAAAAATTGTACCTATGACGTAGATCAGCAGGAACTGCAACAGTATTCCCAAAAAATGTTGCAAGTTTTCAAGTTGGCCTTGTGTGTTAGCTGTTTCAACAGCTTTGAAAGGAAAGCGAAAATAAAGTATTTCCACCAAAGTCACTGGTAACTAATGTGTACTTGAAGACAGTCCCAGAGATCGATCATCATGCTATCGTTCATGTTATTAGTCAATCTGAATGAGAGTGGTGCAGTGACCACAATTTTATTTTTCATGTTTTTCTCAGGTAGAAGATCTGATCTGAAAGATGATCTACATCCTTAAGTCACAATATATATCAACAAACTGCTAGGATCCACCCATTGCCTGGACTTGGACCAATCTTCCTTCCCCATGCCGTGGGCTGCTTTAACAGTGTTTGTGAATTTTGGGATGGAATATGCAGAAATCAGAGTTCACCTCTATTTGGCGCACTGAATGGGTACTTGAGAAGCACAATTGCCTAACTGGAAGCTGACCTGCCCCTACCCCGAAAATAATGTAACATTGTAAAAAATTGTCTTGAGAAAATCACTGTTTGCTGCATTAAACAGGACCTATGTGGTTCTAATAGTAATTTTGTTTAGTTTAGAGATACAGCACAGAAACAGGCCGTTCGGCCCACCGAGTCCACGCTGACCAGCGATCCCCATACACTAACACTATCTTACACACTAGGGACAATTTACAATTTTTACTAAAGCCAAATTAGCCTACAAACCTGTAACTCTTTGGAATGTGGCAGGAAACCGGAGCACCCGGGGAAAACCCACGTGGTCACAGGGAGCACATACAAACTTCATACAGACAGCACCCATAGTCAGGATCAAACTCAGGTCTCTGGCGCTGTAAAGGGCCTGTCCCACTTTCACGGCCTAATTCACGACCTTTTTTACTCGTGGACATTTTTCATCATGTTGAAAAAACTCCCCGACCTACTTGATGCCATGAGTACCTATAAACTAGCATCACGACCTGCTACGACCTACCTACGACCTCCTATGATCTCGTGACGACCATGCAGCGAGTATGAGTCAGTGGCAAACTCGGCAGAGGTCATGAATTAGGTCGTGAAAGTGGGACAGGCCTTTTAGGCAGCAACTCTACCAATTGCATATCAAACATGGCCATAGACATAAAAGGACACAAAATGCTGAAGTAGCATCTCTGGAGAACATGGATAGGTGATGTTTCAGGTTGGGACCCTTCTTCAGACAGGTTATAGGTATATTTGTCTGTCTATAAGTAAATAGGATATTAGTGTACTCAAGAGAGTCAGCCCTCGCAACACTATTTTTTTGTGCTAGGTTCTCTTTTCTCAGAACCTTCAGACCATCCATATGAATTACTTTCAACCAGCAAAGGTGGAACATTCAGAGGTGTTTTGTCAGCTACAGTACATTGCAAATGTGTAATTTGATGCAACTTTTTGTCAGACTCAAAATATCAAAGTAAACAATATTATTGTAGCTATTGAAAATGTGTTGAATCACCTGCTGTTATCCTTGATCTTAAGTGTAGAAAACATTGATGTACTTTAAGTTTGGGAGATTCTATCAAAAGGATCTCCAAGTGAACATCTGCTTCTCTTGATAAATAAAGACTTTTATATCAACCGACTTCAGTGGCTTAGTTCACAAAGTAACAACAGATGGTATGGAAATATCTCCTGCCTTTCTAAATAGTCCCATGAGAACTTGAACATGAGAGGTATTTCAATCAAAATGCAACATATCTGGCACTGCAGTACACCCTCAATACTAAAACTCTGTTCTGAGGTACACACCTGATTCAAGAAACTACTATCATCTCGGCACCGAAGAAAGGCAAGATCGCATGCCTTAATGATTACCATCCAGTAGCCTTGACATCTACCATCATGAAGTGCGTTGAGAGGTTGGTTATGGAACACATTAAATCTAGTCTACCAAGCAACCGACCCACTGCAATTCGCCTACCGCCACATCAGGTCCACGGATGATGCCATCTCCTCACACTCATCCCTGGAACATCTGGATAAGAGAGACATCTACGTCAGACTCCTATTCATAGACTACAGCTCTGCTTTTAATACCATTATCCCATCCAGATTCATAACCAAACACATGGAACTTGAAGTCAGTGCTCATCTCTGCATCAAATTCAGGAAGTACAGTGGTACACATACCCCGGTAGACATTGATGTGCCAAAGAGCAAATGGTTGAAAGCTTCAAGTTCTTAGGAGTAAATATCACCAGCAACTTGTTCTGGACTAGCCATATCGCAGCAATGACCATGAAAGCACACTAACTACTTCTACAGATTCGACTTCCTTAGAAAGCTTAGGACGTTTGTCATGTCCCCAACAACTCTCACCAACTTCTACAGATGCACTGTAGAAAGCGTTTTATCAGGGTGCATCACAACACAAGATGTCTCTCTTATCCAGATGTTCCAGGGATGAGTGTAGGGAGATTACATCATCCATGGACCTGATGTGGCGGTAGGGGATCTTCTTCTTCTTTATTCGTGTGGTGTACACAGCCTAAAGTTGTTGGGCAACATTCTATTTGATCTTTGTGCACGTCGAGTTGATTGCATTAGTCGAAACAGGGCGGACCACGTGAAGGTTGCAATCTTCCACCCCGCGGTAGGGGATGATTGTGGATGATCAGCCATTATCACGTTGAATGGCGGTGCTGGCTCGAAGGGCCAAATGGCCTACTCCTGCACCTATTGTCTATTGTCTATTGCCTATTGTCTAACATGGTTTGGGAACAGCTCCATCCAAGACTGCAAGAAATGCAGAGAATTGTGGACGTATCTTTAATCAGATTCAAATGAATATCCTGTATCTGTACATTGTGGACAGCTCAATTGTAATCATGTTTAGTCTTTATGCTGACTGGATAGTAAGCAACAAAAGGCTTTTCACTGTACCTCGGTACACATGACAAGTAACTAATTGCCTCCACTTACGATACTTACATATTTTGGTCAATTATAATTATTTCTGAAGCCTTCCATTCCAGAACTGCTTAGAGACATAATTAGAGACTAGAATACATGATTTCTGGCCATGTGACAACTGGTCAGTTCCCTTTTTTTCCCCACTAGGATGAAGGAGAGCTAGTGGATGTAGTGTGTCTGGATTTTCAGAAAGCCTTTGATAAGGTCCCACACAGGAGATTAGTGGGCAAAATTAGAACACATGGCATTGGGGCTTGGGTATTAACATGGACAATGAATGGCGGTACTAGCACGAAGGGCCAAATGGCTTCCTCCTGCACCTATTTTCTATGTTTCTATGTTTGCCATTCCCCTGCACTTCTGTCGCCACCACCTTCTTGTGCTATGCCCCAGCCTCTCTTGCCTCCTCAAACGCTTTATTTTCATTCTCCAACCTGGATGATGATCAACAAGAACACTCTACCCAAACTCTCAGTCTGAAGAAGGATCACAACCTGAAACGTCACCCATTCCTTCTATCCAGAGCTGCCTGTCCCACTGAGGTACTGCAGCTTTTTGTGTCTATCTTCAGTGTAATCCAGCATCTGTAGTTCCTTCCCACACAACAACACGTTACAAAGTGGGGGTGCTGCTATGGGGGAAGTGTGTGAGTACATCCTCCTGTTGTCCGGCATTACTCTCTGGTGGGAATTGCTGCCCAAGTGATGGATTGGCAATTTGGGAGATTAACAATACTAACCATAAATTCAGAACTATGATGAATTAAATTTACTCCCTGTATGCGTCACCAAATGTTAAGTGTTCTTTAAAGAACTGATGAAAACTCTTTATATGAAGAGCCCATGGATTCTAAAGGTTTTTCATCTGTGGGCCAAGGAAGAAGACAGCAGCATTAAGCTAAAAGGTAAAACCAAACCGGCTCCGTTCTCTGGATGGCCCGGACTAGATGTAGAGATGTCATACCAATCATTTCACACCAATTTGATGCATGGTACATTTCTTGCACCTCATATTTATTCCAACGTAAGTAATCAGATTTTCCAAAAATGTTATTTATAAAGAATAACCCTATCTCATTGACTAGTGTAATTGCTTGATAGGTGTTTAGGTTTCCTGGAAACTGCAGTATAGAAATAAAGTAGAAAGATGAGTAAAGAAGCCATCACCTTATTTTTGTGTGATAGTTAGTTGTAAGAATAATCACCTTGCTAACTACAATTAGGATCAATCTTGATGTCTGATGCATTGGAACATCAGCATATAGAACAGTAGTAAAAAAAACACTTACCATATTAAAGGTCAAGCAATGCAAATTTTGATTTAAACTGTCTGCTGCTATTGTTTGACAGGATAGACATCATGTCCAATCTGAGATATGGAATTATTAAATAAATACTTTAAACACCACAACTTCCACGTACAATTATATACCCAGAATAATTACCCAGAATATTAATGTAATAATAGTCCCTCTATTGATTCATATATATTAAAATTAATTCTATCTTAAATCAATGATGACATTGTAATTAAAAATGTCTACATCAATTAATACAGGATGGGATGTTATATTTTTTTAAGAACTGTTAAGCAATTCTACTCAAACATTTCATGAAGACAATCTGGTAGAAGTCAGTAATGTTATAAAGCAAATTGTAGATTTTATTCTATATTATGGATGATATAGAATATGGGAAATACAACAAAATGATATGTAATGATTAACATCAATCACTATGGTTGTGGAATAAACTTAGGAGAAACAAAAATGTACTAGAACATGTCTAAATTAAACTCTGCCAATTACAAGAAATGTAGTTTAATTTTGTTTCAAGATACAGCATGGAAAAGGCCTTTGGCCCACCACGTCAGGCAACTATCACCCATACACTAGTTCTATGGGTGATAGCCCAATTTTGTATACTACACACAATTTACAGGCCAATTAACCTACAAACCTCCATTTCTTTGGAATGTGGGAGGAAAACCCACACGGTCATAGTGAGAACGTACAAACTCCATACAGTCAGCACCTGAAGTCAGGATCAAACCAGTGTCTCTGCCGCTGTAAGGCAGCAACACTACCACTGCACCATTGTGCCATAAATTCTTAAAATCCTCTCACAAAATAAAGAACATTTTTATTCAGCTGTGGTAGAAAATATCAAGCAAGCCAAATATTCAAGAGGAAACCTGACTATCATTTGAAGAAAAATACCAGAATAGATGGAACATTCTAATTCTTCTCACATTCCTTTAACAATATTTCACAACTGAGAAAATATTGCCTTCCAATCCCGCAGTCTCTTTAACCTTCGGTAAATATCCCCACCCAACAATAAAACAAGCAACGCCTTGAAAACAGTCTGAAGAAGGGGTTTGACCCGAAACATCACCCATTCCTTCTGGGGGAGTCCAGAACTAGAAGCCACAGTTTAAGAATAAGGGGTAAGCCATTTAGAACGGAGCTGAGGAAACACTTTTTCTCAAGAGAGTTGTGAATCTGTGGAATTCCCTGCCTCAGAGGGCGGTGGAGGCTGGTTCTCTGGATACTTTAAAGAGATAGCTAGATAAGGTTCTTAAGGATAGCGGAGTCAGGGGATATAGGGAGAAGGCAGGAACGGGGTATTGATTGGGGATGATCAGCCATGATCATATTGAATGGCTGTGCTGGCTCGAAGGGCCAAATGGCCCACTCCTGCACCTATTGTCTATTGTCTATTGTCTCCAGAGATGCTGCCTGTCCCGCTGAGTTACTCCAGCATTTGTTTCTACCGTGAAAGCCTTCTCGCAGATTAATAACAATCAAAAATAACTGGTACGTTGCCGTTGGAAACTGGTTAAACACAGAGCAGAACAATATTTAGAATATTTACAAGTAATTCTGCGCTTTTGGGAAATTGTACTCCTTTGGTTTCCTCTGGTTCTGTTTGCTCTTTAACTTTTTTTAAGCAATTAACTTCCCCAAATGTTGTCAACATTAATGCAAAAGGCAAAGTTCATCTCCAATGAGATTTTCAACCTCAGTGATGACATTTCTTATTTAATGAAAAAACACGCAACTACAGATGCTGATTTACTAACAAGACACAAAGTGGTGGAGTAACTCAGTGGGTCAGGCAGCTTCTCTGGAGGACATGGATAGGTGATCGTTTCGGGTTGGGACTCGTCTTCCGACAGAACATCACCTTCTCCACAGAGCATCACCTCAGATATCAGTACAACAAATTTGAACAGGCAGGGTTAGTGGTCACGGAGTCATGGAGTCAACCCACCAAATCTATGCTGACCATCAATTACCCATTTACACTAATCTAATGTAAATTACATTAATGAAGGCCACACCAGATAAGGATGCAGTTATCCTTTCTAAAAGCCAATAATGAATTTGCTGGATTGTTAGGATAATCTGTTGATTTAATCTTGTGCTCAAATTATATTTTTCTTCATTACAATGTAGGTTTGGTGAAAAATTCAGAAGTAATGGTTAGTCCATTTCTGACCATTTGCCTAGTCCAGAAAACATTGTTTATTATCCAAAGCCCACAGCTGTAACTTTAGATTTAGAAACACATCATGGTCACAGGCCCTTCAGCCCATCAAGTCCACGCTGCCCATTGAACACCCACACACTATTACTATCTTATCCCACTTTCTCATCTCGTCCCAACACACCAGTGGTAATTTACATATGACAATGACCCTACAAACCCACACGTTTTTGGAATGTGAGAGGAAACCAGAGCTCCCGGAGAAAACCCACATGGTCACAGGGATAACATGAAAACTCCAAAGAGACACGACCTAGGTCTCTGGTGCTGTAAGATAACAGCTCTACTAAAAGCACCACTGATTTTTTTTATCCGTAGGAAGCAAAGGGCGGCACAGTGGCTCAGCGGTAGAGCTGCTGTTTCACAGTGCCAGAGACCCGGAATCGATCGTGACTACGGTTACTGTCTGTGCAGAGCTTGTACATTCTTCCTGTGACCTCGTGGGTTTTCTTCGGATGTTCCAGTCTCACAAAAAAGGTTTCAAGCTCTGCCATCCTGGGCCCATAAACCACATAAAGTGGTTCATAAGTGGTTCATAAACCACTCAACATGACCAAACCAGGGTGGAATCAAGTTAATGTTCTCACCAGTTTGGTCATAAAGCTGACATTGCTGGTTTAACCCTGTTCAAATTGTATTATTTCATATTAACACTTTCTTTCTATGTGCACCCTCCCCCCACCCATGCTGGTTTATTTTATCCATGCCCATCCCACACATCCAACCTCACAACTTGGTGACTACATGCAACACAAGATGGCTCTGTGCTAGGCTGTTATTTGGCAGTCAAACATAGGAAGGTACCTCGTGCAAAATTCATGTCCTTGACACTAATAATCTCCAAAAGATTGCTCCATGCTTTCAAGTCGGTTTCCACCCGTAGTTACAATTTCCCCATTAATTTCAGCAAAGCTTCTTAATCACAGGTCTGGGGGGGGGGGGGGGGGGGGGGGGGGGGGGGGGGGGGGGGGGGGGGGGACAGTTAAATATTTGCATAATGAACAAAGACACAGTAAGATATTTGTACTAAAAATTCTAATGGCACTTTCTGTAAACAATAATTTCTAAATACAAACAAAAAATTCTATGCATGCAAATAGTCCCTTACTCTGTATTGAAAATAGATTCTAAAATTCATCTTGTTTCCAATATACTCTCAATATCAGTTTTGTTTATTGTCACGTATACCGAGATACAGTGAAAAGCTTTTGTTGCGTGCTAACCAGTCAGCAGAAAGGTTTTGATAGAGATGGCCAAATCACAGGTTTATGTCAGTAGCTTAGAAAGACAATTTGGTCAGTGTTGATGAGCTGGCCTGAGTGGTCTGTCTCCATGCTATATATCGCTATCACACAATGCGAACATGAGTCCAATTAAAGAATTACAGAAATACTAATTCAGCAATCCATATTGTAAATTAAGAGAGTTATTCTGGTGTTGGTAATTGCATAATAATAATTTGAACAAATAAACTTAACTAACTGTGGCATGGTGGCACCATGATAGAGTTGCTGCCTGACAGTGCCAGAGACCCGGGTTAGATCCTGACTACGGGTGCTGTCTTTACAGAGTTTGAAGGTTCTCCCCATGACCTGGTCTGTACATTCGCCCCGTGGCAGTTATCTAGGTTATCCAGGTTTTCTCCGGGATCTCCAGTTTACTTCCACACTCCAAAGACGTACTGGTTTGTAGGCTAATTGGCTTGGTCAAATTGTAAATTATCCCTAGTGTGTAGGATAGTGTTAGTGTGCAGGGATCACTGGTCGGCTCGGACTTGGTGTACCGAGCGGCCAGTTTCCAAGCTGTATCTCTAAACTAAACAAAACTAAAGTTGGGTAGTTGTAATTTGCAATATTTTGTAATTTATTTAAAACCATATTTTCCAAACCAAGCCAAACCAAACCTTATTCCAAACCATTATTTCAAACCATATGACAGTGTGGAGACTGTCACAGTGGACAAGCAAATAAAGATGTTCCCAAACCGGAAACCGTGGATGAACAAGGAGGTTCGGAATCTGCTAAGGGCACGCAACATTGCCTTTAAATCCAGGGACACTTCTGCATACAGTGCTGCCAGGTCAAACCTGAACAAAGGCATAAAAAAGGCCAAAGACATCCACAGGTAAGGGTGGAAGACCACTTCAACACCGCGGACACCAGAAGCATGTGGCAGGGTGTCAGGGACATCACTGACTACAAGAGCAGCCCCACCTGCCCCCACAGATATCACACTGGCCAATGTGTTAAACACCTTCTTTGCCTGCTTTGAAACTGGCAACACCACCAGGAGAGGAATAACCCCGGCCATGGCGGAGGGACAGGCCTTAACACTGAGCACCCAGGAGGTACAGTGCGCTCTGCGTAGGATCAATCCACGCAAGGCTGCAGGCCCGGATGGAGACCAGGATAGGGTACTAAAGGACTGTGCTGTACAGCTGGCGGAGGTATTCACGAGGATCTTTAACCTGTCTCTATCTCTGGCAACGGACCCCAAGTGCCTGAAGACATCTACCATAGTGTCGGTGCCGAAAAAGTCTAAAGTCACCAACCTGAATGACTACCGTCCGGTTGCCTTAACTCCAATACCAATGAAGAGCTTTGAAAGGCTGGTCCTCTCCCACATCAAAACAGCATCCCTGCCTCATTGGACTCTCATCAATTTGCATACAGGGCAAATAGATCCACAGAGGATGCCATCTCTCTGGCTCTTCACACTGTCCTGACTCACCTGGAAAGACAGGGCATGTACGTAAGGATGCTCTTCATAGACTATAGCTCTGCCTTCAATACGGTCATCCCCACCAAGCTCACCACCAAACTCCACCAGCTAGGCTTCAGCTCACTGATATGCAATTGGATCCTGAATTTTCTGACGGAACGACCACAGGCAGTGAGACTGGGCCCGCAGTGAGACCGGGCTGTCCTCCACCCTCACCCTGAGCACCGGCACACCACAGGGCTGTGTACTGAGCCCCATGCTCTACTCCCTCGTCACTCACGACTGTGTCCCTGCATTTGACAACAACACCATTGTCAAGTTTGCAGACGACACAACGGTGATCGGGCTGATCACCAACGGTGAAGAAACAAAATACAGGCGGCGGTGTAGAACCTGGCAGACAGGTGCTCACGGAACAACTTGTCACTAAACACCTCCAAGACCAAGGAGTTGATTATCGACTTCAGGCGGTCACAGAATGGGGTATACGCCCCAATCTCCATCTACGGAGACAGTGTGAAGAGAGTGTCCAGCTTTAAGTTTCTGGGCACTCACATCTCAGAGGACCTCACATGGTCCACCAACACTGCTGCGCTGGTCAAAAAGGCATAACAACGACTGTTCTTCCTAAGAACATTGAAACGGACTGGTCTGCCCCAACAGCTGCTGACGACCTTCTACCGCTGCACGACAGAGAGCATACTAACTTATGGCATCTCTGTGCGGTATGCAGGCCGTCAACATCCATAAAGACTCCTCTCACCCTTGTAATGGACTGTTCGAACTACTCCCTTCCGGCAGACGTTACAAGGCCTTCTACACCCGTACCTCCAGACTCAGGAACAGCTTCATTCCCAGAGCTATAGCGGCTCTGAACTGGCCCTGCTGAGTGCCCCCCACCCCCATGGACTGTCTCCCTCGGATGGTCACGTCGCACAGACACATCTGCACTTTAATCTGTTTTGACTGTTTTACTGTTCTATTGTTCTTTTTACAAACCTTGTTCTCGGGGTATCTAAACCTAAATTTTATTAATTGTTAAAGTTATGACATCGGATGGAAGTTGCAAACCAAATCTTGTTGCACTTATGTGTAATGACAATAAAATACATTATTATTATTATTATTATTATTATTATTATTATTATTATTATTATTATTATTATTAAGCATTGGTCATTTCAGGACTTTTATTATTGCCTTTACTTCTTTACTTTATTTGCAAGCTCTTCTAAAGAACTGATCAGCAATTGCTGTTTTCTCATATAGTAGCAAATTTTCTAATGGTAGTTTTGTAGATCTCTGCTCACTTGTGAATTAGTTACAATTTGTTGCTGCTTCCTTTGAGGCAATCACACTGCAACAGAGAAATCATGACAGGAAAATGTTGCAGGGAGTGTCACTGATTTCTGGATGTTGAGATAAATATCTGGCAACTATATTTACATTGGTTATCCGATGGATACAGATAAATCCAGCAGCAGAATTCCAATGCAGATGAAGCTATTTGGTTTTTATGTGTGACTGAATCAGAAAAGTTAGTAGTTTTGTTTAGTTTAGAGATGTAGCATGGAATCAGGCCCATTGGCTCACCGAGTCCACGTCGATCGGTTTGCTAGTGCTACACGGGTGGATATAAACTAAACAGGGGGGGGGGGGGGGGGGGGGGGGGTGGAGACAACAACGTGGAAGCGTATGCGTGCAGTTAACTGGAAAGAGAGTGTAGGAAAGGTCACATTTAAAGTAACAGGGCAGGAGGTGGGAACCAATGCAAGGAGACAGAGGGCCATAAAAGGAGAACAGAAGCAAAAGGTAGAAGGGAGATAAGAAAAACAAACCTGAAAGCTTTGTACCTTAATGTGAGGAGCATTCGTAATAAGGTAGAAAAATTGAATGTGCAGTTAGTAGTTAAGGAATATGATATAGTTGTAATCACGGAGACATGGCTCCAGGGTGGCCAAGGCTGGGAGCTAAACATGCAGGGGTATTCAATATTCAGGAAGGATAGATAGAAAGGAAGAGGAGGTGGGGTGGCATTGCTGGTTAAAGAGGAGATTATTGCAATAGCAAGAAGAGACATTAGCTTATATGCTGTAGAATCAGTATGGGTAGAACTGCAAAATAGCCAAGAGCAGAAAACGCTTGTTGGAGTGGTATACAGACCACCAAACAGCAGTAGGGAGGTTGGGGATAGCATCAAACAGTAAGTTAGGGATGCGTGTCGCAAAGGTACAGTGGTTATTATGGGTGACTTTAATCTACATATAGATTGAGCCATCCAAATTGGTAGCAGTGCTGAGGAGAAGGATTTCCTGGAATGCATACGGGATGGTATTTTTAAACCAATATGTCAAAGAACCAACTAGAGGTGTAGGAAAGAACTGCAGATGCTGGTTTAAATCGAAGATAGACACAAAATGATGGAGTAACTCAGCGGGACAGGCAGCATCTCTGGAGAGAAGGAATGGATGATGTTTTGGGTCAAGATCCTTCAGACTGATGTCAGGGGAGTGGGAGGGACAGAGATAGAATGTAGTCGGAGACAGCAAGACTGGTGGGAGAACTGGGAAGGGGGAGGGGATGGAGGGAGAGGGAAAGCAAGGTCTATCTGAAGTTAGAGAAGTCAATGTTCATACCACTAGGGTAAGCTACCGAAGTGAAATATGAGGTGCTGTTCCTCCAATTTGCGTTGGGCCTCACTCGGACAATGGACGAGGCCCAGGACAGAAAGGACAGATTGGGAATGGGAGGGGGAGTTGGAGTCCTGAGCAACTGGGAGATTAGGTATGTTAAGGCGGACTGAGCGGAAGTGTTCAGCAAAATAATTACCGAGCCTGCGCTTGGTCTTGCTGATGTACAGAAGATGACACCTGGAATAGCGGATACAGTAGATGAGGTTGGAGGAGGTGCAAGTTAACCTCTGCCTCACCTGAAAAGACTGTCAGGGTCCTTGGATGGAGTCGAGCGGGGAGGTAGAGGGACAGGTGTTGCATCTCCTGCGGTTGCAGTTGAAAGTACCTGGGGAGGGGGTGGTTTGGGTGGGAAGGGACGAGTTGACCAGGGAGTCGTGGAGGGGTTGGTCTCTGCAGGAAGCAAAAAGGGGTGGAGATGGGAAGACGTGGCCAGCAGTGGGATCCCGTTAGAGGTGGCAAAAGTGTTGGAGGATTATATGCTGTATGCGACGGCTGATGGGGTGGAAGGTGAGGGCAAGGCTCTGTTCTTGTTGCGAATGGGGGGAGGGGGAGCAAGAGTGGAGCTGTGGGATATCAAGGAGACCCTAGTGAGAGCCTCATCTATAATGGAAGAGGAGAACCCCCGTTTCCTAAAGAATGAGGACATCTCCAATGATCTCGTACGGAAAACCTCATCCTGGGCGCAGAGCTAGTATAGGCGGAGGGATTGTGAGTAGGGTATAGAATCTTTATAGGATGCAGGGTGTGAAGAAGTGTAATCTAGATAGCAATGGGAGTCAATAGGCTTGTAGTAGATTTCGGTCAATAGTCTGTCTCCTGTGATGGAGACGGTGAGATTCAGAAATGGTAGGGAGTTGTCGGAGATGGTCCAAGTGAACAGAGCCAACTAGAGGGAGGCCATCCTAGACTGGGTATTGTGTAATGAGGAAGGATTAGTTAGCGATCTTGTTGTGCAAAGCCCCTTGGGCAGCAGTGTCCATAATATGGTGGAATTCTGCATTAGGATGGAAAGTGACACAGTTAATTCAGAGACTAGGGCCTGAACTTAAAGAAAGGAGATATTGAAGGTATGAGACGGGAATTGGCTAGGATAGATTGGCAAATGATACTTAAAGGGTTGACAGTGGAGATGCAATGGCAAAGATTTAAAGACTGCATGGGTGAACTCCAAATATTGTTCATACCTGTCTGGCGAAAAAATAAAATGGGGAAGGCGGCTCAACCGTGACAAATGAGGGAAATGAGGGATAGTGTTAAATCCAAGGAAAAGGCATATAAATTGGCCAAAGGAAGCAGCAAACCGGAGGACTGGGAGAAATTTAGAACTCAACAAAGGAGGACAAAGGGGTTAATTATGTGGGGGGGAAAGAGCATGGAAGAAAGCTTGCGTAGAATATAAAAACTGACTGTAAAAGCTTCTTTAGATATGTAAAAAGGAAAAGATTAAGAAGACAAATGTAGGTCCCTTACAATCAGAGATAGGTGATTTATAATAGGAAACATGGAAATGGCAGAACAGTTAAACGAGTACTTTGGTTCTGTCTTTACTAAGGAAGACACAAACAATCTCCCAGAAATACTAGAGTACTGAAGATCTAGTGGAGGGAGGAACTGAAGGGAATCGACATTAGTCAGGATATAATGTTAGGTAAACTGTTGGGACTGTTGGCAGATAAATCTCCAGAGCCTGATGGTCTGCATCCCAGAGTACTCAAGAAGGTGGCCCTAGAAATCGTGGATGCATTGGTGATAATTTTCCAATGTTCTCTCGACTCTGGATCAGTTCCTTTTCAAGGAAGTTTAAAACCCCACTTTTTATGAAAGGAGGGAGAGAGAAAACGGGAAATTATAGAGATCAGTAGTGGGGAAGATGCTTGAGTCGATTGTTAAAGATGTTATAGCAGCGCAATTGGAAAAGCAGTGAGAGGGTCGATCTAAGTCTGCATGGATTTATGAAGGGGTAATCATGCTTGACTAATCTTCTGGAATTTTTTGAGGATGTAACAAGTAGAATGGATAAGGGAGAGCCAGTGGATGTGGTGTATCTGGACTTTCAAAAAGCCTTTGACAAGGTCCCACACAAGAGATTAGTGTGCAAAATTAGAGCACATGGTATTGGGGGTAAGGTATTGACATGGATAGAGAATTGGTTGGTAGACAGGAAACAAAGAGTAGGAATAAACGGGTCTCTGTCAGAATGTCAGGCAATGGCGATTGGAGTGCCTCAAGGCTCGGTGCAGGGGCACAACTATTTACAATATATATTAATGATTTAGATGATGGAATTAAAAGTAACAATGGCAAATTTGCAGATGACACAAAGCTGGATGGCAGTGTGAACTGTGAAGAGAATGCAAGGAGGTTGCAGGGTGACATGGACAGGTTGAGTGAGTGGGCAGATGCATGGCAGATGCAGCATAATGTAGATAAAAGTGAGGTTATCCACTTTGGCGGCAAGACCAAGGAGGAATATTATTATTTCAATGGTGTCAGATTAGGAAAAAGGGAAGTGCAACGAGACCTGGGTGTCCTTGTACACCAGTCACTGAAAATTAACATGCAGGTAAACAGACAGGAAGCAAAGAGTAGGAATTAACGGTTCCTTTTCAGAATGGCAGGCAGTGACTAGTGCGGTGCCGCAAGGCTCAGTGCTGGGACCCCAGTTATTTACTATATATATTAACAATGAGGGAATTAAATGTGACATCTCCAGGTTTGCGGATGACACAAAGCTGGGTGGCAGTGTGAGCTGCAATGGGGATGCTATGAGGCTGCTGAGTGACTTGGATAGGTTGGGTGAGTGGGCAGAAGCATGGCAGATGCGGATAATGTGGATAAATGTGAGGTCATCCACTTTGGTGGCAAGAACAAGAAGGTAGATTATTATCGGAAAAGTGTCAGATTATGAAAAGGGGAGGAGCAATGAGACCTGGGTGTGCTTGTACATCAGTCACTGAAAGTAGGCATGCAGGTACAGCAGGCAGTGAAAGTAGGCATGCAGGTACAGCAGGCAGTGAAGAAAGCTAATGACATGTTGGCCTTCATTGTGAGAGGACTTGATTATAGGAGTAAAGAGGTCCTTCTGCAGTTGTACAGGGCCCTGGTGAGACCACATCTGGAGGATTGTGTGCAGTTTTGGTCTCCTAATTTGAAGAAGGACATTATTGCTGTTTAGGGAGTGCAGCATAGGTTCACTGGGTTAATTCCTGGGATGACATATCCAGATATATGATGAAAGAATGGTTCGATTGGGTTTGTATTTACTGGAATTTAGAAGGATGAGAGGATATCTTATAGAAACATATAAAATTCTTAAAGGATTGGACAGGCTAGATGCAGGAAAAATGTTGATGGAGTCCAGAAACAGTGGTCACAGTTTAAGAATAATGGGTAGGCCATTTAGTACTGAGATGAGGAAAAGCTTCATAAGCCAGTGAGTTGTGAATCTGTGGAATTATCTGCAACAGAAGGCAGTGGAGGCCAATTCACTGGATGTGTTCAAGAGAGAGCTAGGATTAGCTCTTAGGCTAAACAAATCAAAGGATATGGGGGGAAAGCAGGAACGGCGTACTGATTTTATAGGATCAGCCATGATCATATTGAATGGCGGTGTTGGCTCGAAGGGCCAAATGGCCTAATCCTGCCCCTATTTTTCTATGTTTCTATGTTTCTATGATCACCCGTACACTAGCACCATGTTATCATAGTTTCACATCCTACACACAAGTGGCAAAGTACAGAAGCCAATCAATACAAACCTGTACCACTTAGGAATATGGGAGGAAACCAGAGCACCTGGAGGAAACCCACGCAGTCATAGGGAGAACATGCAAACTCCGCACAGATAGCACCCATACACAGGATGGAATTCAGGTCTTTGGCGTCTGAGGCAGCAGCTCCACTGCTGTGCCACTGTGCAACCACTTGTTGAATAACAAAAACCTCTATCAGAGCTGATTCTATTTTAGAAAATAAATATTTCAGGAAATAAATAAAAGTTGCTTTATAGATGCCCACCTCCCATCCATCTTTTATCCACTGTATGTTTTGCACACAGGTTCAATAAAAAGCTTTTTTGTTGTTTTCTGTGCCAACTGTACATTTGTGGTTGTGCAAAATAATTTCACTGTGCTGTTCTTACGTGACAATAACGATCCATTGAACTCTGAGTCCTTTCTGCCTGCTCACTTGTAAGTGAAGCACCTTATAAGTGGTTCTTTCTGTAGGAGAACAAAAAGGATTGGCTGGTATGCCAATTAACATGTATCCCTCAGTAAAGCTTGCTTGTGACAGTAATTACAGTTCCAAAATATTTAATTGACTGTAGTAAAAGGGAAATACTTGAAGGAACAAATCTATATTTCTTCTTAAACACTCCAAACAATTTGTTTTGTCTCCTTCTGAGTTTTCTTTCAAACCCCTAGGTATGGCAGCCTCCAGGAATTAAGTAATAGACCTGCATTTATACAGTTTTCATCAGTTTGAGTTGTCTCATCGTCTTTTACAGACAATGAAGTATTTATTTGAAGGAGAGCCATTGTTGGAATTAAGAAACACTCCAGGCAAATTGGATTTATCGAACAGTACAGCCCAAGAATAGACCCATAGGCCCACAATGTCAGTGCTAAACATGATTTCAAGATAAACTAATCTCATCTGCCTGCATATGATCCATATTCCTCAATTCTCTGCATATCCATGTGCCTATTTGTCATCTAACTATCATGTGCCTATCTATTTATGCATACTCATCCCCCACTCACAGAATTGAGTCATAGAGTCATACAGCACTGAACCAGGCCCTTCCGCCCAACTTGCCCACACCAACCAACATGTACCATCTACACTAGTCCCACCTGCCGGCGTTTGGCCCATATGTCTCTAAACCTTTCTTATCCATGTACCTGTCTAAATGTTTCTTAAACGTTGTTATAGTATCTGCCTCAACTACCTCCTCCAGCAGCTCGTTCCATATTCCCATCACCCTCTATGTGGAAAAGTGATCCCTCAGGTTCCTATTAAATCTTTCCCTACTCACTTTAAACCTATGTCTTCTGGTTCTCGATTACCCTACTCTGGGCAAGATAGTCCGTGCACTTATCCAATATATTCCTCTCATTTTGTATACCTTTATAAGATCACCCCTCATTCTCCTGTGCTCCAAGGAATAGAGTCCCAGCCCACTCAACCTCTACCTATAGCCCAGGCCCTCGAGACCTGGCAACATCCTCGTAAATCCTCTCTGCACCCTGTCCAGTTTGACAACATCATCCCTATAACATGTTGCCAAAAACTGAATATAATACTTGAAATATGTTCCTATTAAATCTTTCCCCTCTCACCTTAAACCTATGTCTCCTGTTTTTTGATTCCTCTACATTGGTGCATTCACCCTATCTATTTGATGAGGCCAGATAATATTAAATGGGGGAAAGTATTGTGCATGCTCCCACAAGAACTTTACTTTGGAATTCTCCTATGAAATCTTTTGTATCAACCTGAGAGATTCATTAAGCAGTTTAACATTCCTTCCAAAGTCTAGAACTGCTGACCACAAAGGACAGTTTCAGTGCAGCATACCCTTAGTATTACATTTGTGTGACAACCTTGATTAAGGTGCTCAAGTCCCTGTCGTTGGTCTTGAAACCACATTTTATTGACACAATTAAAGAGTGTTGCCAACTAAATCAGAACTGACACATTGGAAACAACGGGTGACATATGATGGAGAGCTGTTTGTTATATTTGTTTCCAAAAGGAACTGTAAAATATAAACATTTGTATCATTCAAGGCAATCGGCTATGAGATTTGCTTCTGCTTCATGACTTGTGTATCCCTCAATGGGTGAAGCCAATGAACCCAGAGAAGGGGGAATCAAGAACCAGAGGACACAGGTTTAATGTGAGAGGGGAAGGATTTAATAGCAACTCGAGGGACAACTTTTTCACAGAGGGTTGTGGGTATATGGAATAATCTATCAGAGGAGGTAGATGAGGCAGCTACGATAACAACATTTTAAAAACATTTGGACAGGCTTGGATTGCAGGTTGGCAGAAGGGTAGAAGGCAAATAATGGCAATAAAGTGGGCTTTTTCTGGTTGGCAGCCAGTGACTAGTGGAGTTCCGCAGGGTTCGGTGCTGGGGCCGCTACTGTTCACGTTGAGGAGATTGACGGCTTTGTGGCCAAGTTTGCAGATGAAATGAAAATAGATGGAGGGGCTGGTAGTGTAGAGAAAGCAGGGACACTGCAGAAGGACCTGGACAGGTTGGAAGCATGGGCAGAGAAGTGACAGATGAAATAGAGAGTAGCAAAGTGTTGAGTCATGCGTTTTGGTCGTAGAAATATAGGCATAGACTATTTTCTAAATGGGGAGAGAATCCAGAAATCTGAGGTGCTGAGGGACTTGGGCGTGCTGGTGCAGGATTCCCAAAAAGTTAATTTGCAGGTCGTAACCAAAGCAAACGTAATGCTATCATTTAGTTCAAGAGGACTAGAATACAAAAACGGACATAATGCTGAGGCTCTTTTAGCATTTGGAGTATTTTGTGCAATTTTGGGCCCCATATCTGAGGAAGGATGTGCTGGCTTTGGAGAGGGTCCAGAGGAGGTGTACGTGAATGATCCCAGGAATGAGTGGGTTAACATACAGTATGATGAGTGTTTGACGGCACTGAGCCTCTACTCGTTGGAGTTTAGGAAGATGAGGCGGACCTCATAGAAACTTGCCGAATAGTGAAAGGCCGAGATAGAGTGGATGTGGAGAGGATGTTTTCACTAGTGGGAGAGTCTAGGACCAGAGGTCCTAGCCTCAGAATTAAAGAATTAAAGGAACAGGTAGGAGATGAAGAGGAATTTCTTTAGTCAGAAGGTGGTGAATCTGTGGAGTTCTTTGCCACAGTAGACTGTGTCGGCCAATTCAATTGATATTTTTAAGGCAGAGATAGGTAGATTCTTGGCAATTTACAGAGGCCAATTAACCTACAAGCCCATACATTTTTGGGCTATAGGAGGAAACCGGGACACCCAGAGGAAACCCATGTGGTCACAGGGAGAACATGCAGACTCCACACAGACAGCACCCAATCCAGACAGCACTACATTATCTCCATCAATATAGTTATATTTCTGAAGAATTTGCAGCCTTCTCCTTTAAAACTGTAGAAGATGATTTCATCTGGATACAAAACTATAAAATGATGAAAAGTGTACTTGTTTTATTTCACAGAGTTTATCATGCCGGTCCTGTCAATATGAAAGCCCTATGTTACACTGAGATACTCAGATTATCTGTTGAATGAGGGAACAAAGGGTTTTATTCACAAACATCCTCCAAATCCACAAACCTTGCTCAAGGTCCTTTCTGGTTCTTTTGTGCAATTTCAAATGTCGTTTATTGTTGCTGAGAATTTGTTGAAATTTTAAATGAAAGGAAAGCCATGATAGACAGAGATACAGCAACTAAACAAATGCTGGAGACTGAAAGTTGAATAGTACTTAGCTAGAAATCGACACACAAAGGAATTGCAGGAAGAGTATGAACTACAGGACAAGCTAGATGCAGGAAAAATTTTCCCAATGTTGGGTGAGTCCAGAAGCAGGGGCCACAGACTTAGAATAAAGGGGAGGTCATTTAAGACCGAGGTGAGAAAAACCGTTTTCACCCAGAGAGTTGTGAATTTATGGAATTCCCTGCCACAGAGGGCAGTGGAGGCCAAGTCACTGGATGGATTTAAAAGAGAGTTAGATAGAGCTCTAGGGGCTAGTGGAGTCCAGAGATATGGGGAGAAGGCAGGCACGGGTTATTGATAGGGGCTTAACAACCATGATCACAATGAATGACGGTGCTGGCTTGAAGGGCCAAATGGCCTCCTCCTGCACCTTTTTCTATGCTTTATGCTTCTGCAGGCAGGAATTGCCTTCTTATTTCCTTCCTGTACCTCAACCCTTATAATATAAGAGAAATTCATTTTTCCTGTTTATCAGTTAGCAATGTGACATTTTTAATTTGTTTCTCGCAAATAAATGTCACAATGTACTTTAGCATCCATGTCCTCTATTCAGCAGCCATGGAGTGTTCTTCAGGAATAACAAGATTTTTTTCCTGAAATGAATGGCAATATATCTGTAGATGAAAGGTTTGGTGTGATAAAGCCCCTGAAATCTGTAGGTACATATTGAGCCTGCATTGGATGGTGTCTTGGGTTTGTGTCACCTGTGCACCATGAATCCATTTGAGCAAGTGTTTATCTTCTTTTACAGCACTGTATGTGGTCAACCAAGAGCATGAATTAGAAAGTAATAATGAAAATGTTGCATATGCTATTACATCTTTCTGATCAAACATTAGGTAGGTGTACTGATTGATATTGAAGCAAATTAAGGTCAATTATAAATCAAAATTCTCATTAATTATTCATAGAATCTGTGAGGAGGACAAAGAATCAGATGTGTTTCAATTTATATCATAATGGTTTTGGATTATTAAAATACAAAGCTCAGAGCGCTGTTTCTTCGAATAAGCTAAAGAGAATTTACTTGCCTATTAATTCATCTAATGCCGACTTAGTTTTACAAAAGTTTTTTGCACCAAGCTATCATTCCTAAAGCCTGTGCTTAATTATCTGTTATTAGCTCGGAAATCATCACATTGATCTCTGCCCCCTGCCCCCTGCCCCACTCTCACATCCAGGTCTGGCATTGCTAAGATTTCAATCACATTGAGTACTTGCATGCTAACTGAGAGCATCCCAGGAAGCACATCCTTTTAGTGATTGATGAGGGTAGTGCAGTGGATGTTGTCTTCATAGATTTTAGTAAGGCATTTGATAAAGTCCCCCATGGTAGGCTGATCCAAAGGATTAAGGTGCATGGGATTAACAGTATCTTGGTTGTATGTGATAATGGAGTTTAAAAAGAATAGCAAATTCAACCCAAGTAAATCAAGCCTACTTGTCTGCGCTACACTGAGCCATGTCATGGGAAGCATTCTATGTGTCAAGTTGGAGTTCCTTCTATGGGTAATGCCCAACATTATATGGAAGATCTTGACTGACGAGCTATCCTGGAGTTGAAACTCTCTCCGTTCTCTTTCTGCTCTTGCTCTGCGCATGCTGGCTAGACTTTTCCAGCCAGCTGCGCAGTAGTCCCAGCTGGAGACTTGCTCCACTTTGAAGGAATGTCCTCTATAGATTTAACAGTAATTTTACATGATATTAATGGTGGGGCACAAGAGGAAGGCAGGTGCCCCAGGAGGGTCATCCAGATGGCAGACTACTACGACATAATAGACACCAAATGCGGGAGTAACTCAACAGGTCAGACAGCATCTATGCAGAAAAAGGATGGATGACGGTTTGGGTCGGGACACTCCTTCTCAGGGTCCAGACCCACGAAGTCAGTCTGAAGAAGGATTGTGAACCAAAAAGGTCATTCATCCTTTTTATCCAGAGATGCTGCCTGACCCACTGAGTTACTCCAGCATTTTGCGTCCATCTTTGGTATAAACCAGTAACTGCAGTTCCTTTCTACACAATATTACCGTTACCAGACTCCTGATAGCCTCACAAATATAAATTTAAGCCTAAATGTAATAAAAAGGAACTGCAGATGCTATGCAAAATGTTACCTATCCAACCCAAAAAGTTACTATCCATAAATTTAAGCATATTTGCTGAGCTCCTCTGTAGCGGGATTGGACACACAAGTAAAATGGTGCTTATAGGTTACTCCAATTGAGCTCCAAAAGCTAGTACCATCGCTATCAAAAACAGCTTCTTCCCCGCTGTTATCAGACTCTTGAATGCCCCCTCCAATCTGCCCTATTATGGCCCTTTGCACATATTTTAAGTGCACTTTCTCTGTAGATGTAACACTATATTCTACCTTCTTGAATTTTATGAAGCGGTTACTAGGGAAATTGATGAGGGTAAAGCAGTGGATGTTGTCTATATGGATTTCAGTAAGGCCTTTGACAAGGTTCCCCATGGAAGGTTGGTTAAGAAGGTTCAATCTTTGGGTGTTAATGGCGGAGTAGCAAGATGGACTCAACAGTGGCTGAATGGGAGATGTCAGAGAGTAATGGTGGATGGCTGTTTGTCAGGTTGGAAGCCGGTGACCAGTGGGGTGCCTCAGGGATCTGTGTTGGGTCCACTGTTGTTTGTCATGTACATCAATGATCTGGATGATGGGGTGGAAAATTGGATAAGTAAGTATGCAGATGATACTAAGATAGGTGGTGTTGTGGATAATGAAGTAGATTTTCAAAGTCTACAGAGAGATTTGGGCCATTTGGAAAAGTGGGCTGAAAGATGGCAGATGGAGTTTAATGCTGTAAGTGTGAAGTGCTACATCTTGGCAGGACAAATCAAAATAGGACGTACATGGTAAATGGTAGGGAATTGAGGAATGCTGTGGAACAGAGGGATCTAGGAATAACTGTGCATAGTTCCCTGAAGGTGGAATCGCATGTAGATAGGGTGGTAAAGAAAGCCTTTGGTGTGCTGGCCTTTATAAATCAGAGCATTGAATATAGGAGTAGGGAAGTAATGTTAAAATTGTACAAGGCATTGGTAAGTCCAATTCTGGAGTATGGTGTACAATTTTGGTCGCCTAATTATAGGAAGGATGTCAACAAAATAGAGAGAGTACAGAGGAGATTTACTAGAATGTTGCCAGGGTTCCAGCAACTATGTTACAGAGAAAGGTTGAACAAGTTAGGTCTTTATTCTTTGGAGCGCAGAAGGTTAAGGGGGGACTTGATTGAGGTCTTTAAAATGATGAAAGGGATAGACAGAGTTGACATGGATAAGCTTTTTCCCATTGAGGGTAGGGAAGATTCAAACAAGAGGGCATGACATGAGAATTAAGGGACAGAAGTTTAGGGGTAACGTGAGGGGGAACTTCTTTACTCAGAGGGTGGTGGCTGTGTGGAATGAGCTTCCAGCAGAAGTGGTGGGGGCAGGATCGATTTTAACATTTAAAAGTAAAGTGGATAGGTATATGGACGGGAAGGGAATGGAGGGGTATGGTCTGAGTGCAGGTAGATGGGACTAGGGGAAAACAAATGGTCGGCACGGACTGGAAGGGCCGAGAGGGCCTGTTTTCGTGCTGTAATTGTTATATGGTTATATGATTATATGGTTATATTCTGAACTCTTCGTTCTGTCTCTTTTTGCACTGCTAGTTGTATTCGTGTGTGGTTTAATTATATTCATGTAAGGTATAATCTGCCTGGATAGCATGCAAAACAAAGACTCACTATACCTCATTACACGTGATAATAATATACCAATAAAAAGGTGATTAGCGTCCTAAATACCAATTAAAATATCATATTACAAGAAGGACACCTTTCATCAGGCATAAGCCAAAGGAAGATAGGATCGATTACATCGTGATGTCTTTGAAAGGCAGTACAAATTGAAAAGACAGTGAGATTCGCCACTGGTCATTCCAAAGCCTTTTCAGAGAATGGGACTGGCAATCCTGCTGAAAACCATGGGAACAGTGTGACTCAAAACACAGAGATAGCAACCCGGAGCAATATTGATGTGGAAAAGTGTTACGCAGTTTACTTTATTATTGAATGGAAATTATTTTGTTGCTTACATTATGGAGTGAATATGTGCCCATAGATTTTGTCTAGTTGAAGAGGGTTTTTTTGTTCCTGAAAGTTGATGGATGCTGAACCAATTGAAATATCAATGTCTGAGTTTAATGGGTTTGAGTTAGGTTATGAGGTATCTAGGGATTTGGATAAAAGGCAGTAAATGAAGCTGTAAACTTGATTCAACAGAATTTACTGTAATGGTGCAACAATTTAAGGGGGATGTTCCCATCTCTTGTTTTTATCTTGCATTTATTGCTTCAGTTTTCATGTTTCTTTATATCCTGAATTTGGTTGACTTCTGACTTTGACTTCCTTCTTTCCTGTGCGCCTTTACATAGCTGAACAAATGAGTAGATGAGACATGCAAGGAACTGCATATGCTGGATTTGTGAGCAAAACACAAAGTGCTGGAGGAACTCAGTGGGTCAGATTGCATTTGTGTAGGGAATGGATTGGGGACGTTTCACGTCAGGACCCTTCTTCAAATGCAAAATATTGTCTATCCATTCCCTCCAAGCATGCTGCCTGGCCTGCTGAGTTACTCCAGGAATTTGTGTTTTGCAAATTAGATAACTTATTTGGTCAGGCTGCATTTCTGGAGAAAAGAAATAGGTGACAATTCAGGTTGTAACCCTTCTTTTCAGACCCAAATCATCACCTATTCTTTTTCTGTTGAAGAAGGAACTGCAGATGCTGGAGAATCGAGGGTTACACAAAAAGCTGGAGAAACTCAGCGGGTGCAGCAGCATCTAAGGAGCGAAGGAGATAGGCGACGTTTCGGGTCGAGACCCTTCTGAAGAAGGGTTTCGACCCGAAACGTCGCCTATCTCCTTCGCTCCTTAGATGCTGCTGCACCCGCTGAGTTTCTCCAGCTTTTTGTGTAACCACCTATTCTTTTTCTCCAGAGATGTTCCCTGACCCACAGAGTTATTCCAGCATTTTGTATCTATCCTTGGTATAAACAGCATCTGCAGTTCCTTCCTACACACTAGTTGACATTTCCTGGCCTCGACATGCTGGTTGTAATAAGTAACATAATATGCCAGAAGCTGTGTAGTCATGTAATGATGTAATGGCAATGTTGTTAGGCCAGTACTCTAAAGATACCGATAAAATAATGAAAGCAAGTCTAAATCCCAACACAGCAGTCAGAGAATCTGAATTCGAGATGGAAATACAGGAAATTCAGAAAGTATTCAGACCCCTTCACTTTTTTCACATCTTGTTACATTACAGCCTTATTCTAAAATGGATCAAAAATTTTTTTTTTATCATCAACCTATACACAATACCCCAAAATAAAAAAGCAAAAACAGGTGTTTAGAAATTTTTGCAAAATAATTAAAAATAAATAACTGAAATATCACATTTACATACTGTGGCTTGCAAAAGTTTTCATACCCCTTGAACTTTTCCACATATTGTCACGTTACAACCACAAACGTAAACATATTTTATTGCGATTTTATGTGATAGACCAACACAAAGTGGTGCATAATTGTGTAGTGGAAGGAAAATGATACATGGTTTCGAAATTTTATTACAAATAAAAAACTGAAAATTGTGGCGTGCAAAAGTATTCAGCCCCCCTGAGTCAATACTTTGTAGAACCACCTTTCGCTGCAATTACAGCTAGCTGCAAGTCTTTTGGGATATGTCTCTACCAGCTTTGCACATCTAGAGACTGAAATTTTTGCCCATTCTTCTCTGCAAAATAGCTCAAGCTCAGTCAGATTGGATGGAGAGCGTTTGTGAACAGCAATTTTCAAGTCTTGCCAGAGATTCTCAATTGGATTTAGGTCTGGACTTTGACTGGGCCATTCTAACACATGAATATGCTTTGATCTAAGCTGTATGGTTAGGGTCGTTGTCCTGCTGGAAGGTGAACCTCCGCCCCAGTCTCAAGTCTTTTGCAGACTCTAACAGGTTTTCTTCCAAGATTGCCCTGTATTTGGCTCCATCCATCTTCCCATCAACTCTGACCAGTTTCCCTGCCCCTGCTGAAGAAAAGCATCCCCACAGCATGATGCTGCCACCACCATGTTTCACAGTGGGGATGGTGTGTTCAGGGTAATGTGCAGTGTTAGTTTTCCGCCACACATAGCGTTTTGCATTTAGGCCAAAAACTTCCATATTGGTACTATCAGACCAGAGCACTTTCCTCCACATGTTTGCTGTGTCCCCCACATGGCTTGTGGCAAACTGCAAATGGGACTTCTTATGGCTTTGTTTCAACAATGGCTTTCTTCTTGCCACTATTCCATAAAGGCCCGATTTGTGGAGTGCACGACTGATAGTTGTCCTGTGGACAGATTCTCCCACATGAGCTGTCGATCTCTGCAGCTCCTCCAGAGTTACCACGGGCCTCTTGTCTGCTTCTCTGATCAATGCTCTCCTTGCCCGGCCTGTCAGTTTAGGTGGACGGCCATGTCTTGGTAGGTTTGCAGTTGTGCCATACTCTTTACATTTTTGGATGATGGATTGGACAGTGCTCCGTGAGATGTTCAAAGCTTGGGATATGTTTTTATAACCTAACCCTGCTTTAAACTTCTCCACAACTTTATCCCTAACCTGTCTGGTGTGTTCCTTGGGCTTCATGATGCTGTTTGTTCACTAATGTTCTCTAACAAACCTCTGAGGCCTTCACAGAATAGCTGTATTTATACTGAGATTAGATTACACGCAAGTGGACTCTATTTACTAATTAGGTGACTTCTGAAGGCCATTGGTTGCACTGGATTTTATTTAGGGGTATCAGAGTAAAGGGGGCTGAATACTTTTGCACGCCACACTTTTCAGTTTTTTATTTGTAAAAAAATTTGAAAACCATGTATCATTTTCCTTCCACTTCACAATAATGCGCCACTTTGTGTTGGTCTATCACATAAAATCGTAATAAAATACATTTACGTTTGTGGTTGTAACGTGACAAAATGTGGAAAAGCTCAAGGGGTATGAAAACTTTTGCAAGCCACTGTAAATATTCAGATCCTTTACTCAGTACTTTGTTGAGGCACCTTTGGCAGCGATTACAGCCTCAGGTCTTCTTGGGTATGACTCTACAAGCTTGGCACACCTATATTTGGGTAATTCTCCCATTCTTCTCTGCAGATCCTCTCAAGTTCTGTCAGGTTTGATGGGGAGCATCGATGCACAGATATTTTCAGGTCTCTCCAGACATATTCGAACGGGCTCTGGCTGGGCCACTCAAGGACATTCACAGACTGGTCATGAAGCCACTCCTGCGTTGTCTTGGCAGAGTGCTTAGGGTCGTCGTCCTGTTGGAAGGTGAACCTCTGCCCCACACTGAGGTCCTGGACGCTCTGGAGCAGATTTTCATCAAGAATCTCTCTGTATATTGCTCCGTTCATCTTTCCCTCGATCCTGACTAGCCGCCCAGTTCTTGCCACTGAAAAACATCCCCACAGCATGATGCTGCCACCAACATGCTTCACCGGAGGTATGGTATTAGCCAGGTGATAGACAATAGACAATAGCCAATAGGTGCAGGAGTAGGCCATTCGGCCCTTCGAGCCAGCACCGCCATTCACTGTGATCATGGCTGATCATTCACAATCAGTACCCCGTTCCTGCCTTCTCCCCATATCACTTGACTCTGCTATCTTTAAAATCTCTATCTAACTCTCTCTTGAAAGCATCCAGAGAATTCGCTTCCACTGCCTTCTGAGGCAGAGAATTCCACAGATTCGCAACTCTCTGGATGAAAAGGTTATTCCTCATAGAAACATAGAAAATAAGTGCAGGTGTAGGCCATTCGGCCCTTCGAGCCTGAACCGCCATTCAATATGATCACGGCTGATCATCCAACTCAGTGTCCTGTATCTGCATTCTCTCCATACCCCCTGATCCCTTTAGCCACAAGGGCCACATTTAACTCCCTCTTAAATATAGCCAATGAACTAGCGTCAACTACCTTCTGTGGCAGAGATATCCACAGATTCACCACTCTCTGTGTGAAAAATATTTTTCTCATCTCGGTCCTAAAAGATTTGCCCAGTATCCTTAAACTGTTACCCCTTCTGCATTATAAATAGCCTAACACTTATTCTTAAACGGTGGCCCCTTAAACTGTGATGAGAGGTGCCTGGTTTCCTCCAGACGTGACACTTGGCATTCAGGCCAAAGAGTTCAATCTTGGTTTCATCAGACCAGGGAATCCTGTTTAGGTGCCTTTTAGCAAACTCCTAGTGGGCTGTCATGTGCCTTTTACTGAGGAGCGGCTTCCGTCTGGCCACTAACATAAAGGCCTGATTGGTGGTGCTGCAGATATAGATGTCCTTCTGGAAGTTTCTCCCATCTCCACAGGGGAACTCTGGAGCTCAGTCATAATGAGCATCGGGTTCTTGGTCACCACCCTGACCAAGGCCCCTCTGCCCCGATTGCTCAGTTTGTCCGGGCAGCCAGCTCTATGAAGAATCCTGGTGCTTTCAATGTTCTTTCATTTAAGAATGACTGAGGCCACTGTGCTCTTCGGGACCTGCAATGCTGCAGAAATTGTTTAATACCCTTCCCCAGATCTGTGTCTCGACACAATCCTGCCTCAGAGGTCTACGAACAATTTCTTCGTCTTGGTTTTTGCTCTGACATGCACTGTCAACTGCGGGACCTTATATAGACAGGTGTGTGCCTTTCCAAATCATGTACAATCAATTTAATTTACCACTTGTGGACTCCAATCAAGTTGTAGAAACATCTCAAGGATAATCAATGGAAACAGGATGCACCGAAGCTCAACTTTGAATGTCATAGCAAAGGGTCTGAATACTTATGTAAATGTAATATTTCAGTTGTTTATTTTTAATGACTTTGCAAAAATTTGCAAACATTTCTACACACCTGTTTTCTCTTTTATATTATGAGGTATTGCATGTAGATTGATAAAAAAATGAATTTAATCCATTTTAGAATAAGGCTGTAACATAACAAAATGTGGAAAAAGCGAAGGGGTGAATATGTTAGCATTCATAGCGAAAGGATTTGAGTATAGGAGCAGGGAGGTTCTACTGCTGTTGTACAGGGTTTTGGTGAGACCACACCTGGAGTATTGCATACAGTTTTGGTCTCCAAATCTGAGAAAATACATTCTTGCCATAGAGGGGGTACAGAGAAGGTTCACCAGACTGATTCCTGGGATGTCAGGACTTTCATATGAGGAAAGACTGGATAGACTTGGCTTGTACTCGCTAGAATTTAGAAGACTGAGGGGGGATCTTATAGAATCTTACAAAATTCTTAAGGGGTTGGATAGGCTAGATGCAGGAAGATTGTTCCCGATGTTGGGGAGGTCCAAAACAAGGGGTCACAGTCTAAGGATAAGGGGGAATTCCTTTAGGACCAAGATGAGGAAAACATTTTTCACACAGAGAGTGGCGAGTCTCTGGAATTCTCTGCCACAGAAGGTAGTTGAGGCCAGTTCATTGGCTATATTTAAGAGGGAGTTAGATGTGGCCCTTGTGGCTAAAGGGATTAGGGGGTATGGAGAGAAGGCAGGTATAGGATACTGAGTTGGATGATCAGATATGATCATATTGAATGGTGGTGCAGGCTCGAAGGGCCGAATGGCCTACTCCTGCACCTATTTTCTATGTTTCTATGTTAATACTTTCTGAATGCACTGTAAATTTGGAGTGTAAAAGTTTTGCTGGTGCTAAAGGTGAGGCATGAAGTCATTGGATTGCAAATATATAATTGGGGTTCACTTGTGTCCATTTGCGAGAGCTAAGATGCCAACCATGCAGTCACCATGTGCTTGCAGTGCCACACCGAACTCAGTTCGCAAGTTACATGTCCACACCGAACAGAAAAAGACTAAGCAGTCAATATTTAGCACCCTTATCACTGATGTTCAAACCATGAGAATAATAGATCTGGATAGATTATATACCAATATTTCTCCTTCCCTCCTCCTGGGGCTTTTCTTCGAATGTATCAATCATTCGCCCCTCAAGAAATGCCCATTCATCTGCAAATTCACTGAGGAAAGAACCATAGTAACAATCCACCTATTACAATTTATCTTAAATTTTCATGCGCTTAAATTTCAGTTTCAGAATGTAAATGTAAAGCAGAGATTCTGTTATTTACTGTACGTTGCAAATGCTTGAGTGGACTGTGTGGTACTGCAAATCCAAAAGGATGATTTATTTGACCTTGTTTCCTTGACTACCAGCATTCTGCATCACCTCAAAATCTTCTTTGCATAATTAGTATGAAATTCAAAAAAAACATATATTTCATCTTTTGAAAGAAATTAAAAGGTCAAAAATACTATGACTCTGTGAAACAATGGCCATTACAATAATGGAGGATCCGCATTTTGCTTAATATTATAAAAAATAATAGACGTTGCCTTGTAATGAGAATTTTTTAAGACATGGGATACAATGTAGTGTGTAGACATTTGATCTGGATGAAGCAAGATGGACGTTGTAAAGTTTGGATTATGTAAATGATGCATCTTTAGTCACAGCTGTAATTTGCAGAATGACCCCTATATATGTCAGTCACTCATTAGTTTTCTAAAATAACAAAGAGCATGAAATGCACTGTCAGATGACATTTTCCAGTGTTTTAAATGCCTGCTGTGACATAATTATTCTGACATTTAAGGATCTTTTTAACATCATGAATTAAATATTCTGACATCCCACAGAGTGCAAAAAAGAGAACAGTCAAACTGAATTCAAGTCATTAGTGATCTACAGCTTTCCTGACATACTGAACTTACTTTCTAAACCACTAGATTTGTAACTTGACATGTGAAAGTACCTATTAGCTGTAAAAACATTTGTTTTACAATGACAGTGACAGAGATAGATTTTATGATTAAATACATTTGGATGTTGGGAATAACAATGCAATGTTAAAGGTAATGCTTTTTGGCTCGAAGTAAATGAAATACTACAATTCTGCATAAATAAATACATTTCTGCAAGTACTTTCTGAGACTTTTTATTTCTTCTAAATATCAAAATGTTTCCATGTGTGATTGTGCAAAACAGATTTTGGTTATGGTAGGGACAGGAAGAAACCTTGCAGCCCATCGTGCTATTCTGACATCCCAGACATCCCACAGAGTGCATAAAAGAGAGCAGTCAAACTGAATTCAAGGGTCCCGACCTGAAACGTTACCTATCCATGTTCTCCAGGGATGCTGCCTAACCTACCGAGTTACCCCAGTACTTTGTGTCTTTCCTTGCTAGTTACAATGTTTGTGTGGTAACTGCATTACTTAAAAAATTTTAATGCTGTCATTCTCTGATCATAAGACTCAGCTCGTGAAGGGTACTGAAAAGTCTGTTTTAAAGAAAGGCATCATCAAGATAACTGATATCTACTTTATTATAACAAAAAAAAAGATTACATTGCCATTCTAGTACATTGATAATGAAAGAGCAAATTGTGTTAAGAAGTGAGGATCTCTGAATTGTATACGGATACAAAAAAATGCCAGGTTTGTTGACATGAGCATTAGTGCACATGAAACACACATCTAGTAAACTTAGAATGATCATTGACAATTTAATCAATTCCTCTGTGGCAGGACTTCATCATACAGTGGAAATTTTAAGAAAGTAGAGATACATTTGCACCTGAGAACTTGCATTAAAATGGTGCAATAATGTGATCCTACATCAGTTTCTTCTGCTGGCTCTGGAGGAAAACTTTAATTGGGACTTGTTGTTCAAGACTTCATACACACCGGTGAAACATGAACTGATCTCCCCCACAGATATACATGGGAACTTTGTATAATCAGTGGGCAGCTTATCCACCAGAGCAACTGAATATGAGTCGGCCTCTTAAAGTTGCTGCAATAAAAACTAAAATTATTTTTTTCATTTTTTAAATAAACATTATTGATAAAAGCATGTACATGATTTTAAGAGGAAGTTATTTGTGGACCTTGTGGCTAAGGGGATCGGGGGGTATGGAGAGAAGGCAGGTACGGGATACTGAGTTGGATGATCAGCCATGATCATATTGAATGGCGGTGCAGGCTCGAAGGGCCGAATGGCATACTCCTGCACCTATTTTCTATGTTTCTATGTTTCTACAGGAAATACAAAACAGTAAATGACTTTCATTACATAGTGCAGTTGAGTTAATAAAATTGTAGTAATCAAGTAATTGCCAATGTCACTCAAATGCCCTCTTTGGACTATGCACCCTCAATTAATTGTGGGGTATTACTCAGGGCCTCGCCCCTCAATGCCCAGTGCCTGGAGGATTCTAGGTTGCAGTCCTTCCCCACAAAGCATCTGCATTGGCTGCACCAAGTTTCAGTGCATTCTTGCAGCCTAGAGTGTGCCGGGAGGCAGCCTTCCCTTACAGACATTCTTGCTCAGAATCTTACTCCCAAAGCACGCTGCTCTCAAGATGGCTGCAATGTGGATGAGTCAATCATCTACATCTTTGAACTGGGAGACCAACAGGTTTCAGACAGGCAAAAGTGCATGTTTCACTGGGTTGCTGATCCTCCAGCAGCACCTGATGTTTATCTCAATCTGCATCCATGGAAACAGGCCTTACATCAGAGTGACCTTAGCAAAGCAGCTGCTGGGATGAATCTCAGCAAGGACCTTTGGATCTTTTCCATGACCTTCTTTGCAATCGCATATTCCATGAAAATGATACTGAGAGAGAAGTAACAGTAGCTTGTCAGATGTTCTTGCAATAACCATGGCAGGTTAAATCTATATACAGGTTGAAAAATATTTGGTGGGCAAGGGCCCTCAAGTTCATAATGAGTGATTAGGAATTATTCTTAGCACAGGACACTGTTGATCCAACCAAAGAATAGGACCTATTATTAAAAATATAATTCATTATTGACTGAGTGAAAGCAGTTCCAGAAGGCAACCGCCATAATATTCAGTTTGTGGCAGTGATGAAGAGCTCCAAACCGAGTAATATAAGCCGAGTAATATGCAAGCCGAGTAATATGCTGAGTAATATAAACCGAGTGATTTCTAAGCCGAGTAACATCACCTGGGATGATATTAGATGTCTTTTTCAAGTCATGAGTGTTTTATTGTCATATTTCCCAAAATAGAACAATTAAGTTCTTTATTGCAGCAGCACAACAGATGTGCAAACATAGTACACTGTAGTACCCTCATAGTACCCTGGCCACACTCTCATCACACTACTACCATCAGGAAGAAGGTACAGGAGTCTGAGAACCGTGAGAACCGTGACCTCAAGGTTCAAGAGCAGCTTCTTCCTAACAGGCATCAGGATCTAATGAAGTTTATGTTTATATATTCTGTTGTGCTGCAGCAAGTAAGAATTTCATTGTTCTATCTGGGACATATGACAATAAAACACTCTTGACTCGTGACTCTTGAACACTGCACAATGCAAACCACTGCCTCAGCAAATATGGTTTTCCATGGACTTTGCTTTGGATACAGCATTGTCTTTGGTTTTGCACTATTATGGTTACCTCATATTAAGTATTATCAATTTATTGTATCACTGATTATTGTATAATGATGTGCATTTTATTGTATTAGTGATATGTAAAGCTGCTGCAGGTATGAATGTCATTGCTCCATGCTGATATACATGACCATTAAACACTCTTGGCTCATAACTATCAACGATTAACCAAAAAAATTAGAGGCGGTATCAAACTTGAAGAGAAAGCATATGGATGTACAATAATGGGTGATACGCTGGAAGATTGAGCAGAATAATTAAAAAAAACAAAAAACAAAGAATAGCATTGGATTAATTGGGGGGGGGGGACATTATAAAGCAACCTCGGAATGCAAAAACAATTTCTGTAAAAATTTTAAAAGCAAAGTTGTGTGTGAGTCTTACAGAAAATGTGTCTTGAGAATTAATGATGGAATTAAAGATGGTAGCAATTGAATAAAACAGGTGTTTTGCATCAGTCTTCACCAAAGAGGAAATGAAGAACATCCAAGAAATAGTTGCAAATCAGGAATCGTGTGGGAGTGGAGAGTAAATAGTTGAATTTGTGATCTAACCTGTCCCTGGGTCATGCTGGACTTCATTCTCAAATCTTAAAGAGGTAGCAAGTGACAAAGATGATGCATTGGTTTTAAGTTTCCAAATATCCCTAAAGATTACATTCAGGTGGAAAATAGCAAAACTCTTTTATTCCAAAAGGGAGAAAAAAGGCAGGAAACTTCAGGTCAATTAGCTTAACATCTGTCATTGGTAAATTGTTATAAAGTACTTTTAAAATATATTGAAGTAGGTCACTTAGCAAAATTCAGAATAATCAGGTGGAGTCAACATGGTTTTATGAAAGGGAAATTATATTCCATCAGTAAGAAAAAGAGTTAAAGTTTCAAGCTGAAAACTTCCTGTCATATGTAATGACTTGAGTGAAAGCTCTGATGGTATAGTGGCTGAATTTGCTGGAAGTAAATAATGAAGGATACATAATGAGGCTATATATCTATATTCGGTTATAGAGGGCATTGGGTCAGGTTTGATGAGGCAATTTTGTCAGCATGGACTAGTTGTGCCAAAGTGCCTGTTTCCTTGTTATTTAGCTCTGTGACTCCATGAAGCTATGGCATTTGTGAGTACATCTGGAGTATTGTGAACAGTGTTTAATTCATGTCTTTATTAAGACAATGTTTTAAATAAGGAAGAATGTTAGCTCATTAAAACCAGTTCAGAGAAGATCTACTAGATGCTTAGCTAGAAGGGTATTTCTTCTTGGGAAGAAATACCCTTCTTAGACAGGCTAGACTTATATCTGCTGGATTTTAGAACAATGACTTGATCGAGAGAGATCAGATAATGAGAGGTCCGTAGAAAGATGTATTCTCTTGTTGGAGAACCCAGAACTAGAGGACACTGTTTAAAGATAAGCAGATGACCATTTATTTGACATTTACACCCTGAGAAAAAGACTGACTATCTATCCTTTCTGTACATCTCATAATATAATATACTTCTCTCGTTGGCCCTGTAATCTCTGATGCTCCAGAGAAAACAATCCAAGTTTGTCCAACCTTTCCTTTTAGTATATACTAGCCTAAGTGGGACCCGTTGGGTCCCAGCATCACACGGGAGGGCTGGTCTCCCAACGCTGAAGCGACTGGTTTCCAGAGGGCTAGTATGGACATTGTGGGCAGAATGGATTCTTGGGCTGGCAGCTCAGTCAATCAAGCCTGAAAGTGGCGTGGCCTTCATGGCGGTGATTGACAGGAGAGAGAATCTCAACATTTTTTAAACACTAATAAATCTTTTATTTTTCATCGCTGGGAAAAATCCTCTTGTCCTGCGCAGCGAAGGGGGACTCTGAATAAGATGGCCAAAAATCACAGCCGTAAGTCGTAGTGTTTTTTTCTAAAATCAATATGCAGTGCAAACAGGAAGTGGTCAAGATGAGACTTTTAAGTATATAGATAGTCCAATCCAGGCAACACCCTGGTGAGCCTCTTCTACACCCTATACAAAGCATTCACATTCTTCCTATAGCATGACAATCAGAACTGCACATCATGATCTAAATGTTTTGTTTAGTTTAGTTTAGAAAATGTAGCATAACCAATGTTTTGTACAGCTGTAGCATAACTTGCCAATTTTATTCCCAGTGATCTGACAATATCTGCATTTATTTTTACCTTGGTACATTGAAAATAACTATTTGTTCTATTTTGTTGTAGATTTTAATATTTATAGCCTTGGATATATGGTCAATGTTTAAAATGGTCATATGTTTGTAATGATTAAAGGGAATTATATTTTGTAGGTGGCATGCTCAATCTATTGTTACTAATATTAAATAAAGTATATTAGTAGTACAGAGAACAATATTAAATATTCAAACTAAGAAATGTAAAATTAATGGGTAATCATATATTTTTATTATAATAATAAACTCCTTTCAATAAATTTTAGTAGTATAAAATTTCACGTGCAACTCCTCTAATCTCATCTACTGCATTCATTGTTCCAGATGTGTCCTCCTTCAATTGGCGAACCCAAGCGTAGACTCGGCAACCATTATGCTGAACCACTGCCCTCGATCGCCAAGAACTTCTGTATCTCTCGTTGCTATCATTTTAACTCTCCTTCCCATTCCTATTCTGCCATATCTGCCATGGGCCTCCACTATTGCCAGAATGAGGCCACACACAAACTGGAGGAACGGCACCTCATATTCTGCTTGGGTAGCTAACAACTTTAAAGTGGGGACATTGATTCCTCCAGTTTTAAATAATTAACATACAAACAACCCCTCCCATTCTATCAGCAAAAATATATAAAAACGAACAGGGCAGCATGGTGCCACAGCGGTAGAGTTCCTGCCTTACAGCGCCAGAGACCCAGGTTCGATCCCGACTATGGGTGCTGTCTGTACGAAGTTTGTATGGTCTCCCCGTGACTGCGTGTGTTTTCTCTGAGATCTTTGGTTTCTTCTCCCACTCCAAAGACGTACAGGTTTGTAGGTTAATTAGCTTGGTGCAAATGTAAATTGTCCCTAGTGTGTGTAGGGTAGTGTTATTGTGCGGGGGTCGCTGGATGGTGTATTGGGTAAGCTAATGGGACTGAAGGATGATAAATCCCCTGGGCCTGATGGACTGCATCTCAGGGTCCTCAGGGAGGTGGTTCTAGAAATAGTGGACGCATTGGTGATCATTTTCCAATGTTCAATAGATTCAGGATCAGTTCCTGTGGATTGGACAATAGCTAATGTTATCCCACTTTACAAGAAAGGAGCGAGAGAGAAAACGGGGAATTACAGAGCAGTTAGCCTGACTTCAGTGGTGGGAAGGATGCTAGAATCAATTATTAAAGAGGTAATAACGGGGCATTTGGATAGCAGTAAAAGGATTAGTCCAAGTCAACATGGATTTATGAAAGTAAAATCATGCTTAACTAATCTTCTGGAATATTTTGAGGATGTGACAAGTAAAATGGATGATGGGGAGCCAATGGATGTAGTGTATCTAGACTTTCAGAAAGCCTTTGATAAGGTCCCGCACGGGTGACTAAATTTAGAGCACATGGTATTGGGGGTAGGGTGTTGACGTGGATAGAAAATTAGTTGACAGACAGGAAGCAAAACGTAGGAGTGAACGGATCCTTTTCAGAATGGCAGGCAGTGGTGAGTGGAGTGCCACAAGGCTCAGTGTTGGGGGCCGCAACTGTTTACCATATATATTAATGATTTGGAAGAGGGAATTAGGAGCAACACTAGCAAGTTTGCAGATGACACAAACCTGGGTGGCAGTGTAAACTGTGAAGAGCATGTTAGGAGGTTGCAGGGGGACCTGGACAGGTTGAGTGAGTGGGCAGATGCATGGCAGATGCAGTATAATATAGATAAATGTGAGGTTATCCACTTTGGTAGCAAAAACAAGGGGGCAAATTATTACCTTAGTGGGGTTAGGTTAGGTAAGGGGGAGGTACAACGAGACCTAGGTGTTCTTGTACACCGGTCACTGAAGGTTGGTGTGCAGGTACAGCAGGCAGTGAAGAAAGCCAATGGAATATTGGCCTTCATATCAAGAGGATTTCAGTATAGGAGTAGAGAGATTCTTCTGCAGTTGTATAGGGCTCTGGTAAGACCACATCTGGAGTATTGCATACAGTTTGGTTTCCTAATTTGAGGAAGGACATCCTTGTGATTGAAGCACTGCAGCGTAGGTTCACAAGATTGATCCCTGGGATGGCGGGACTGTCATATGAGAAAAGATTGAAAAGACTAGGTTTGTATTCACTGGAGTTTAGAAGGATGAGGGGATATCTTATAGAAACATATAAAATTACAAAAGGACTGGACAATCTAGATGCAGGAAAAATGTTCCCAATGTTGGGCGAGTCCAGAACCAGGGGCCACAGTCGTAGAATAAAGGGTAGGCCATTTAAGAATGAGGTGAGAAAAAACTTTTTCACCCAGAGAGTTGTGAATTTGTGGAATTCCCTGCCACAGAGGGCAGTCGAGGGCAAATCACTGGATGGATTTAAGAGAGAATTAGATAGAGCTCTAAGGGCTAGTGGAGTCAAGGGATATGGGGAGAAGGCAGGCATGGATTATTGATTGGGGACGATCAGCAATGATCACAATGAATGGTGGGCTGGCTCGAAGGGCTGAATCGCCTCCTCCTGCACCTATTTTCTATGTTTCTATGTTTCTATGTCTCGGTGGGCCGAGGGGCCAGTTTCTGTGCTGATCTCTAAACTAAACTAAGAAAGAAAGCCAGGGTGGTGTGGGTCTTTGGTGATGGTAGCTGTGTTCTTGAGGCAGCACTTTCTGTAGATCCCTTTGAAAGTGGGAAGGTCAGTACCTGTGATGGACTGGGCAATGTCCACCACTTCCTGCAGTCTCCTTCATTCCAAAGCATTCAAATTGAGAAACGCGGCCATGATGCCCAGTCAAAATACTCTCCACTGTTTACTTACAGAAGTTTGATAGAACATGCCGAATTTCCTCAAACGTCTGAGGAGGTAGCATTGGTGTGCTAGGATGGTTGCTTTAAAACACGTGGGATAGCCTCAATGTTTGCAGGAGTTGTCACATCTGTTCTTGTCCATCAGTTAGGCCTCTCTTTCTTTCTTCTCATTCACTTGTTCTTTGCGGCCATGAATGACTTGCTTTGTGGTGGTTTATGAGGCCAATGTAGGATCTACAGATTCTGCTACAGATGGGACAGAAGGTGCTTGATGAGACAAGAAGGTAATATGGAAGTTGATGTTCTCGTTCTGCTGTTCCGGATGGGCTTCTATGAAGGTTCTATCAAGGTTCTCAGTGCTTTTACAGATATCCCTTTTCCACATTGAGCAGTCACAAGGCAGAAGGGCGGCACAGTGGCACAGGGGGAGAGTTGTTGCCTTACAGCACCAGAGACTCAGGTTCGATCTTGACTACGGGTGCCGGCTGTACGGAGTTTGTACATTCTCCCTGTGACCATGTGGGTTTTCATCTGGTGCTCGGGTTTCCTCCCTCACTCCAAATATATAGAGGTTTGTTGATTAATTGGCTTCTGTACATTGTAAATTGTATTGTCCTTAGTGTGTAGGATAGTGCTAGTATATGGGGTGATCGCTGGTCGGCGTGGACTCTGTGGGCCAATGGGCGCTGTATCTCTAAAGTCTAAAGTATAATCTAAAGTTTCCAACACTCTGAAGTTGCATTTTTTCTTGGCGGCTTTAGAATTGTCCTTGGAGTGTTCTTATTGCCACCCAATACTCTGTCAGTGTGACAGAGTGTGGAATAATGTGCCTGTTTTGGAACATATTAGGTGATGTGGCCTGACCATTGGAGCCAGCTGGGTGTGGTTGGAATCCGGGAGGGAGTGCTGATGTTGGGTTGCTTATACTGCTGGCGGATGTGCTGGAATTTATGCAAACATCTTTGGTGGTACTTCTCCACAGCTTTGAGGTGTCTGTTGTGAAGAAACATTTAGGTGGGAAGGAATCACCGCTGCTTTTAGACAACCCAGGACCTAAATTACTAGAGATTAAGAACTTGTTTCTTATCCATCAGAAGATACTTCAGAGTCTCTCGCAAATGCAATAGGTTTTTGTTAGCAATTGCCGACTGACTAACAATGAACAAAAAAAAGAAACATTCATAACTGCAGACATCAGGTCCAGATTTTTTCCTTGCAGTTATGCAGAGCCTAAAAATAATTAAACACAAAGCGAGGCCTTGGGTATCACTGCAACCTCCAAGAGCAGCATCAGGACCAGCATAGGACATTGCTGTATTTTTTTTTTTTTATCAGCTGGAAGAGGTTTTCAGTTTTACAATTAAGACATTGATGTAGAATAAGCAAGTATTTTATCCATTCTGATAAATGTTGACTTTAGACAAATATTAATTTCAAAAATCCAATTGATACGTAATAAATGTAAAATAATTACAAGTTCTGAAATAGTGACCAATATGTAGATACGTTAATTACATTGTGAATGAAGAAGCTTTCATCAAAGTCCTGTAGAATGTAATTTGCATTATTTGAGAAGATAATTATGTCCCTGTAATGGAAATGGACAATGATTCTAAGCCTATTTTAGTATGTAGACTAGAAGAAGCAGCATTTAAAAAATGTCTGTGTTTAAATATATATTTTTTGTGGTAACTTCAAATTATCAGATTTTATTAAGGAATGACATGAGATTTTGTTTAAGAACCAAGGAACACAGAACATAATGTTGAAAACGTGTCATTTTACACCAGAGAAAACTGTTGTTAAAAAAAAATAAAAGCTTTCTTATTCATCTGTAAAATCAAAACAATATTCCTAAGTGGTTAACGCAGAAATTGTTTGCGGCTTCATTTTCAATAGAAATTCAGCATAACATTTTTTTCTAGGAAATACAAGTATTAGTCATATGCAATAGCCTACAAATACATGATTGCACCTTGTATGATAAAAACCATTAACGCATTGTCTCCTGTTCAGTTTTATAAACACTGTTGTGAGTGTCATACCAAATAGTATCTTTAAATAACTAACAATTAATATGTCAAAAACATTTGAAAATTGTAATTCACTGTCAGTTTTTTCTTACATTGAGATTTTGATACATATCAAGACCGACATGCGTGAAGTACTATTGCTTCCATAAAGGTTATATCAATTTACTTCTGCCTCGTTGAGCTACCTTTGAAAAATAAATTATACTACACCTAGCAATGATAGTGGCAAAAGCTGAAATTGTTTGCCGTTAAATAACTTTGGCTTACGATAAAATAAAAAGAGATAATGGTTCACTACCTTTGATCATTGATGTAATACTCACATTTCAGATTGCTTGCTATATCTGTGTGCTGACAAAGAAAATGCACGTTTAAAGATTTAAAAGGTATTGATCAATGATATTCGGTTCTACCTGAGAAACATGTAAAACTGGTGGAACAGTTCCTTGATATTGATTGAAAGTGACAAGTTTCCTCAGAGCACCACAGCAGCATGAAAATTAAAAAAAAGCATTACAAATAAGAATGCCGTTTATTATAATTTCACTAGTAGTATCATTTTTATGTTAGAATATTGAATATATATTGTTAATTGCCTTCTGGTGCAGTGCATTGAAAGCGTAAAATAAAACAGGAAGCAAGTTCTACATTACATGTTGCAAATATTTTTAAAAATCAATTAATTCTCAGAAGGCTGTTGTAATGAATCAGCTCAGATGGTAAGTTAAGAATTTTATGAAGATTTTATTTTGGTAGCTGTGTTGTCTTAATAAACATTTTAGACTTGTTGACTGTCAAAAGCATGGATAAATGTTCTAACATGGTTTATGGACAATGAAGGAAGTTATATAACAGTAAATGCAATCACATACTGTATCACACAAATTAGATCACTGGAAATTCTTAATTCATTGTTAATGATAAATTAAGAAACCCAATTAATTCACATCCATATCCGAAGGTTTGCATGGATTCCAACTTTGGCCTTGTACTACTTTTGTCTTTTTCATCTCTCCTCAATAACAGAAAAGATTTGATGCATGTTAAGCTCATGCCATATTACGTAGCTGTCATTCAGGTCATGCGTCAGAACCCGTAGAAATGAGTAATGTTCTCAAATGCTTCACAACCCATATCAAGACCATCAGTAAGTAAAATATGATGAAGTGAGAAGCTGTTCAGCGATAGAAGGCTTGAACCTTCACCCGCTTGTTGTTCAATATCTGAGGATGAGGCAGTGAAAGCAACAAAGTGGATTAAAAATAAACACAGTGCTGGACTAACAGTGCATCAGGCAGCATCTCTGGGTTCATGGATAGGTGACGTTTTTTTGGGTTGGGACCCTTCTTCAGACTGATTGTGGGGGAGGGTAGGGAGGGGGGAAGAAAGCTGGAAGGGCAAAAGTGCAGGACAGAACAGGCAGGTAATAGGCTGAGAGGGGGTTTGATAGGCAGATGGTTGGACAAAGGCCACAGATGTGGGACAAAAGGTAGAAGAGGTTGGAATAGGGGGGAAGGGCAGCAGTACCCTGTGCTGTCAGTATTGAAGTTGCCTGTTGGAGGAGGAGGGGGAAATGGTAGAACACAGGAGTCAGTCCACATAACGCAGTTGGAGCTGGCAGCATGGAGGCACCCAGTTTGGAACTGGGTCTGGTACCCAGTTATGATGATGGCTCCGATCTGCCAGATTGGTGGAGTTAGTGGTTCCGGCCCACGGGCTGCCAGAGTGCAGGTAAGGGTCGGCGGTGGTGTCGGTCTGTCCCACCCTGTGCATGGTCAGGGAGGGGTTGTGAAGTTCGGAGTCGCTTGGCTGGGACTGGGACCGGCAGGGGAGGTGGTGAACATCAATAGGTCTCGGCCTCATGGCGGTCGGGTGGGCGGCGCGATCAGGAGGAAAAGCCACTGGCCTGCAGGCGATCTGGAGCATGGCTGAGTCAAGGAGAACTGAGGGAGGCACCGGGATGGAGGAAGGGAAGTTTATGATCCTAATTGGAGGTCAGGTAAATGAGGAAGCAGATCAAAGGACAAAAGTCAAGAGTGGTTAAATGTCATATGCACTGGGACAGAACAATGAAATTCTTCCTTGCTGACAGGCTCATTAAAATAAACAAAATAATATTCAATAAACAATAATGCAATAAATTAACAGATACCCAGTAATCAGAGTATAAAAATTGAAAACCAAAATACCTGGCCAAACCTATACAAAGTCCATAATAGTTTGGTGCTGAAGTAGGTTTATGCAGTGTGGTTCAAAGAGCCTGGTGGTTAATAGGAAGAATCTGTTCTTGGAGAGTAACGGCTCTCAGGCTCTTGTCCCTGGTTCTCGATGGTAGCAGTGAAATGCGAGTGTTACCAGAGTGATGTGGGTCTTTGATGATATTGGCTGCCTTCTTGAGGCAGCACTTCTTGTGGATTCCTTCAATGGTGGGGATGTCAATACCTGTGATGGACAAGGAAATGTTTACAACTTTCTGCAGCCTCCTTCATTCCTAGGCTGTTCAAGTTGCCAAACTGGGCCATGATGCTATCTGGCTCTGATTTGTTCTGTACCTTTTCATACCTCTAGTTTCACTCTCCCCTGACTCTCAGTCTGAAGAAGGTTCTCAACATGAAACATCACTATTTCCTTTTCTCCATAGATGCTGCCTGACCCGCTGTTGCATCAGCATTTTGTGTCTATCTTTGGTGTAAACCAGCATCTGCAGTTCCTTCCTACACATGATGCAACCAGTCAGTATGCACTCCATTCAATCAGATTATCAATCTCCTTCTTATGCTCTGACTCATCATTACCCATTATTCATCTAGCAATGGTGGTATCAGCAGCATTTTAATAAATATTTAGTTTAGTTTAGTTTAGTTTATTGTCATGTGTACTGAGGTACAGTGAAAAGCTTTTGTTGTGTGCTAACCAGTCAGTGGAAAGACAATGCACGATTATAATCGAGCCTTCCACAGTGCAAGAGCGGAACTCGCTATAAAAACATGGAGGGGACGGGGGACACAAATTTTTGGCGCACTCACCCACACATGCGCATGCGCGCACTCACACCCACAAGCGCATGCGCACACTCACCCACATCAAGTCCCGCCCTCATTGCCTGTTGACTGATGTCTCTCTTATCCAATCGACGTCCTCGATCAGCAGTCCCACCTCCACTGTCTCGCAGAAAGCGGAGATTTTAAAATCCGTATTACAAAAACCTGGGGGAGATGTCCCCCACCTCTCAAAACATGGAGGGGACGTGTCCCCTTTGCCCCCCCCCCCCCCCCCCCCCCCGGGTTTTCCACCCCTGCCACAGTGTACAGATATATGACAATGTATTGCCAGTAAAGTCTGATCAAGGATAATCCGAGGGTTGCCAATGAGGTAGATAGTAGCTAAGGACTGCTCTCTAGTTGTTGGTAGGATGGTTCAGTTGCCTGATAACACCTGGGAAGAAATTGTCCCTGAAAGGGGAGAAGAGGGAGTGGCCAGGATGCAACTTGTCCTTGATTATGCTGGTGACCTTGCTGAGGCAGCGTGAAGTGTAAATGGAGTCAATGGAAGCGAGGTCAGTTTATGTGATGGTCAGGGTCGCGTCCACAATATTTGCAATTTCTTATGGTCTTGGATGGAACTGGTCCCAAATCATGCTGTTATGCATCCTGATAAAATGCTTTCTACGGCGCATCTGTAGAACTTGGTGAGTGTTGTTGGGGACATGCTGAACATCCTAAGCCTTCTCAGGAAGTAGAGTCTTTGGTGTGCTTTCCTGGCCATTGCTTCAATGGCAATAGAGCTGTGTCTGCTTACATGGTCGTGGGTATAGAGGGAGTAAAGCAGGAGACTGATCACACAGCCTTGAGATGCCTCCGTGCTGATAGTCAGCAAAGAGCAAGTGCTATTGCCAATTTGTACAGATTGAGGTGTGCCGATGGGGAGGTCGAGACTCCAATTGAATAGGGATGAGCAAAGACCCAGTTCCCCGATATTGGTGTAAGTTTAGAGAGTTGAACACCATGCAGTAGTCGATGAACAATACGTTCATATCTAGAACAATACTGATATCTAGAACATCAAACTGTTTGGCATATCACAGATTATCGAACAGTCGACAATAGACAATAGGTGCAGGAGTAGGCCATTCGACCTTTCGAGGCAGCACTGTCTATATCACGCTATCACAACATCACTCTATACCAAATGCTATACCAAGTGGGACTAGTGTAGCTGGGATAAGTTGGCCGGTGTGGGCAAGTTGGGCCGAAGGGACTGTTTCCACACTGTATCTCTCTATAACTCTCTGACAATACAAAACAATACAATACATTAATACTTTATTAGCCACATATGTTTTGCAACATACGAGGAATTTCAATTGCCAAGTCAGTCATACAAATAAAAATCAACAGAGCACACAAAATACATTTTAATATAAACATTCCTCACTGTACTTCTCACCATGCAACCTTCAGGGATTACTGTCTTCGATAAAATTGAACCCATACTTGTCAATCGGCTGACAAGCAATTGTTATCCTCCTTGAGAGTACAATAAGTGGGATCCCTTTGGGACCAAGTTATCTACAATGCAGAAATGATTCAAACTTCTGTGGCAGGCTTGATAATCAAATATCAGAGCTAAATAGATTAACATGACTCTAGAGAGATGTGATCATCAACTTTATTCTTTGATGGCATCTGGGGATGTGGACATGTCTGGGGAGGCTGGAACGCCCTCCCGTCAATTCCATATCATCTACAAGCACAGAATATGTAGCTTTTGCTGAACAAACTGTTGTAAGAATTTCCATGCTCCATGCTGTTAGACTGGCACAATAAAGCAATGTTTCAGACAGCAAAATTTAGTCAACCAAATTCACCCAAGTTCAGTAAATCCAGATTCACCAAAACTCAGTAAATCCAAATTCACCCAAAGTCAGTAAATGAGAAAAATGTTATTTTACATGAAAGTGCTTCCTAAGAACTTCATAGTGACCTGAGGATGTCCTGGTTGGGTTGCTCCTGGGTCTGGCCAAGCTGGCCATCGCAAGTCATGGCGCCAGGTGGAAGAGGGCTCTGCACGAGCTGGCTGCCTGCCCCATTTCTGGGTTTACGTCCACGCCCGGGTGGTGTTAGAGAGGGGCTACGCGCTGTCCACGGGCACCCTGGGGGATTTCCGAGATCGCTGCGCATCGGGGGGGGGGGGGGGGGGGGTTGAATGCATCCTTAACAAGGATTGTAAGATAGTTGTATAGTAGATTATTTAGTATATGTGTTTGTCTTGTATTATGGTGGTGGGTTCTGTTTTGTTTTATTGTATTGTAAATATTATTTTTAATAATTGAATACATTTTTTGATTTAAAAAATAACTTCATAGCCAATTATTTATTTTTGACAGTTAGCCGCCATCATACTGTAGGTAATCTGGCAGCCAATTTGCACAGTAAGCTACCATGAAGAGCACCCAATAATGTGCTAAAGAGTCAGCATACATATATGCTCAACACTGGGGCTCTAACCCACAAACATGTGATCGGCAGAGAGCATGCTACTTTTGAGGCAACCTTGACAGGTGAGAGACTAATTTCAAGCTGTTCTGCTAGATTTTAAAGATAGAATACCCATGCCTGAATATGTTCTTCCGATATTTTATGAAATTTTAGCATGGCGAGTGTGTTTAATATTCTGCAATTTGGTTCAGAATATAATATATTGGCCTGTTAGTCAATTGTTCACCAAACAGATGCAAAATCAGCACCTTCCCATCGCTTTTCTGCAAGTTGTTACCACTCAAACGTGTTCAGAGTAAATCATAGACTTGTCTTCAAGATTTCACAGCAAAGATCCATAAACTAATGGTTGGGGCTGCCTGGTCGTGAGTACCATGTCCCTTTGGAAAATCCTTCCAGTTCCATCCTCTTTCTGACTTCAGCAGCCAAAATAAATTGTAAATCTGAAAGCAAAGCAATGCAGAAAAGTAAAAATATGCTTAAACATTAAGATGTTGAAAAGTATTGCAGTCACTTCATTTTTGAAGGTGGCACACGCTTCATGTAATAAGATTAACGTGGCATTACCATCACCAAAGTAATTAGTCATATAGTTTTATCTATTCTTTTGTAATTATTATGGGTTATGATGAAAATATACGTACACATGTTTACATTCTGACATTTATCTGTAATGTGTAGGAAGGATGCTGGTTTAAACCGAAGATAGACACAAAAAGTTGGAACATATTTCGCTTGGGAGCCCAGTGGTATAATTTCTCTAACTTCACAGATATTGATTTCTCTAACTTCAAGTAACAACGGCATTCCCTCTCTCTCTCTACCCCACCCCCACCCAAGTCACACCAACCTCAATTTCACCCAACAAACAGCTGATAATGGCCTGATTCTTTGTTCATATCTTTCATTCTTTGTTCTTTATTTCTCTACATCATCGTCTATATCTTGTTTCCATTTTCCGTAACTAGACTGAAGAAGGGTCTCGACCCGTAACGTCACCCATTCCTTCTTCCAGAGATGCTGCATGTCTCGCTGAGTTACTCCAGCTTTTTGTGCTTATCTGTAACATGTTCTTTGTTATCTTTTGTTTATTTTTTCATGTCTGATTCCTTTAATCCGTGTGACTGTTTTTGACATCTTGATAATGGGTTTTTTTTAACTACAATTTGTCTAATTAAAATGGTAGATTAAATTGATTTCTTGATGGGGTCCAGAGTGTATAGAAGGAGAATGCTTGATTGATTAAATAATGTATTTTATTACCTGTGTTTAAATAGTCTTGAGACATTATTAATACAATAGAATAGAATAACCCTCTCAAAACTGAATGCCACTTGTAAAGGCATGTAAACAGGGCACTGCAGAACTGGTCAATAAACATTTATACATTTTACAGCACACGAGAACCATGGCCCAAGGTGTCTTGTGTGCAGAACTTGCACTTTTAAAGGCCTTTGCATGCTTCACCATTGCAACATGGATGGAGCAACTCCCAAATTCATGTACCAGTCATGTTAAATTAGGCCCATGATCATAGCAAGGGGATAGCAAGTGTGCCCTGGGGATTCTCACACGCCGTTGTGGTGGCTGTTTAAGTCTGTGTTTAATTTTATGTGGTTGTGTATCTTGCTGTTTTTTTGTATGACTGTTGGCAAATCAAATTCCTTGTATTTTCACATACTTGGCTAATAAATTAATTACAATTACAATTACAACATTGATAGTTGTGAATACTGGGACCTCATAAGTCACTAGGAGGATCACAATGGACTACGAAGGAGAGGCAAGATTCAGATTGCAGGAGTGTGGTTGGACCATGGATGGTTGAGTGACTTTTTTTATGCAAGGCTACACAATCCAAACCATGTCTTGAATTTGCAAAGAATGTCAGGTCAACATAGAGGCTCCATTTTGATCCTGACCTCCATTGCTGTCCAAGCAAAGCTTGCACATTTTCGATGTGACCATATGGGTTAACTCCATGTGCTCCGTTTATCTCCCACATCCCAAAGATGTGCAGATGGTCTAATTAAAATGGTAGATGAGATTGATTTTTTGATGGGATCCAGAGTGTAATGTAAACTGCTCCCAGTGTGTAGATGAGTGGTAGAATTTAGGGGGTGGCAAGGTGATGACAATGTGAGGAGAATTAAATGGATGAGAATTGGATTATTGTAAAAAAAAAGTGTTGTGCAGTGTCAAAGTGATAAAGGGTCAAATCCATGCTGTATCCTTTTATGACAATGTTTAAAATAAACATTCATGTGCTATTATCAACATGGTATTCCTTAACCGTTGATGGTACAGAGAAGATAGACAGAAAATGCTGGGACAGGTAGCATTTCAGGATAGAAGGAATGGGTGACATTTCGGGTTGAAGTTAGAGAAGTCAATATTCATACCGCTGGGGTTTAAGCTTACCTAGCGAAATATGACATGCTGTTCCTCCAATTTGCGCTGGGCCTCACTCTGACAATGGAGGAGACCCAGGACAGAAAGGTCAGTGTGAGAATGGGAGAGGAAGTTAGGGTGTTTAGCAAACAGCTGATCAGGTAGGTTTAGGCAGACTGAGTGGTAGTATTCAGCAAAACGATCGCCAAGTCTGCGCATGGTCTCGCCAATATATATGAGTCCACAGCAGGAACAGCGGATACAGTAGATGAGGTTCAAGTGATGGTCCTTGGACAGAGTCAAGGTAGGAAGTATAGGGATAGGTGTTGCATCTCCTGCGGTTGCAGGGGAAAGGACCTGGGGAGTTTTATCTCTATTTGCTTTGTTGTTACATTTTTCTTTTGTAACAACTATCTCCATCTCTTTTGACACCTCATTTTCACACCTTACCCTTCCTTATCTTTGTATCTCACTCTCCCCTGACTCACAGTCTGAAGAAGGGTCTCGACCCAAAACGTCACCCATTCCTTCTATCCAGAGATAGTGCCTGTCCCGCTGAGTTACTCCAGCTTTTTGACTTATTTTCGGTGTAAACCAGCATCTGCAGTTCCTTCTTACACATGGTATAGAGTAGGTTTGTTTCATTTGGAATAATTAATTGAATGGGGGAAAAAAAATCATCCTTAATTGCTTAAGCTAACTACCAGCCAGAATATCAATTATTATTTGTACTCATTTCCTGCACATTAACTTCCATTGAAGTCATCAGAACATAACATGCTGGCTGTGTGTAGCCACATACCACCATGAATGGTTAATAAAGGTAATTAACGATGAAATTATTGTGTGTGCTATTTCCACATCTATCAGTATTACATGTGCGCATTTTATAACTGTCACATTCTCAAATTATTTTTTAAAACATTTAAATTGTATTGACTAATATGTGCAAATTTAGGATGCCCAACTGTGTAACAATTTGATAAATTGCTGGTTACTTTAATTCACACCAACCAGGGTGAACATGACAGATAATCGTCTGTCTAAATTCTGCAGCAATAAAATTCCACTCAAACTGTCCCTTCTTTAAAACTAAACTATTCGAACACAAAAGAACATGGAAAACTCTAAGTCAATCCATTTTCATTTACTATCCAAGGTGAATTCACCCTCACGAGAGTGAAAATGATTGAAATTCTTCACTGTGGCACTTCATGGAGATTTTAATTGCTTCTAAAATCACATGGGTTTCAAGAAAAATATAATCCTGGAGGACAAATTTTCCCTCTGAAAATGTGTCTCTTTTCAGTAAACATTATAAAGTAATTAAAAATATTTCCTTCTTCATAGTAAATGTTTCCCATGTTGTTACCAGCAAAAGATAACTTGAACAACCAACTGGAAATCAGAACCATAATTGAGGAAGATTCCTTCTCTTCCTGGTAACTGTAGACTAAGTTGGTACCTGGAGCTAAATCAACCCAGATTTTCCCAAAAGATTGCCAATTTGAGGAAGGTATTCTTATTTTCAGGAAAATAAAAATATGACAAAGCCTTACCTGCCTGTATTGCCGGTTGGTCTAAATGGTGTTGGTGAATACAATTCAGCAGGTGTTTATTTAAATAATCATTTATGGGACTGTAAAAAATAACAATCACTACACCAGGAAGTAGCAATAGACACAGAGTGCTGGAGTAATTCAGTGGGTCAGGCAGCATCTCTGTATAAAAAGGATGGGTGACGATACGGTCTGAAGAAGGGTCCCGACCCATCAAGTCACCTATCCATTTTCTCCAGAGATGGTGCCTGACCCGCTGAATTACTCCAGCACTTTGTGTCTATTTTTGGTATAAACCAGCATCTACAGTTCCTTGCTTCCACCAGGAAATGGTAGATGGGTTGCCAAACATGAATACACCCATTTGAAATGGTGCTGAGGTGTGTGAAACAGCAGAAAGCAAATAGGATGTCATGTGAAGATAAGTGCATTTTGTTGCTCTCTTTGCTTTTTCTCCCCACCCCCCCCCCCCCCCCCCTGCACCCCAACATAGGTTTCTGCACCCGAACATAGGCTTCAATAATAACTGTAAGATTTCATGACATAACCGATTTTACATTTTTTCTTATTCCTGAAAGCAGTCGGGCACATTGAAAGATTAACGGGGGGGGGGGGGGGGGGGGAGAGAGGATCATGCCGGCTGACATGAAGTTGGACCTGGTCAAGAGACATTTATTGGGGTAGATGGGAGATAAGGTGGAGTTGACAGGACGCAGGGTGGTTTACAGAGAGGCTTGGCTGACACCGCGGAGAAATAGTCAGCTTTAAATCAATAACTTCCCATTAAAGTTGTGTGAGTTGATGATGGTGATCAGTGAACTATTTACATAATGCAGCCTAGAGTTAAAATGGCAAATGGGACAAAAATACTTAATTTTAGTCTCCACCTCCTGAGATAATGTTGGTCACTGATTCTAAAGCGGAACTGGCCAGAAATGTGATGGGGGGGTGGGATTTCCTTTTTTTTTGCTTATAATTCCATTCCACTCAATCCGATACAATTAAAATAAAATTAGAGCACATGGGTTTGAGAGTAATGCTGTACATTAAGGGTTGGTTAACTGGTGATCAGAAAAAACATGTACTTTTTGTGTTAAGATGTATGACTGGTGCCAGTGCCAGAGTGCCAGCTGGATCTGCGCTGGGGTCCCCGATGTTTACAATCAATGACTTTAATTTGGATAAGGGGGAAAAATGTAATCTATACAAGTGAGTTAAAGATACAAAGTTGGATGGCAGTGCGAATTGTGAGGAGGATGCATGGAGACTTCAAGACAGGCTAAGTGATCGGGCAATAATATGGAATATGGAATGGTAATTCGCATATCACTGTACCTTAATTGGTACATGTGACAATAAAAGACCTTTGAAACTTTTGAAACCTTTGAATATGGAAAAACGTGAGGTCATTCACTTAGGTAGAAAAAACAGTTAAGTATGATATTATTAAATGGTGTAAGATTGTTGTGCAGAGGCATTTGAGTAACTTTGTACATGAATCGTTAATGTACAAGCAATTAGGAACTCACATAATGGCTGTGGATCCCACTTTTCCAGGAGACATGCAATGTGTCACAGTGACCCAACACAGGTCAGATATTGCTTAACTATGGATGACAATTCTGTAGAGAATGACCAGCAACATTCTCTTCGCAGGTCTCAACCAAGCTAATAAAGTAAAGCAGGAAAGCTTCTCATTTCAAGGGAGATTAAGAATTTTGCAGTTCAAAGACCTTTCATCAGAACTGGAAAATTGAGAAGCTCAGTAATTTCAATGGTTCAATGGTCCTTTATTGTCCTAGGTACCATTTAAGGTACAGTGAAATTTGATTTTACCATACAGTCATACCAGAGAAAAGAGGGAGAGGGAGGGGTTAGAGATTGAGGGGTGGGGGCGCACGGCTTCACAGGGGAGGTGTGTACCCGAGCGAGGCCCCCCTCCCCCTCATCCACCCCTCTCCTCTCCTCCCCCCCTCTTCTCCCCCCCTGCTCCCCCCCTCTGCTCAACCCCTCTCCTCCCCCCTCCCCCTCTCCATCTCTCCGTCCACACCCCTCTCCGCCCCCTCTCCCCCCCTCCCTCCGCCCCCTCCACCCCCCCTCGCTCCCCACCTCTCCCTCTTTCTCTGTCCCGGGGAGGGGGTAGAGAGGGAGGGGGAGGGGGTAGAGGCAGCACCTACCCAGGTCGTAGAGCAGCAGCCTCCCCACCAGGCACCGGGCCCGAGCGAGGCTGCGGCAGGTGTGGACCCAAGCGAGGCCCAAAGCGATCTGAGGACAGTCAAAAGCAGCGGCGGACCGGTCGATCGTGTCTTCCGCGAGGGGAAGCCCAACCACCCGCGTGACAGATGATCTGGTAGGGGAGACGGAGAGGAGATCGTCCTCTGTGACAGCCAGATATCGCCAGGTGGGATCGGGATCACCAGTGAGAAAAAGGCGTCAAGATTCCCTGAGTCCCTGCGATCGACGGAGGAATCGCAGGTCTCCATAGACGGCCTCTCCCAGAGGGAGTAATGGCCACCACAGTCACCTTCCCATCGCGCTTCCCCTCACCCGTGCCCGTGCAGTGATAACGGCTGCCATGTTCTAGGACTTCAAGGAGCCCAGTGGAGCACGCAGCACGACCTGAGCAGTAGTTTAAAAACACTAAGTGACAAATTTAAAGAAGTGAAAGTTAAGAAGCCAAGAAGTACAGAAGACATAACAGGGGTGACATCACTCGCCGCGCGAGCAGAGGCAGGCAGTCAGATCCATTGTGACATCATCAGCGAAACCATCTCATTTATTTTCTAACTTATTTGAGATTTGTGAACATCTTCATAAATAACTCGAGAAATAATGCATGACATTTTCAGAAAGGCAATTTTTGATTTCCCGGGATAAATCTCGACCGGAATATATAAAAAATTTCCAATTAGCCGTCGTTACTTCAAGTAGATGTGATCGCACACAAGCAAATAGTACCCAAGGGGATTATTAGACAATAGTAATAGAGTTGCTGTGGTGATATGTTGTTTTTGTGGCAGTCTAGTTGATAAATTAATGAGGCCAGATTGTAATGTGAATTGCTGTGAATTGTAGATCAGAGCTTTTGCAGAGAAGATAAACCAATTTGAAAATGTTGGAAATGACCATCAGATCAAGCAGAGTAGATGACAACAGAAAAGCTGAGTTAATATTGAAGGCAGATAACTTTACACGGAACTTTATTGACTGCACATAATATCAGAACCAATTGCGATCCTGTTTTACCTGATAAATTTACTACAGTTTTGATGACTTTACAAAAGCATTCGATATTTAATTTGAATCTTAAATTATTCCAAAAATGCTTTCAGGGAATAAAAATCCATCTTGTATTGCCTTTGATTCTTTGCTGCAGATGCTTGGCATTTAATCTTCAAGCTTTCTGAAAGTGACATCAATTGTTTTTCAAGCAACCAAAATTCTATTTTTTCTGCCCAAAGCTGAGGTTATTTGCTTATTACTGCATAACTAACTGGATTATTTATTCATATTGCCAGCTAATGTGTAAATATGAATTGTTAATTGACAAAATTAATATCATGCAGAGATGCCTTTATATGAACACAAAAGATAGAAGTGGAACTGTACTATACAGCCTGCTCTGTATTCGATAACATCATAGTTGACCCTATCCTTCACAAACAAAGTCCCATCTGTTGCCTGACCTTACAGACAATATGTATCTTATAAAATCCAGAAAAAACTGGCCAGAACTTGTACTGTGCCAGCACATATGTACAGTATGATTGATTAAGTGATGTAATTTGATTGCTGCAAACTTTAGTGGTTCAAGAGTGCTGCATCTTTTCCTTTGCCCACCACAGAACATGCAAAGGACAGTAAGAGACTCAGGACTAAGGCCAGGTTCGGTGAGACAAGAAGGTTTATGGTCAGTGGTCTGATCCGGCACTAAGGATTATCAAAGATTGGGTCAGCAATCAAGTTCAGCAGAAGGTGGGGGGCCGGTGGTGGGCCGGGGGGGTCATAATCAGGAATGCAGCCAAGCACATCATTCAGAATCAATTCTGGGCTGTGATGGAGAGGCGTTATGGTGTAATGCCTGGCATTACAGTGCAGACTGGGGCTTCCATTGGTGTTCTTGAGTGATAGGATGGTTGAGTTTCTTGAAGGATAAAAGGATTGGAAGCTTTGGTAGGTTAAAAGGCTGGGAACCCAAGTAATTGGAAGAAGTGAATGAATTTTCCTGGCATTAAAGTACAAAAGACACACGAGGGTGCTTCATATGAAGAAGTACATGGTCAACTTTCCAAAGTGACACTACACAACCCAAAATAGTTGTTATTGTTTCACTCTCTCCAAAGTGCATCTTAAATCACTAACATATTAGTACTACAATGTCTAATCTACTAATCATTATCCCTTCTTAAAATGAATGAATCATTTGGAGTTAATTATTTTTCTTAAACTTTAAGAAAAATTGACAAAATGGCGCTGTAATGGCGACAGGTGGTGAGCGTCTTCCCGTGCGTTTAAGTTGTCTAGTTATTAAGTGTGTTTCTGACTTCATGTGGTTGAATGAGTGTTACCACGGTTCTTATTAATGTTTGTCCTGCTAGGATGTATCATCATAGTGAGATCAAAGCTTGTAAAGTACACTTTTCATGATGAGGAAGTGCGTGCTGCTGTTGCTGCTGCTCTGGACAGTCGAAGTGCAAATGGCAGTATCTGGGAGACATGGTAGCAAAATTCAGCTGTATAACCGGGACGACCTGCTGCTTCTGCGGAATATGGATTACCCAGCACCGAACTTGGACAACTGTGGAGAATTGATACTGAGACAACGCGGACCGGGCCGCGACCACCGGCGAAAAGCTCCGAAGAGGAATCGGGGAAGGAGAGGGGGAGTGAGGCAGAAGCTGAAGGGACTCACCGGCACACAGATATGTCCGCTGCTCCCCTCTATCATGCTCGCCAATGTTCACTCCTTACGCAATAAACTGGATGAACTATAGGCAAAAATTTCATGCCAGTGGGCATACAAGGAGGCCAGTTTGATCTGCCTCACGGAAACCTGGTTGGTTAACAGGATCGCGGACTCAGAGCTCTCTCTGGACGGATTCGGTACTCCACTCAAATTGGACCGGGACACTGTGACTATTTTAATAAGGGCTGGAGCAGAACTGCTGATGTCAAAGACTCCTGCTGTACACCTGATCTAGAGCAGCTTGCTGTGTCATTCAGACCCAAGTATCTCCCCCGGGAGTTTGGTCAGCTGGCTCTAGTACTTGTTTACATCCCCCCCCCCCCCCCCCCCCCCCCCACCCCCCCCCCCCTCCCCCCCCCCCCCCCCCCCAACCCCCCCCCCCCCCTCACATGCGCATCAGAGACCATAGCTGCGTCTGTCCATCGGATTGAATGTGCATCTCCAGATTCCCCTGTTCTCATTCTTGGGGATTTTAATGGCTGCAGGCTAAATAAGACACACCGAACTTACCAACAGTATGTTACATGCGCCACCAGGGGTGACAGAACAATCGACCTCTGTTATGGGAATGTAAAGAACACATATAAAGCATACAAAAAAAACACCTCTTAGTACTGCAGACCATAATGTTGTTCATCTGATTCCTGCTTACCGTACAAAACTGCAGAGAGAGGGCGTGGCTAAGAAGCTGGTGAAAAAGTGGGATGATAATGTGGTTGAGACTCTACAGGGCAGCCTTGACTATACAGACTGAGAGGGATTAACCCAAGGGAACAGTCTTGAGGAAGCTACTGTTCGCTATATCACCTTTTGCGAGGAAATGATTGTCCATACAAAAACTTTAAAGGTATTCTCTAACAATAAGACCTGGATTACAAAAGCTCTGAAAATAACTCTGAATGAAAAGAAAATTGCATTCAACTCAGGAAACAGAATTGAGTCCAAACTCATTCAAAATAGACTAAACAAAGAAATAAAAGCAGCAGAGAGAGGGTACAAGGAGAGAGTTGAGAAACTCTTTTGGGAAGGTAAAGCTAGGAATGCCTGGCGAGGCGTTAAAACACTGGCTGGCCTCCCCAACAATAACTGAATCATCAAACACCTGGTCAGAAGACTCTGTCAACTTGGCAGAGAGCCTTAAGGCCCTGTCCCACTTACGTGTCCTTGCCACGCAAATTACACGTTCTTGTCGTCGCGTTGAGGTGCACGGGCATTGTGTGGCCGCGTGGGGTCCGTCCCACTGAGAAGCGTGGAGAGGTATGGAGTTGTACGCAGTATCATGCGGCGCTCCGAGATTTTGTACCGAACAAAATCTTCGCGCACCACTGGCCTGTCGTGCAACTGACGGCCAGGGCAGTGGGACAGGCCCAAGACCCTGGCGCGACGCAACATCTCACCTCCAACGGCAGCAGATGCAGGCAAACGATCGTCGAACTCAGCCTGGGTCTCATGGCCGTTGCGGATCCGGATCCGCCCCCACTTCTACTCAGAGCAGGGTCAACTAATTGAAGATAGACACAAAATGCAGGAGTAATTCAGCAGGACCGGCAGCATCTCTGGTGAGAAGGAACGGATGACGTTTCGGGTCAAGACCCTTCTTTCAGACTGAAGAAGAGTCTCGACCCGAAACATCATCCATCTTCAAATTACGTCACGGGCTCCAGACGGCTGTGTGGGCGCATGATGACGTGCGCAACTCTCGCGGGACCGTCCCGCCTCAACGTGACGACGAGGTCGGGTAATTAGCATGCCAAGGACACTTAAGTGGGACAGGGGCTTTAATCAATTCTACTGCAGGTTTGACCAGTCTGTCTACTCACAGGAGAGGGAGGAGCTAATATCTGAGCTAACTCCAATGATACCTACCCAAGTAAATCTGGAGCTGCGACAGGGGGAGGTTGAACTCATGCTCAGGAGGATGAAGCCGAACAAAGCACCAGGACCTGACCAGATCTGTGGCCGGTTGCTGAAGGCCTGCTGCAGCCAGCTGGCTGGGGTTTTCTATCATCTCTTCAACCGCTCCCTATCAGAACATTCAATCCCATCACTCTGGAAATCCTCAACCATCTGTCCTGTAGCCAAAAAGAATAATCCCACCTGTGACCATGACTACCGGCCTGTGGCATTAACATCTTTGGTCATGAACAGAAAGGCTTTGAAAGGCTTATTCTTTCCCAGCTTCAGGGTGAGGTCAATATGCATGCTGACCCTTTTCAGTTTGCATACAAACGGCGCAGGGGTGTGGATGACGCTGTTCTAACGCTGCTGCATGGTGCTTATACCCACCTTGAGAAGCCCAAATCATTCATTAGACTGATCTTTGTGGACTTCTCTAGCGCCTTTAACTCCGTGCAACCTCACCTGATGGGACGAAAACTGCTCCAGATGGATGTTAACCCGCACCTGATCCTCTGGATCCTCTCATTCTTGACAGATATGCCCCTGAATCACTTAGGAAACCTGAACGGAAACCTCTGGAGACTTTGCGCCCCACCCAAGGTTTCCGTGCGGTTCCCGGAGGTTCCCGGCGGTTTTTGTCCTCTGGCAGCCTCCTTCAACTAGCATCAAACCGACTTTGACTAAAAAATTACCGATTTTTAAAACGGAAACCACTTTCGACCATTAGGGAGACTGACAAAAACCTCCAGGAACCACATGGAAACCTTGGGTGGGGCGCAAAGTCTCCAGAGATTTCCGTTCAGGTTTCATAAGTGGGACAGGGGCATTAGACACCAGAGGGTCCAAGTCAACGGTCACCTCAGTTCATCCAAGACAGTCTCCACAGGAGCCCCACAAGCCTCTGTAATCTCACCGGTTCTGTACACACTATACACAAACGACTGCAGGAGCACTAACCCAGGTATAACATACATTAAATACTCTGACACTGTGATCATGGACACCACCAACTCACAGGGACAGCTACAGTCGGAGATGGACATTTTTGCAGAGTGGTGTAGGCGGAACTGCCTTGACCTCAATACCTCCAAAACAAAGGAGTTGGTTGTTGACTTCCGTAAAGGTCCTCCCACCACCCCCACTCTGTTGGTCAACAACCAGCCAATAGAAAGGGCGAGTCACACAGACACCTTGGGACAATAATTGATGACAAGCTCGCCTTCCAACTAAACAGTGAAACTATCTTTTCTAAGTGTCAGCAGCACCTCTTTTTCCTGAGGAAATTCCGCAGACTTCAGGTTCACCAGTCAGTCCTGACAGCATTTTACAAATGTTTCATTGAATCAGTAATAACCTTCAATATGTCAGCCTGGTTTGGGTCACTATCCAACATCCATCGCAACCCACTAAACAAAATCATATCAATGAGCAGTAAAATAATCAGACTGGAGCAGGAACCACTGATCAGTATTTAAAAATGAAGGACTAAACTAAAAGGAACAAAAATAGCCTCAGACACCACTAACTCACTGCACAGCCAATACAGTCTTTTACCCTCAGGCCAGAGATACAGGTCACTCACATTCAGGACTAAGAGAACCATGTTGAGTTTTGTGCCTACATCCATTAGACTCATGAATAGTTGATCTACTTATTTATTAATTTATTTACATATACATTTTTAACATTCTTTTAATGTTTTTATTGCCTATTCTTCATGTATTGTGTTTTGCAAGTTTTACCTACTGACCACTGTTGGACTGCTGGTATGTGATGTGTGTGGTATATCGTTTTGTGTTGCTGGGTATGTGAACTGTAAAAGCGCTGATGTTCTGCACAAATGAAGTTCCAAACGGATAAATAAAGTTCATTGTAATTGAAATTGAAATTGAAAATTTTGAATTTACAACAAATATAATCAATTAGAAAAGCTAATGAATTCTTAAAGTCATGGATCATGGATCCAAGTCTTGACTCTTCTGTCTGAACTTCAGGAGGTAGTAATTGGAAGACCATAAAGAAAATGACCAAAGGATTTTGTCATGCAATGTTCTATTTTTCAGGATTATGTAATCAAAAATCAATTTTTCCCACAATGAAAAGTAATAATGACCGATCGTGCCAGTCCAGAATGCAACCAGATATTTCTCATTCTTGTGCTATTCAAGTCAAGAGTGTTTTATTGTAATATGTCACAGAAACATACAAAATAGGTGCAGGAGTAGGCCATTCGGCCCCTCGAGCCAGCACCGCCATTCAATATGATCATGGCTAATCATCCAAAATCAGTACTGCATTCCTGTTTTCTCCCCATATCCCTTGATTCCTTTAGCCCTAAGAGCTATATCTAACTCTCTTAAAAACATCCAGTGAATTGGCCTCCACTGACTTCTGCGGCAGAGAATTCCACAGATTCACAAATCTCTGGGTGAAAACGGTTTTCCTCATCTCAGTCCTAAATGGCATATGCCTTATTCTGACACTATGACCCCTGGTTCTGGACTCCCCCAACATTGGGAACATTTTTCCTGCATATAGTCAGTCCAATCACTCAAGAATTTTATGTTTCTACAAGATCCCCTCATCCTTCTAAATTCCAGTGAATATAAGCTCAGTCGATCCATTTTTTCATAATATGTCAGTCCCGCCCATCCCGGAAATTAACCTGGTGAATCTACTCTGCACTCCCTCAACAGCAAGAATATCCTTCCTCGAATTAGGAGACCAAAACTGCACACAATACTCCAGGTGTGGTCTCAACAGGGCCCTGTACAATTGCAATAGGGCCTCCTTACTCCTATACTTCAATTCCTCTTGCTATGAAGGCTAACATGCCATTTGCTTTCTTCACTGCCTGCTGTACCTGCATGCTCACTTTCAATGACTGGTGCACAAGGGCACCTCCCCTTTTCCTAATCTGACACCATTCAGAAAATAATCTGCCTTCTTGTTCTTGCCACCAAAGTGGATAACCTCACATTTATCCACATTATACCAGTGACGTGCGGTGAGGTCAATGGCTGGGGAGGCACTGGCTGGTATCAGTGGCCCGGCCCTCCCTGTATTGATCACCGTGTCTCCCCGGGGAGAGAGAGGGGTGGAGCCGGGGCTGTGTGTGTGAAGCAGTGTGACTGGAGGGACAGGAGCGTTGCCCCGGGACCATCAGAGAATGACCCATCTCCCCCTCTCCCCCTTCTCCATTCCTCCTCACACCCCCCCCCCCCCCCTTGTCTACCCCTTGCTTCCCCCTCCACCCCTTTACTCTCTCCACCCCTCTCTTCCCCCCTCCACCCGGGGTAGATCTACCCGAGCCGGGAGTACATTACTCCAGCGCGGGGCCCCCTTAGGCGCGGGGCCTAATTGGGAGTTTTCAGCGGCCCAGAGCCTCTGAATCGGCCGCTACAACTCAACGAATCAACCTACCAGTCAGCGCCGCCCACGGCTGGAAAGTCAGCGCCGCCAGCGGTGGAATCCAGTGCTGCGCAGCCACTGCTGAAGCTAGCTAACGTGGAGGGAGAGTGAGGTAGGCTGAGCCTACGTAATTGACGCTCGCTCTCCCTCCACTGGGCTGAAGACACACCCCTTCAGTGAGGCCGATGTGATCGCTGACTCCCCTGGTGCTTTTTCATTGCAGTTTTATGACGAGACCAGCGAGCCTAAATTTAACATATTTATACGCAAAATAAACTATCTGGACTATGGAAGGCGAGGACATGTAATGAAGGGGTTTACAAACATTACACTGGTGACATACAGAGAGATAGTAACAGGCACACGCTTATTGCCCGCACTCCATCCAGTTTCTGAGGGGTTGCGCAATCAGAGGGGAGGCTCAGCTCTTTGCTGCCTCGCGTCTCATCTTTCCCTGTATTTGCAGCAGAGCTGTGCAAATTTGACGATTTTTACTATAAAAAAATGATTAAATTCATATAGAAATGACATTTATAACACAGGTCAGTGGAAAAATCTTTATATTTATTTTATTTTATTATTATTTTTCTTTATTTTTCTTAACAGCTATATTCATTGGGAGTATGACAGGTGAGGCTCTGCCTCCCCTGACTGCACGTCCCTGCATTATACTGCATCTGTCAAGCATTTGCCCACTCACCCAACATATCCACGTCACCCTGCAGCCTTATAGCATCCTCCTCACAGCTCGCCTTCATTCCAACCATCTCCTTATCAACCTCCCCTTATTTGTGATAACCCATTGCCTACCACATTTCATAGCGGCTCTCCTCTCTCTGAGCTTTTTACCCATCCCCCTCTGCAAGCGGTCTGAGGAAGAGGCCCAACCCAAATCATCACCTTTCCATGGTCTCCAGAGGTGCTGCCTGAACCGCTGAGTTTCTCTAGCACTTGTGTTCTTTTTTGTAATAGCGGCATGTTAGATTGGCACCTTACAAAAGTAAGTCCCTTTCATTCCTTTGATAATTTTAAGCTCTCACAACTCCAGTCTCACTCCTGAATCCTCTGACATACCGGTCCCAAGAAATTATGACCCTCATTCTCTCTTCCCTATCTCCTCCTTCCATCAATTAATAACCTTATCCATCCACTATCCGGCCTTAGACATCCTTGGATTCTATTTGTTTAATTTCAACTAGAAATAATTATTTTTTGTTAATTAAACACAATCTGAAAGTCCAAGTAAGACTCTTCAAAAGATATTTTCACAATTTATAAATATTAGATTGCATTTACTTGTACATTCCCAGAAGAACACTGGTATCCATGAAGAACATCAGAAGGAAACTAATGCACATATTAATGTGCATCATCGTAAAGTTGCTGATGATAGTAACTATAAATTGGATACAGTATAGATAAATGACAGTGCTTCTCTCTGCTGTCTTGGCACATTGCTTTAAATGAATATTTTTGGTGCATTATTTCCAATTACATTATTTTTAAGATCTATTTGTTCTTTCTACCATAACTGGACTAAAATGCTGATCCATTGCACTCCAGTCATATTCTAATTATTTCTGTATTAGTTGAAATATATCTAATCTTCAAGGAAGTATGTTCAGTATTTAGTAATCATGTTGGCACGTTCGAAAAGAGCAGAGAATAAATCTAATTTAGTGTAGATTAAATCCTTTTCAAGAATCAATGGTACAGAACATGATAATTGAACAGGAAACGCTGTGAATTGTATTCTTCCTAGAGTCCATCGGATGGACGTTCCCCCTTACCTCCCATTGAAGACAGCAATAAATTAAGGGTCAAAGTTGGGTGGTAAGGCCTATCACTTTGGTCTCATTCTGAACTAAATTTATGTACTCCTGCCCCCCATTGGGACTGCTGATAGGAGTCCCTTCCCAACCTATCATATTTAAAAGCTGATGAAGAACTGTGCTCAGGTTCCTAATGCATTTTCCTTCCATTCACCCCTTTTAACATTGTTCCCCTGGGAACAACTGGAATCAGATAGCAGTCGTCCTGTAATAGTGATAAAAATGACTCCATTTTCTGCAACAGGGGAAGTGGATTTTAACTGCCCAAACTCACATTATCCAGCCATCAAATACAGGACACGTTACCTCTAATTAGTCTGGCAGAATGTAAACACAGATATGAAACTCCTGTACTACCTGAGGAACACACTTACCAAAAAGAGAAACTTAGCTTTCCACATATTAAATATAAAAGAACTGCAAAAACGTTTAAATTAGCAAATGCCATCAGTGATATTGTTGTGGGAAAATATGTCTGTGTCAAATCCTTCCCTTTTTTTTACCTGAAGTGGTCAGAGCAGTAAGTATAAAATCTGTGTTAGGAAAGTTACTGGAGAGCATTTTGACGGATGTGATAGACGTGAATTTGGATGGACTGGATTTGATTAGGGAAAGTCAGCATGGTTTTTATATATGGGAGATTATGTTTCACAGATTGGTGGAATATTGCTCCCCCAAAGCAATATTCCACCACTCACCCGTTCCCCCAACGCAACCCGTTCCCCCAACGCAATATTCCACCACGCACCCATAGCCCCTGACTGCGCAGATGCAGCTCATTTCCCCTCATCCCCCAGCACTCCCTCCCCCTCCTCTTCATCCTCCCTCTTCTTTCCCCTCTCCTCCTCCCCTCTCCAACACCTCTCCCTCCCTCTCCTTTCACCTACCCTCAGTCACTCCCTCCCTCCATAACTCATCTCCCATCCCTACCCCCTCCTATCCCTCTATCCTCCAACCCCCCACTCCTCACCTCCCCAATCCCCCCAAGCTATCCTTCATGACCTCCCCCACTGCCCACTGCCTTCATGACCTTCCCCACTACTTACATCCCCCACGCCCCCTCCCTCTATTCCCCTGTTCCCCACTCTCCCTCCACACCTTCCCCACTTTCCCCCTCTCCTTCCCTACCCCTTCCTCTCCCTCAATCCCCCCCACTCTCCTTTCTCACCTCCCTAGGATTTCCCCTCTCCTCCTCTCCTCCCACAATCCCTCCCTCACCTCTCCCTCCCTCTCCTTTCCCCTACCCTCATTCACTCCCTCCCTCCATAACTCCCCTCACCATGCTACCCCCATCCTATCCCTCTAGTCCCCACCTCCCCCACTCCTCATCTCCCCCTATCCACCCTATCCTTCATCACCTCTCCCACTGCCCTTCTCTCCCTCTATTACAAACTCCCTACCTCCCCCACTCCTCTCCCTCTATCCCCCTCCTCCCCCACCAGACATGAGACAGGAAAAAAATGAAAAATGAGTTAGAAATAGATTTCACCACGGATCCGCAGATTTTGAAATTTGGCAAGGCCCCACTGCCGCCAGGAGGCCCCACCGCCACCGTGAGGCCCCACAACCACCGTGAGGCCCCACAACCACCGCGAGGCCCCACCGCCACCACAAGGCCCCACACCGCCACCGTGAGGCCCCACCGCCGCCACGAGGCCCCACCGCCGCCACGAGGCCCCACCGCCGCCACGAGGCCCCACCGCCGCCACGAGGCCCCACTGAGGCCCCATCATTGCGAGGGCTCACCGCCGCTGTCTGGATGCCTCCTGGATCGCCGCGTACAACCCTGGCTAGAGCCTCGTGGGTAGAACCCCGGGTCGGACGAAGCGGCCGATGGTGCCCGTGGCTGGGCACCACGCAAACCATGAAGTGGGCTCGGCCGCTCACCCGCTTGGCACCACGGAGGCACAAAGTGGGGCGTCGACAGCGGTGAAGCCTCACGATGATGGGGCCATGGCAGCGGCAAGTCCCCACAGTGGTGGCGATGCCCCACCAAACCTCAAAATCCGCGGATCTGTGGAGAAATCTCATGCCTCACCTCCCCCACTTTTCCCCCTCTCCCTCCCTATCCCCTCCTCTCCCTCAATCCCTCTCCTCTCCCTCAATCCCCCCACTCTCCCACTTCACCTCTCCAAGATCTCGAGGTTGAAGCAGTCGGCCTCAGAGCCAGTCTCAAAACCAGCCTCTAAGCCAGCCTTAGAAACCAGGCCCCAGATTGTCGGCGCCCGCAGACGCAGCCCTACCCGGCGGAGCATTAGTGATGCTCACTCTGCTCCTTTTGCTCTGTATTTTCCTTGCCGGACGAGTCGGGAGCCGCCGGTCACTGACAGTGGATGCAGCCAATCAGTGCGGCGATGGTGCAGGAAGGGGCGTCGCCATCCCGGCCACGGCGATGACTGACAGGAAAGGAGACCAATAAATTCACAAACACATACACACACACTCACTGACTCACACACCAAATATATGGCAGTAAACTTTCTTGAATACTCACACGGCTGAGCGCGGCCTCTGCACTTTGGGGCTTCCATAGTCAGCGGCACTTCCGCAAACAGCATGAACTCTGCACTTACCGGAAATGACGCAATCAGCGCGGCCTCTGCACTCACAGGAAATTACACAATCAGCGCATCCTGTCCACTAAGCGGAAGTCACAAAATGAGCGGGACTTTTGAACCATACACAGTCAGACCTAATAAAGCATTTATTCCTTCCAAACACAGTTGGCAGGGCACAGGCAGGGAGCAGGCCAAAAAAACTCATGGCATTGTCATTAAGGGCTAAAAAAACATTTATTGCAAGCACATTGCATACTCATAATTCAGTTGATTCACAGCTTAGAATGAGAGTCGTAGCCTCTCCCTCATGATCTTGCAGAGTGACTGAGTCATGTCCAGCCATCCGGGGTTTTATAGTCCTGCCCCACATCCCCCTCCCCTCCCCAGAAAGGGCATTACCTTCATCGCGGTGATTGACAATCGAGAGGATCTCAAAGTTTTTTAAACACTGAATAACTTTTTTATTTATCATCATGGATAAAATCCTTGGGGCCTGCTCAGCGGAGGAGGACTGTGAGTAAGATGGCCAAAAATCATAGCGATATATGGTAGCCTTTTTTCTAAAATCAATATAGAGCGCAGACAGGAAGTGGTCAAGATGAGACATTTAATTATATAGATATAGAATATATATAGATAGATAGATATAGATATAGATATAGATGCCATTTATCTGGAAAGAGTGAAGAAAAGATTTACGAAGATGTTGCCAGAACTCGAAGGAAAGGTTGGGCAGGCTAGTGCTCTATTCCTTGGAGCGCAGGAGGCTGAGAGGTAATCTTGTGGTGAGGCATGTGAAATCATGAGGGGAACAGATACAATATATACACAGAGTCATTTTCCCAGGGTACTGGAATCAAAACTAGAGGGCAAAGGTGAGAGGAAAGACTCAATAAGAATGTGAGGGGCATTTTTTTTTTTACACAGAGGGTGGTGGATATACAAAATGAGCTGCCAAAGGAAGTAGTTGAGGCAGGTACAATAACAACATTTGACAGACATTTGGACATGTATAAGGATAGAAAATGTTCAGAGAGTTATAGGCGAAACATGGGCAAATAGGACTAACTTAGATGGGGTTCCTTGGTCGGCATGAACGAATTGGTCTGAAGGGTCTGCTTCAGTGTTGTATGACTCAAGAATTCATGATTCTATAACCTTTAAAAATACAGTAAATAGGTTTATGCCTGTATTAAAATAAATTCAAGATAACACACATCATCTCCACAGCATTTATACCCTGATTTTACTTGTGAATGATTAGAATCACACTGATGTAATGATATAATACTAAGTACCAGTTATTGTTAATTTACGATCACATGGGTGAAATTTGATGTAGTGAGTGGGGCCATAATAACAGCAGGGTTGATTTTAAAAGTGCTTTAACAGTATCATGTGTTGTATTTTATTCAGTGGTTCATCATCCTTTTCATAATCTACATCTGATGCGAAGAATCTCAGATTTTGACATTTTCTGTACAGAAAATATAACTAGGTTCATATTCCATCAATAAATTATTTCTCTAAGTCTCCCACATTAATGTTCAAGGCTATTTGAACATTATTTAAAATAACAGCATCACCTAGTTAATGCCAATTCAAAATATGAAAGTCATTAAAAATGAACTATTGTTGGGGATTTTAATTAAAATTAGGTAAAACGGATTCATCTATTACAGTAATGGTCAGGACTTTCTGTCTCCTTACTATAATTCCAGCAAATGAAAAGAGAACATTACTTTGTTGCCTTTCTTCTAGCTACCAGCAATCCCCATAACTTCCTTTTTGAAAATAATGAAAACACAAAATGTGTTTTCCCAAAATAATCAAACCTCGATATATAGATGAATAGCTCTCAGTTTTTCAATGCTATGCTTCTGATCCATCCCCCCGCAACTTGTGAGGAGTTATACTTCACTGTTTTTACTATCTACCTCATGGTGGCCCTCGGATGATCTTTGATCAGACTTTACTGTCTTTATCGTTATTTCCTTATCATGTATCTGTAAACTATGAATGGATCAAATGTAACTGTGTATTGTCGTTCTGCTGACTAGTTAGCATACAACAAAAGGTTTTCACTGTACCTCGGTACACATGACAACAAGCTATACTGAATGAAACTGAACTGAAAAAAAAGATCACTTTCATTGAAAATTGAAAAAAAAAGTCAGACTGTTTCAGTCAAATTTCTCAGTCAAATTGAAACCACTAAGGAAATTCAACTGGGAAATTCCTGTCAGGAATCATCATTGCACAATGTTCACGTTAAACACCTATCATATGACACAATTCCCACATTTGACTGGGATAATACCCCAAACAGGTAATTCCCATTACTTATCCACTCTGCTTTGGAAATTCATCGCAGATTAACCTTCCTCTCACCACCATTACCATAATGGTACATCCTGCTTCCACCACCTCAAAAACCCCGGCCTGTCCTTTTATGTATTTCCAAATCCTTTAATCGGCCCCATCTCCTTGACCATACAGCCTTTCTAGTTCACCAATCTTCCTAATTTCAATGATTCCATGACATCTCAATGCTCCAACACCCTGAACTGCTAAACCACCTATTCAAGGTCCCACCAATGCCACTATGATCAGCCATCTAGTCAGCAGTTAGCATCACCACCATCACCCATCTCAGCTGTGGCCACTAACTGTACCTTAGTCCAACCATCCAACCTGCATGTCCTTCCCCGGGTTCCACTCAGGTACCCAGCTTCCAGCCACTCTTTGTCCTGAGCACCTAAATCTGTACTCAGCACCAGGAATGATGCAAATTTATCCTTAGACACAAGGAATGTCAGATACTGGTTTACAAAAAAAACACTGGGAAAATACTTTGACTATCCACCCTATCTACGCCTCTCATCATTTTATATACTTCAGGTTACCTATACTTCAGAGAAAACAATCTTAGTTTGTTTAACCTTTCCTTATAGCTAATATTCTCCAATGCAGGGAACATCCTGGTGAATCACTTCTGAACCCTCTCCAAACCATCCACATTTGTCCTGTGTTGTGATGACAAGATCAGCAGAAAAATGTGGCATAACTGGCATGTGACATGTGACATAACTTTTATACGGATGCAACATCACTTCCTGACTTTTATATTCAATGTTCTGATCAATGAAAGCAAGTATAGAAAGACAGTTTCTGAATGCTTTTGCTTTGCAAAAATTGGACTGCTTTGCATACTTACCACATACACCTGCTTTGAAATTTCCTCTCCTTCCACCTCCTTAGGAGATGTCTTCTTCAATTAGATTTCTGTTTGTCCTGGCATACTTTGACTGATTGACAACAATGCACACTTCAGAATGTGAAATCTACTGATCATCAATGTGTAATACAAAATATGAGTTTTAGGTGAAAATGAATCTCAGCATCTGCTTAAATTTAAATCAGGTGTCCTTGCTCCTTTACAATCAATATTTTTGCAGTCTTTATTGCTAACATTGTGTCAGATATAAGAATAAACTGCAAATTAAAATGGTGAATAAGTTATACAGTATAAATTAATGTATGTTATGTAGTGGCCATTTGACTTAACTCAATATGTTACAAATTATGGTAATTTGCCTTTAAATTTTTTCTGCCTTTAATTATGTGGGTGGGATTTATTATGTAGTCGGAGGCATGTTTGCTGCTGGGATTCTTGCGCAGAAGCTTGTAGTTTTTAGTTTAGACGAAGAAACATGGGGGGATGGCATAGCTTTTGACCATGTCGGAGCTATGGACCATCCCGGAGTTTGACCATGCACGAGTTTGACTACGAGTAAGATTAAAATGTACTTAAACAAGAAGAAGTTTGGATGAATACATCACTGTTTTTACTATGACAATAAAGAAACTATTAATCAAGAGACTGAGTTTTGAAGATTTATCTTTGGATGGCTTTAAATGTCTCGTGGAGAGCTTCCATGCGTAAACAAGCCTATCTCCTTACCCCCTTTGTCTTCAACATAGTGGCTAGAGGAAGAAATTCCTTGAACTATATAATAATCTGCCACTACATCTAGTCGAAAGCTACCTTACAGACAGGAGGTAGAAGAATTGTCCTAAAGAAGAGGGACAGAAGATTGGGCTAGATCTCTGGAGAGAGATTACTGCCAGAAGAATTAGTTCCAGAAGAGGAACTGAATACCAGTTCCAAGGAAGAGGAACTGAAGAAAATAGACCTCAACCAGGGATTGGCTTCAAGATTTATGGACAGCCACACGACTTATCTAAGGGAGGAAAACTTCACCACAAAATCATGAGTAGAACAGCTATTGTATTATGCTGCGAATTTGAAAGCTGGAACGCTTTCATTCAGAACAGCTTCTTAATAAGAGGCTGAGAAAGTAAAGATCGATGTCATGTTTTAAAAAAAGTTACAGGCTCTGAGAAGAGTCTGGAGAAAGTATTAGAAGCAAGTTCTACTAAGTTTTGGAAGGCAGCCAAGGGCGAGAGGGTGACTGCAGATCCAGATGCCTGGCCTTGGTTTGTTTTGAAGTTAAGATAAGATTCTTTCTGAACTGAAGTCACTTCTATACTTTAAAAATATTTGGATGTTTTCTGAAAGTCCAGTTTGTTTTAGTTTCTTATCTGGTGTTTTGGAACATTCAGCATCGATGTTTATCAATAGCGACAAGCGAAGAAGAGATGAGGGGACAAGAAGAAGAGATGAGGTGAGTCACAAAGTAGGCAGATGTCAAATCGAAGAAGGAGATAATGGAAAGTAAGGTTCAAGATGTGGCTCCAAAGCATCTGATGGGATGAACTCTTATTTGAGAAAAGGAACTGCTCAAAAGGAAACAACAGCTAAATCAAATCTGCAACCAGAGGATATCAGGCCTCGTGACTCAGAACTAGCACGTAGCCAAATGATGGACAAAACTCAATCTCAGCAACTGGGTGCTAGACCAAAGCAAATTACTTATGGGGCGTCTGTCGAGGCTCGGGACAAACCAACAACTCAGTACGCTTTTCCGAGGCCTGATACACAGGCTCGAGCAAGCCAGTATGATTATCACTGTTTATCATTCATTTGCGCCAAGCCAAAGATCTCGAGATGGATTCCTTGAATTGCTGAAGAATCAAGCTGAATTCAACAGGCTCATAGCTCAACAAAATCTCTCTTTCACTCTACCACCAATAGAAATTCCTACATATAATGCTGATCCTTTGCGGTATGAAGATTTCATAATGGCGTTTGACGAAGTAGTAGAAATGAAAAATTACTGATGAAAAAGAGCACTTACGATTTGTGGCATATTACACAAGCGGAAGTACTAAGGTGCTTGCAGAAAGTTGTCTAAATAGGCCTGAAAGCCAAGGCTATCGAGAGGCAAGAAGGTTACTTAAAGAACGTTATGGTAATGAACAGAGGATTGCTAACGCATACATGAAGAAGGCCTTTGCTTGGAAAGATATCAAGTCAGAAGATGTGGAGGCATTAAGTGAGTTTGCGATATTTATTAGAGGTTGTTGTAGTTCGATGAAAAATCTCAATCACATGGAGGAGATGAATCTTGTTAGTAATACTAGAGCCATCATTCTAAAACTGCCTTAGTGAAAAGTGGAGAGATAAAGCAGACCGAATAATGGAAAAGAAGAACCGAGTAGCCATGTTACCAGACCTGGTGGATTTCTTGAAAAAGGAAGTATGGTTCATGTTAGATCCACACCACCAGGAGTATTCACGATCATAAGCCAATTGCAACTATCAAAGGTTCTCCTAAAACTAAAGGAAGATCAGGACCTAAGGGAGGCTGTTTTACTACCGCTATAATACCTGTGGACACGACTGGTGGAATGAAAGGAGATATATCTACTATCAAGCACAAAGGTTTTTGTTTGTTATGTGATGAAGTTGGTCACACCATAAGATGGTGTCGAAGATTCAAGAAAATGTAAAGAAAAGGTGGATTTCTTAAAGGAATCTGTTTTGGATGTTTGAAAAAAGGACACATGGTTAAAGACCGTGAGAGTCCTATAACTTGTGATAAGTGCAAGCACAATCATTCTGAGACACTTCACACTGTAAAGAAAAAGCCGGTGCAAATAGAACAGAAGGAGGCCAGCTACTAGTGATGCTGTCACCTCACCTCAGATAACTGCTCATATTGGGGCCAGGGTAGAAATCTGTATCTTCTCTATCTTACCAGTACAGGTAAGGAATAGCAAGATGAATACAGTGTTGCAAACATATGCATTCTTGGATCATGGTAGTTCGGCTACCTTTTGCACAGAAAGCTTGATGAGAAGGCTGGACATTACAGGAGAAGAGGTTAAGATTCTATTGCGTACCATGAATGAAGAGAATGAGTTTGTTAGTCATTACATTACAAGTATGGAAATATCTAGTCTGGATGAAGATAAATTTTATACCAATATCTGAAGTGTTTACACATGAGACCATGCCTGTTGGTCATCAAAATATACCCAGACATGAGGACTTGAGACAATGGCCCTACTTGAAGGATGTCAAGATATCTAAAATTAATTCTGGTATTGACCTACTTATCGGAACGAATGCTTTGAAGACACTGGAACCTATACAGATTGTGAGGAGCCAAGGTGATGGGCCGTTTGCTGTGAAAACCCTACTAGGATGGGTTATCTGGCTCCTTGAGAAGGAACAACGAAAGAGGAAACCAGAAGAACTACCCTGCTGCTGCTGTTAATCAAATATCTACTGGTAAATTAGAAAAGCTATTGATCAAGCAATACATTCATGACTTCAATGATAATACCAGTAAGGAATCTGAAGAAATGTCCAGGGAAGAGTTAAAGTTCTTGGATATTATGAACTACTCAGTAAAGATGATAGGCGGACACTATTGTCTGGACTTACCTTTCAAACAAGAGAGTGGGTTTTGGGCTGTCCCACTGCGGCAACCTAATTGGCGAGTTTAGAAAAATTTAGGAGCATGGCCGTCCGAAGGAGGGGTGCATTTGGTGTGACCACACCCCCCTTTTTTCCCCCAGAGTAAGAAAAAATGCAGAGTCTGTTTTTTATCCTCGGTTCAAACTAACCATGAGGGGGTCTAATCTGGCCCGCGGGATAAGGGAGTGCCCATTTCTACGGGCACTGGGAGAAGGGGGGATGCGGGGTGCGGTGTCTGCCCGCCTGGTCCAACGTCTCCATCCGCGGCGTCAGAGCCTCACCAACGGCCATCCTGGGACCAGGAGACCGTTCTCCAGTCGCCGGGCGGGAGTGGCTGAATCTGAACCCAGAGGCTGTAACCCCAACACCAGACGCCGCTGCGGCGGGGCCCTCTCCCCTCACCTCCGCTCACCGCCGGGGCCCAAGCCATCTTCATCTTCGTCCCTCCCCCTCGCCAGAAAGAGGGGGGGGGGGATGTGGGAGGGGGAGAGAGAGTGTAGAAGGGAGGGGAGAGAGAGATGGGGGAGGGAAGAGGGAAAGGGGGATTATCTTTAGTGAGATTGCAAAATTAAGGTAGGTTTTAGAGTTATTATATTTTCTCCTCCATATGAATAATTTTAAACAATTTCAAATAATATCAAACAATTGGAACTGCTTTCTTTTCCTTGATAACAATACTGAAAAATGTGAATTCCATAGTTTGTGACATAAATATACATTTTAATGGGATCATTATATACAGATGTAACATTTCCATTTCGAGATCTGGGGGGGGTGGGGGGTGCTGGATAGGCTAATCGTTAAAGAGTTAAAAGATAGCCTAATCGATAAAGAGCTGAGAAGAGGAATCAGAGCTGCCAAGGAAAGGTACACTGAGAAGTTGAGGAGCAAGTTCTCAGCTAGTGGCTCTTCTTCAGTTTGGAAGGGCATGCAAGAAATTACCAGCTATAAGAGGAAAGTCCCCCGCTCTTTGGACAATCGTCAGCTGACGAATAACCTGAATGAGTTTTACTGCAGGTTTGAAAATCAGAAACATAACCCTGGTACCCCCTCCCCAACAAACACAGCCAGACTCCAGTCTGCAAAGAATAGACCCTGCACCCTCTCCTTCCCATTCACCACTTCACACCTACTTAAGGCAAGATTCCAGTATGAAAAGAATGGACCCTTTCCCACCTCAACCAACACTTCACTCCCAATTACTCATTTTTAACCAGTCCCTGCAAAGATATACTGTCTCTGCCTGCTTCAAAGTCTCCACTATTGTCCCTGTACCCAAAAGGGTAAGGATTACTGGTCTTAATGTCTACAGGCTTGTCGCACTGACCTCTGCGGCCATGAAGACCGTTGAAAGGCTTGTGCTGGCCAAGCTGAAAAATATCACAATCCCTCTGCTGGACCCTCTGCATTTTGCATATTGGGCCAATAGATCTGTGGATGACACAGTCAATCTGGGCCGACACTTCATCCTCCAGCACCTAGACCGCCAGGGGACCTATGCAAGGATTTTGTTTGTTGATTTTAGCTCTGCATTCAACACCATTGTGCCAGAGCTACTACGCTCCAAACTTTCTGAGTTGACTGTGCCTGAACCCCTCTGTCGGTGGATCACCAGCTTTCTGACAGACAGGAAGCAGCATGTGAGACGGGAAAGCATATCTCGGACCTGCAAACGCTCAGCATAGGAGCACCGCAAGATGCGTACTCTCCCCTCTCCTTTACTTTCGCCACACCAATGACTGCACCTCCACAGACACTTCTGTCAAGCTTCTCAAGTTTGCGGGCGACACAACCCTGATTGGACTGATCCAGGATGGGAATCTCTGTACTCTTTTCAGTTTGACATCTTTCCTATAACATGGTGCCCAGAACTGAACACAATATTCTAAATGCCAACGTCTCACCAACGTCTTATACCACTGCAACATGACCTCCCAACTTCTATACTTAATACTCTGACTGACGAAGGCCAAAGTGCCAAAATACGTTTTGACCACCTGATATACCTGCCACACGACCTTCAAGGAACCATGCAACCATCAATCATTCCTCTGCCCACCTGGCTAATTGATCCAGATCCTGCTGCAATCTTTCACAACCATCTCCACTATCTGCAAAACCACTCACTTCTGTGGCATCAGCAAACTTGCTAATCTTGCCCTGTTCTGTGTCGTTTCAAAGAGTGCTGGAGTAACTCAACAGGTCAGGCTGAGTATAGAGGTTGGGAGGTCATGTAGCAGTTGCATGAGAAGGTGGTGAGGCCGCATTCAGAGTATTGTATTCAGTTCTGGGCACCATGTTATAGGAAAGATGTCATCAAACTGGAAAGGGTACAGTGAAGATTTACGAGGATGTTGCCAGCACTAGAGGGCCAGAGCTATAAGGAGAGGTTGAGTAGGCTGGCACACTATTTCATGGAGCACAGGAGGATGTGGGATGATCTAATCGAGGTGTATAAAATCATGATTTGAATAGATATGGTTGAGTCTTTTGCCCAGAGTAGGTGAATCAACATAAGTTTAAGGTGAAGGGCAAAAGATTTAATAGGAATCTGAGGGGTATGTTTTTCACACAAAGGGTGGTAGGTGTATAGAACAAGCCAGATGAGGTAATTGAGGTGGGGACTATCGCACCATTTAAGGAACAGTTAGACAGGTACATGGATAGGACAGGTTCGGAGGGATATGGATCAAACGTGGGCAGGTGGGATTAGTGTAGATGGGACATGATGGGCCGAAGGGCCTGTTTCCACACTGTATCACTCTATCTATCTTTTCCTCTCAAACCCATTCTTCTGCCTTCTCCCCATTACCCCTGACACCCGTATCAATCAAGAATAGTAAGATTAAACGAGAACTTAACAGTTTGAAGTTTGATCATTATTTTATGAGGAGTTACGATGAGGGATTACGTGAAGAAGCCCCGCCTGGAGCATGATCAGCACACTTCAAAGCAGCGGCGTGAAAAACACAGAACCAATAGCCGGAGTAAGATAGTAAGGCTAACATAGACTAGAACTACCAGATGATCATTTATATTATGAGGGTTGGGAGTGGAGGGCACGTAATCCCTCATTGTAACTCCTCAAAAACTTCAAACTGGTAAGTTTTCATTTAATCTTACTATTTTACTTCTGAGTCATGTGAGTGACTACGTGAAGATTTTGAAGCTCTGTGATTTTCATGCCATAAATCATTCCATACCACACACTACTTGAGTTTACACAGTAGTGAATAAATATATATTGCTTGAAATTATGCAATAAATATTTTAATATTTTAATAATAATAATAAAAAGAAAACCCCTCTATCCCTGGGGAAATTACAACAAATGATATGTAACAAAGCAAACAATTTGAACAAAACCCAACACAGCATATGCAACCCTGGCACTGTGACAACAGGTTTATCATAAAATCTAGAAAAGTTCCTCTTTAGACCATCCTGCGGTCTCCAGAATTTGGTCGAGCAGCATGTCCTGCACCTTTGCCGCGGACATTGATACCGCCCTTGTGGAGTGAGTTTTAAACACATCAGTGTCTACTCCAGTTAATCCAGAACCTGTTTATCCATCTAGAAATAGTTTGTACTGTCACTTTTTTTTATATGTTTCTTGTGGGTAATGAACATTGGTGTCTCACAATCTCGGAGACTCTTAATTCAATATATATTAAATCAGGTGCTTAACCACACACAATATTTAGTTGACAACGTATGTCTTAAAGATTACATTGGTTCCAGCCTTTCTTGGCTTGCTTTGCTTGCTTAGATCATTGACATAAAACATCATTTTATCTACAGACAACTCCATACAATGTAACCGTAACATTTGTAATGTTTGTACTCATTGTGCTGATATTAATGTCATCAGCATAACCGCTTTAAATATCAACTTCTGAAAAGACAGTGACGTAATTGGAGTCCATTGCCGAAGCAATGTGAGAACTATACTGACATCCCAGATTTCTGTATATCTGGGTTTGGTAGGATTTTATTAAAATTCCTCTCATAAATCGGGATATTAACGGATGAGACTCGATAAATTGTTGTTCTGAAAATAGTCCTAAATAGGGGGACAAAGCACTCCGAGCTCCATTAATGGTACTATAACTCAGGTGCAACATAGCAAGGAACTCCAATACATCCGATATGTTTGCAGTATGATAAACTATATCTGACTGTATACAAAAGATTTCCCATTCCTTATATGAAACATATATTGTTTCTTAGTGCTATATCTCCAAGCTGCAGTTATGACATCCATGGTCCTATCCGACATTCCATCAGAACTTGCAGATTAACAATTAATACAATCATGTAATGGATGACTTCTGCTGTTACTGGATGTACCAACAATTACTGCACCTGGGATTTGTCATGAATGTCTGAATCATCATTCTGAGCACCAATGGGAACAATGGTGCTCAGAATGAGTATACCTGCTGGTGCTAGGGGCACTCACTAGTCTTACTAAATGAACATTAGAGTACTATCGTACAATTGTCGTGGCCTGCGTTTGGGCCAGAGCGTAGGGGATAAAGCTCGTCGCTCAGTTGTTGACAACCTCCTGGAGAACTGTGACATACTATGTATGCAAGAGACATTCTTAGCGAAGCAAGACTTGGACAAACTCAATTCTCTCAATGACAACTTTCATGGGGCTGGGGAGTCTACAACTGACCTTGGCATGGGAATAGTCAGAGGTAGGAAACCAGGTGGTGTGGCCATTCTATGGAACAAGAAGCTTGACTCATCAGTAAATGTGATTCGGCTTGATGTTGACTGGTGCATTGCCATACACTTTATTCACAACAACAAGGAATTTGTTATCCTGAATGTATATACACCCTATGAATGCCATCAGAATGAGGATGAATATTTAAATAGGCTTGCTTACATCTATTCTTTCATTCAAAACAATAATTATTGTAGTGTATATGTCATTGGGGATATGAATGCAGATATCTCAGATATGAACTCATTATTTGCCAATCATATGGCTCAGTTCTGTCAAGATAATAATTTAATATTGTCAAGCAAAGTGCTTTTACCTACAGATAGCTATACTTACATTAGTGAGGCCTGGCACACCACATCATGGCTGGACCACTGTATTAGTACAGCTGATGCACATGCCTCATTGGGGTGTATGAGCATTCTGTACGGGGCAGCAATGACTGATCATATACCTGTTGCTATGACAATAAATGTTGAACACATACCTGTGGTATCCAGAGATAGAAATAGCCTTAATACAGAAAAACTGGACTGGTCAACGCTTACAAAGGAAGACTAGCCTATTATGTCCATACAGATAAATCCTTAAGCAATATTCATCTACCTAAAGATGCAATAATATGTAGTAATGTTAACTGTAAAGATATGAAGCACAGGAGAGATATCTGCTCCATGTATAATGATATAGTAAGCACCTAATATGTAGGCAGTAAGCCCTACTGCAAGCATAAAAATAAGACACATAACATCAGACTTGGCTGGAATAAGTATGTAGCTGAGTATCATACTGAAGCCCGTGAAGCCACCAAAGCATGGGCTATGGCAGGTAGATCCAGACAGGGGCCTGTGTTTGAGCACAAGAAGCTCACTAATGCAAGGTATAAGTATGCTGTTCGCTTCATATGTAAAAATGAACAAGCTATGAGGGCTATGATTCCATGGCTAAGAAGCTGCTAAGTAACAATGCTACAGATTTTTGGAGTGAGAGCTCTTTGCAGTTGCAAAACATCTCTACCATGTACTGTAGATGGAATCTCCGGAACGGCTAATATCGCGGAGTTATGGCGACAACATTATAGCACTTTATTCAACTGTGTCCAAGGTGACTTGTATAGGGTGGACAATATTGAAAGTAATGACTCGATGGTGATTATGTCACATGATGTGTATCATGCCATGAACAAGCTGTCCAACAACAAAGCAAGTGGCTTGGATCATATCTCTGCTGAACATCTTAAGTATGCGAGTATGAGGATAGCTCCTCTCCTAGCTATTTGTTTTACTGGCTTTAGGATTCATGGCATGTTACCAGACTCAATGTTGTCTGTCCTGTTAGTGCCGGTTATTAAGGACAAAGTGGGTAAAGTAGGCAGTTTAAATAATTACAGGTCCATAGCTTTAGCCAGCATATTGTCAAAAGTATTAGAAAGAGTTCTGCTGGATAGAATACATGAGTTTGTTAACTCCACAGATAACCAGTTTGGCTTTAAATATACACATGGCACTGACATGCATATATGCCCTAAAGGAGATTGTAAACAAATATAGAGGCAAAAACTCTTCAATCCTTATGTGCTTTATTGATGCCTCCAAAGCCTTTGACCGTGTTAATCACAGAAAGCTGTTTGGTAAAATGCGTCAAAGAGGGGTGCCTAATTGTGAGAATACTGGCCTACTGGGTATGCCTACCAGACTATGCAAATAAAATGGGGCAATAGGGTCTCAGCCCCATTTGGGGTTAGCAATGGTGTTAGACAAGGGTGAATTTTATCCCCAGTCCTTTTTAATCTATATATTGATGATCTGTCTAAACAATTGAAAGCCTGTAACACTGGGTGCGGTGATTGGTAATATTCTAGTGAACCATATTATGCATGCAGATGATCTTGTGGTCTTCAGTCCATCTAGCGCTGGTCTCCAGCAGCTCCTTACTGCATGTTCCGTGTATGGTTTGGAACATGACATTAAATATAATGCTAGTAAGAGTGCTGTTATGGTCTGTAGAACCAAAGAGGATAAAAGCCTAAAATATGCTGATTTTAAATTGTCTGACAACAATCTTAGTGTCTGTAATAAGATAAAATATCTAGGGCATATTATTACAGAACAAATGACAGATGATGAGGATATTTATAGGCAACGACGCATGCTGTATTTACAGGCGAATATCCTCTTGCGTAAATTTGGTGCGTGTGCAGATGTGGTGAAGATGTCACTATTTAGAGCATACTGCACACCCCTCTACACTGCGCACCTGTGGTCGAACTATTTAAAGACAAGTATGCAGAGACTAAAGGTTGCATATAACGATGCCATGAGAACACTGCTAAGGCAACCAAGATGGTGTAGTGCCAGTAATATGTTTGTGGCTGCAGGAGTCAGTACTATCCTAAGATACCACCTGTACAAATTCATTTGTAGGATAAATTACTCTAAAAATGTGCTTATTGTGGCCTTGACAAACATAAGGGTTAGCACTACACGCTACAAATCCCAGTTGTGGAGACACTGGTATCGTTGTCTCGTTGTACGACATTGATCATTTTTTACTCTGGATTTTTAACTTAAGTATTGTGGGGTTTTTAAAAAAATATATAAATTATGATGTTTTTATGTGATTTACCATGATTTTATATATATTTATGATATTTGAGATGCAATGCATTTTTTAATGTAATGTTGCCCCTTGTCTGGACCTTGAGTCTGTAATAAAGTTATTATTATTATTATTATTATTATTATTATTATTAATGGGTGTGTAGTAATGGTCCCTAGATAAGGGATGTATCAGATATTGAACTGATAAGAACAGATACTACACTTGATCTTAGCCAAAAGGCTGAGAAGCAATACCAGTTTGGAACCACCAAACGCCTGTGGCGGAGATTTGCTCTATTTTGGTGACACATTGCTTAATCAGGCAAAATGGCGAAAACATAAAAGACTATACTTCCCCAATGTAGCGAGAATGCATCCACCGCTAATGCTCCTGGATCTGGCTCCCATGAGACACACTTAGACCACTGGAGATTTAATCCAGACACAACAGATCAACATGTACTCATACTGTCTGACAATCTTTTTTTTCCTTCTTTTTTTTCTTTTTTAACTTTTTGAATTTTAACATTCATTCTCTATTGTCATTGAACTTTCGTGATCTGTTGTCTTCTCCCACAGCTGTGGTATTGTCTACTCCAAATAATTCCAAATAATTCATACCATGTGTTTGGAGAATTAAATCGTCTTGGACAGTCCATCGACCACCACAACAGGTGTTGCTGTCCTTGGCTCCCCATCCGAGAGCACTCCCATCAGTCTGTAATACTACTGAAGACTACTGAACAAGCATATTTTTACTTCTAGTAACTTGTGCAACATTGAGAATCCACAATTGCAATTCAGCTCAACCTTTTTAGTTGGTAACTGCATGGACCTAATCAATGACCTGCATGCTTTTTACACTTATTCTCTGGTCTTTGCAGACTTTGATCACTTTACTTTACCATTATCACTTTACCAGTAACCGTAGCTACTTCTTGGATGGTGGGATAAGTTTTTTTTTACCAAGACAAGTACAGGCATCTGTGACATCCCCAACCTTAATTGTTGGTAAGGTTACTGACATATCAACTGTATTAATGACAAACCCCAAATACTCAATTGTTTGGGATGCCTGTAACTTACATGTTGTTTGGATGTACAGAACCATAGCCTTTCAATGGGCTTATGGTTGCTGAACCCAGTTCTTCAGCTGTCTCCCATTTACAATTAACATATCCTCTAGATAAGTCATTACAATGTGATTCTGAGCCCTCATCAACACCAGTGCTGGTTTCAATAATTGTGTGAGCAATCTGAGGGCTGAATTTAACCCATTCCTTCAGCTGACCCATCCAATTAATTTAAGTACCTGAATAATAAGGCATCTTTTTTAGGTCTAATAATAGCCATATAGCAGCCTTGTGATAACAGCTTTGTTACAGTGTTGAAGTGCCTATACTGAACTATAAATTTAAGTTTGTGAGTCCCAGAATGACTCTGCAACCCCCATACTTGTGTCTGGGATATATTATCTCTACCTGAGTTCCTGGTACATTCAAACACCAAGCCGATCAGATTTAATGCAGAATTACAAAACAATTGTAATCTTACAACTGACCAGAGGTTGTTTCCCAGAAATTCCATGTGTGATGGAATGACGTTTCTGTACTTCCGTAAATGAACCAGAAGATCTCCTTCTCTTAATATAGGGGTTCGACCTGTTTGTTTTCTCAAAGCAGGGATGAGAATTTTTATAAGGCAAATATCCTTAATTGTTTGGGCAGTTTTTCATCAATCATAAATCTGGTTATGGCTTGCTCACATTTTTTGGGTATAATGTTAGCCAAATGACAATTTTCATCATACAATTGGGTTCAAAAATGCATTGCAGAGTAACGCAAACATGTCTTAAAAGTATTGGACATTATCGACCCATGTATGTCTTCTCCAAATGCAGTGATGCCAATTGAATATCAGCTAGAGGACATGCTGTAACGCATTTCCTGTCCTCGCATTGTTACACTCATGGGTGCCCAATTACTGAGTTACTGTTGGCACCCTGAGCGAGGCACAATAGATGGGTGTTTTATATATTTTTTACTATTTCAGTCATAACAGTTTCTTGGAGTAGGTGAGAAACCAAATAATGTTGGCTGCCAGGTTCATCCATAGCCTCACCAGTCTATACCGATATAGTAAAACTTGGTGCTACATCGAGAACACTCGGAGCATTTCTATTGTGCTCTGGTGCATACACATAATTAGGGACACCAGCTTCAGGGTCACTTTCATCCTGCCCTGGTACTCCCAAATCTTTGCTCTAGGAGACTTCATCCAGACCTAAACAAGGCACTGGTGAATGAGATTCTTATTTTTCATAGGCACCATACTCAGTGTATGGAAACTCCTTTCGGAGCCTGCCTTAGAATCTCCTGGGTCTTAAACCCCTTAATTGTTTAGAATTTTGAGTATTTTATCTTGCTCTAAATACTTCATCCAGACCTATGTAAGGCACTGGTGAATGAGATTCTCATTCTTTATAGGCACCATACTCACTGTATGGAAACTCCTTTGGAGCCTGCCTAGAATCTCATGGGTCTTTAGAACCCTTGACTGATTAGAATTTGGAGCATTTTATCTTGCTCTAGGGATCTCATCCAGACATAACCAAGGTACTGGAGAAGCAGAATCCCATTTTCATAGGCACCATACTCAGCGTATGGAAACTCCTTTGGAGCCTGCCTTACAGGAAGACATACTTGGGTCAAGAACCCTTGACTAAGTCAAGTGTGGAGCATTTTCTCCATTTCCAGCCTCCGCCACATTCTTGTCTTCCCTTGGAGGAGAGTTACTTCTTTACTATTTTGTATTTGTGCATAAACCATATATGTTTAAAATTGTAATTCTGACAGGCACATTCTGCTTGCAGAATATTTGTATTAACCTCAGTATCACACAGGGTTATATACATTTCCATAAGGAAACTGCATCTGGTAACATATACTCAGAGCAGACTTTATTTAACAATTACTGGGTATTTGGAGCCGGCATTTAGCGCAGCCGTTATCTCCAAACCCGATCTAAATAGCGGTAAATAACGGGAGCCAGCTTTTAAAGTAGCCCTTATCTCCCGATCCGATCTAAATCGGAAACTGCGGTTCCAGCGCGTTCTATTCAATTACCGCAGTTTAAAAATACATTCACTCTAGCTGGCTCCGTATTTCGAGCCAGAGTTACAGAGTTTTTTAAAAAAATTCGAAATACATCAGCACTCTAGCTGGCTCTGCAGACTTACAGAGTTTAAACCCACTAGAAAGAAAGTTCAACAGCGATTTACCTGCGGGTTAAACTTACGCCGGTGGGAGCTGCGCTCTCCACCCTGTCGGAGCTTCACATGCGTCGACGTAATGCTGAGCATGCGCCAGGCGGGGCTTCTTCATGTAGTCACTCACGTGACTCCGAAGTAAAATCTATTAATCTCCTCCTGAAAAAGGTCCATTGACTTGACCTCCACAGCTGTCTGTGGCAATGAATTCCACAGTTCACCACCCCCTGACTTAAGAAATGCCTCCTCATCTCCTTCCAATAGGAATGTCTTTTAATTCCGAGGCTCTGGCCACTGGTCCTAGACTCTCCCACTAGTTGAAACATCCTCTCCACATCCACTCCATCCAGGTTTTTACCAGGCTGGGACAGACAGCAACAGCTTCACACCGTGTCCCAAAGTTTGTGTCCTGTCCTGCATCACCCAAGGCAGCAGAGACATTATAGGAGAGGGCAAGCACCGTAACAAATTAGCTCACGATGTGTGCAAATGTTACTTAAACCTTAGGATAGTCCCAGCTTTAACTACCTCCTCTGGTAGCTCGTTCCATATACCCAGCACCCTTTGTGTGAAAAAGCTACCTCTCAGATTCTTGTTAATTTCTGAAATATTGGTCATACATTTGGTGCAAAAATGATCCAAAATAAGGCTCAGAATGCTTCCGAGAGCATCTAAAACCCCAGAGCTTCCAGGGCCCTTAAGCGGGCCTTGGACCCAGGCATCGAGGGACTTCACACTTCGCACTCGTGATGTGCGCAGCGCGCACACTATTTCACATTTGATTTTTTGTAATCCTGTCATGCCACCCCCCTTTTTGGAAACCTTCGTACGGCCCTGAGGAGTGTTTGAAAAAGTGTCATGTTGAAGACCTCCTTCGACTATGTTGAAGACTAGCTTCGACTAGCTTCGGGAAAATTGTATACCGAATAGTGGAGAGGGAAGACGACCTCCTTTGATCTCCTTCGACCTCCCTCCAAATATGTTGAAGACTATCTAGGCCTACCTTTGGCTACGTTCGATTACCTTCGACTACCCTCAATTATTTACGAATAACATGCCGACTTACTACGACCTACTTCGACGAAACCTATAAGTAAAACAAATATTGATTTTTTTTCCATGGCGACCTTTTTTTACTCGCGGGCATTTCTCAGCATGTTGAAAAATACGCCGCGACCTAGCTGAGGCCTCGAGTACGCGGGGACTACTCTCGAGCATGAAGGAAAGGAGAGTTACAAAGACATCCTAGGACCTCGTGACCATGCTGCGAGTATGAGTCGAGGGCAAACTCTTCTAAACTCGCCAATTAGGTTGCCGCAGTGGGACAGCCCCTTTAGTCTGCTGAATAATCGTCGTATGGCAGGACAATGCACCCAGAATCTGAAACGCAAGTTGGCAAGAATACAAAATTTCATGAGGAATATACGTCTTTCCTAAAGGATATGATTGACAATGATTATGTCGAAATGGTACCAACAAACCAACTGAATCGAAGTGATGGAGAGCTTTGGTACATTCCGCACCGGGGTGTATCACTCAAAAAAAGGGACCTTGAGTGTGGTCTTTCACTGTGCTGCAGTCTTCAAAGGAACATCACTTCACTGTAAACTACTACAAGGTCCAGCCCTTAACAACTCACTCATTGATGTTCTCGTTAAATTCAGACAAGAACCAATTGCTTTGATGGATATTAAAGGTTTGTTTCATCAAGTCAAAGTATCAGAAAAACACATTGACTACTTGCGATTCTTATGGTGGCCTAAAGGGGATGCACAACAAGATCTTGTTGAAAACCGGATGAAGGTACATCTCTTTGGAGCAATGTCATCACCAAGTTGTGCGAAACTTTGCATTAAAGAAGACCACAGAGGACAAAAAAGTTTGCTTTACAGAAGAAGTGATATCCACTGTGAAGAATAATTTCTATGTGGATGATTGTTTAAACTCCATGTCTACTGAGCAGGAAGCAATTCAAATGGTAAAACATCTGACTTCCCTCTGCAATAAGGGAGGATTCACGCTTTCCAAGTGGATCAGCAGCAGTCGTGTTGTATTGGAAAGCATTCCACCAGATGATAGAGCCAAAGAGACCAGGGAGTTGGATTTGGACAAAGACAATTTGCCAACCAAAAGAGCATTGGGACTGCACTGGTGCGTTGAAACAGATGTGTTCAAGTTCAGAATCTCGATTCAAGAGGGAACATATACTAGAAGGGGTATCCTATCCGTGATTGGTTCCGTTTATGACCCTTTGGGATTTCTTGCACCATTTACACTGCCAGCCAAGTTGATTTTGCAGGATCTTTGTAAGGAAAAACTTGGATGGGATGAGAGTATAACAAACTTCCTCTCACTGATGGACAGAATGGTTAGCAGATCTCAACAAGATCTCAGAATTCAAAGTGGGGCAGTGCACAAAGCCTACAAGCTTTGGTAAGATCAGAGGTGCACAGCTGCATCATTTCACAGATGCCAGTGAAAGTGGCTACAGTACTGTTTCATATCTAAGACTGGCAAATGATAACAAAGAAGTACATGTTGCATTCTTAATGGGAAAGGCCAGAGTGGTACCATTGAAACAAATGACAATTCACAGAATGGAACTTACTGCTGCAGGTGCGCACGGTACAACGGTATAAGAATAATGTTTTAATAATACCAATTTTCAAGTTATGCTTGCTTCTAGAAGGCGAAGGTGAAGATGGAAGAATTGCTGAAGAAGACTGAATGCGGATATGTGATGCATGCTATTTATTGTTTTTCATATATGTTTAGCCTTCATAGCTACTTTTTTGAAGACTATTAGTAATTGCCTCGTTATTAGGGGCCGGTATGTAGTGGCCATTTTGCTTAACTCATTATAAATTATGGCCATTTGCCTTTAAATTTTGTCTGCCTGTAATTATGTGTGTGGGATTTATTTATTTATTTATCTATTTATTTATTTATTTATTTATTTTTTAATTTTAAATTTTGTTTTAGTTTTTTTAATATCTTTATTTATTAGCGATACTGTAACTTACATCAGTGTACATCCCTTGTATTGTATTACAGTCATTGTACCCCTTAATTTTTTTTAAAGGCTTTAGAAAAGAGAGAAAAGAGAGAAAAATAGCAGCATAGAAAGTAGAAAAGTGAAAAAGAGATGTGAAAGTGCAAAAGCGTGACAGAGGGAAAGGAAACCCTTGAAGAGTTAGAAACGGGAATTAAGAGATAGACCCTGGAGAAAAAAAAAAGAAAAAGGGAAAAATAGAGAAAGAAAAAAGAAAAGCCAGTTACTTTATTATAAACATCTCGCAAAAGGAATCTACCAACTGGACAGTTTTTCTGCCCCCTTTACCAAGACCCGACACCTGTACTTTTTTGAGATATTCTTGCACCTTATCCTTGTAATAGATTTATAAATGCAGACCACGTCTTATAGAAACAGTCTGATTTTCCTGCTAGTCGGAGTCTAATATCTTCCAAGTGTAGTGTTTCGAACATAGTTGAAATCCACACATTGACTGTGGGTACCGGAGAATTTTTCCAGAATTTTAAGATTAGCTTTTTTCCAGTTATTAAGTCATATTCAAATAGAGTCTTTCGAAACACATTTAATTCAGGGCAATCTTCCAATATCCCGAAGATTATCCAGTCTGCTTCCAGGGTCAGTTTTATTTTAAATATTTTTGTGAAAATGTCGAACATTTCAGTCCAAAATGTATGAATTTTTGTACAAAAGACAAATGAATGTGCTATATTAGCTTCTTGACATTGACATTTATCGCATATACGTAGGTGAGACGTTGGGAAAAAGTTTACTTATTTTAGTTTTTGAATAGTATAATCTGTGTAAGATTTTAAATTGTATTTAGGTGTGTCTTACATTAATTGAACATTTATGCACGTTTAATAAATATTCTTCCCACCTTTCTTTGGGAATTTTTATACTTAATTATTTTTCCCAGTCTCTCCTGATACCATCTGTTGTTGGTATTTCTGCATTTACAATAATATTATATATATATGATATTAGGTTTGCTGATTCTGCCTTTGTATTCATTACTTCTTCCAGTAAGTCTGGAGGCATATTGTGATAATCTTGTGCGTATTTTTTCAGATAGTCATGGATTTGGAAATATTTAAAATACTGATTGTTTCCCAAATTGGATTTTAGTTGTATTTGTTTAAACGATAATAGTTTTCCCATTTCATACACATCTCCGAAGATTTTAATTCCAGCTCTTTCCCATTGTATGAATGCTTTATCTATAGTTGATGGTTTAAATGAGGGTTTTTACCGATAGGAGATAAGAGAGATAAATTTCTTAATTTTAGATTGTGTTTTATTTGTTTCCAAATTCTGATTATACTGTATATAATTGGATTATTGTTGTAATTTATATTATTCATCGATATTGGAGAGAGAAGGATTGCTCCAATATTATAAGGCGAGCAATCCTCTCTCTCCATAATCGTCCAATCCGGTTGTTGGGGAGAGTTATCCAGTAATTGGATCATGTTTCTGATATTTACAGACCAGTAATAATATATAAAGTTGGGGAGTGCTAATCCCCCTACTACTTTGGGTTTATTCAGATGAGCTCTTTGTATTCTGTGGGATTTATAATCCCAAATAAAATTTGTGATATCTGAGTCCAGTTTTTTTTTTAACATTTTGGGTAAATATATTGGGATAGACTCGAACAGGTATAAAATTTGTGGTAGAAAAATCATTTTTATGGCATTTATTTGGCCTATTAAGGACATCGGAAGCGTTTTCCAAAATTTAATCAAGTTACATAGTTTCTTAAGTAGAGGGTTATAATAATAGTAGATGGTTATAATTTTCGTCAAACATATCTTGATATCTTCTAGTAATTTCGATGCCCAAGTATTTAAATTTTTCCGTAGCTATTTTGAAAGGAAACTGTAAAAGATGCGTAGTCTTTTGGTTTTATTGACATGATTTCACTTTTATTCCAATTTATTCTACATCCTGAGAATGATCCGAAGTCCTCTATTAATTTTAAAATATTTGGTATAGTAATATGAGGTTTTGTGATGTGTAATAGTACGTCGTCAGCGTATAGTGCTATTTTATTATTAGAATATTTAGTTTTATATCCATGGATATCGGATGAGTTCTGATTCTTTCCGCCAGGGGTCAAATATGAGGGCAAATAACAACGGTGATAATGAACATCCTTGAATATTTCCCCTTGACAAATGAAATTTTGTAGATAAATTATTGTTCGTTAATATTCTGCCCATTGGCTTATTATATAGCAATTTAATCCATAGAATAAAATTCTCTCCCAGTTGAAATTCTTGCAATACCCTGAGCATATAATCCCATTCGACCTGATCGAATGCTTTCTCTGCATCCAACGATATGATTGATAGTTTTTGATCTTCAGTTTGGTGTGAGTGCATTATATTGAACAGACGTCTCAAATTATTAAATGATTGTCTCTTAGGGATAAACCCCGTTTGATCCGGATGTATTAATTTACTAGCATATTTACTTAGTCTTCTAGCTAGTATTTTCGCTAATATTTTTTGAGCTGTATTTAACAATGCAATAGCTCTGTATGATCCAGGTTCTTCCACATCTTCATCTTTCTTAAGTATTAGTGTGATTGTGGATTCTGCTAGTGTTTCAGGTAGTATTTATGAATTGAAGGCATAAGTATACATTTTCTGTAGGCGGGGGGTAAGTATGTCATAAAAACTTTTATAGAATTCGTTACTAAATCCGTCGGGACCTGGTGTTTTTCCATTTTTTAATGAGATTATTATTTCTTCTATTTCCTTATTTGAGATTTGTGCTCACAATTCCTCTTGTTCCTGCAACTAATTTAGGAAGGTTACAATTATCCAAGAACTCTGTAACTTTGTTGGTGTCCATTATCGTTTTAGATGTATACAGATTCTCGTAAAATTGTGCAAATCTTTTATTAATATCACTCGGCAAGGTCAATATTTCCCCTTTGTCTGATTTAATCTTTAAAATTGTGTGATCCTTTTCTCGTTTTTTTAACTGACGTGCCAGAAGTTTGTGGGGCTTATCCCCAAATTCAAGGTGTTCCTGTCTTGTAATTTGTAATAATCTTATGACTTTCTCTGATAATAATTTATTTAATTTGAATTTCAGTATTATTATTCTATTATGTTTATCCGTAGTGGGGTCTTTAGCGTTTTCTATGTCCAGTTGTCTAATTTGTTCTTCTAATTGTCTTTATTCATTCTTATTTTTCTTATTTTGAAAAGCTTGATATGAAATTATCACGCCTCGAATAAATGCTTTAAAAGATTCCCATAATAATCTAGGTGATATGACTGTCGTGTCGTTTATTTCGAAGAAAAGGTCCATTTGCTCTTTTAAATATGTACTGCCTTGCGGGTCTTTTAAAATCTGTGGATTGTACCTCCAAAACAGTTTGTTCTTAGTCATTCCTGCCATTTTTAGAAAAAAAGTTACTGGGGAGTGATCTGAGATCATGTTTGTGTGGTATTTTGGTTTAGAAGTGTGGGGTATTAGTTTTGTATCCACCAAAAAATAATCTATTTGTGAATATGTCTTGTGTACTATAGAGTAGAATGAGTAATCCCTGCCGGTCGGATTTGCAATCCTCCAGACATCTGTTATGTTTGTGTTTTTTATGTATGTGTTTAGAAGTTCGCTAGTTTTGGATTTAGTAATACCTCCTTGATTTTGATTGGATTTATCTAAGTAAGTGTCTAAGACACAGTTAAAGCCTCCGCCAATTATGACATTTTGGTAGTTATATTCTGCAATTATATTCAAGATTTTATTGAAAAAGTGCGGGTTGTCAAAGTTGGGCGCATATATGTTTACCAAGGTAATTGGGGCAGCATGGATCTCCCCGGTAACTATCAAATATCTCCCGTCCTTATCTGTTAAGGTATTTTTGGGTTTAAATGGAATGCCTTTGCGAATAATAATAGATGTTCCTCTAGATTTCGACGTATATGACGAGTGAAAAGTTTGGCCTATCCAGTTCGCCCTCGAACTAGCTTGGTCTTGAAGTTTAAGATGAGTCTCTTGTAAAAAGGCAATGTCTGTATTGTATGCTTTCAGCTGAGCTAGAATCTTACTCCTTTTAATGCGTTCGTTAGCACCCCTAACGTTCCAACTACAAAATGAGATTTCTCACAGTTTATTTTGGTTATCGTCTTGCATTTTGAATAGATTTAATACCTATGTGTCTTGTGGTGCATTCATACCTCAGGTCTTTGGATATAGGGGGATCATTTACCCTACAATGTTCAGTTAGTAGATTCCCTTTGCAATAGTCCTTGAATAAAAAAACACACATGTGATTAAATGTGAAAATGATTTTTTTTAAAACTAATACAAGTGAGAATACAGTGTCTGAGCTTGTCGGCACTGTAACCAGTGACCCACCTGTAGGTGGGAAAAAACATTTTATCGACTTCCGTGTCGATATAAAACGAACAAATAGCTCCGCTCCCTCAATTAATCATAACATATTGGAACGGGACCAGTTTAAAAAAATCAAACGTATAGTACATATTTACAGAATATATGTCCATTTCCTAGGTATTTCCAGATATAACTATAATTTTTGTCTATTGAGTGATAAGTATATATTTTAACCTCAAAGATCATCGACTATTGGTTGAAGGGGTTAACCTATTTCTGGCTCCTGGAACTAAGCCAGTAGCTCGCCTCTTCACCTCACGCCCCAGTTATAAATCTACTTAAGAATTATTAGGTTAAATTAAAGTGTTAATTTGAAAATCCCCATTTCTGCATTTCTGATTAGCATTCATTACTGCTTCTATGTTAATATTTTATATTAATATTGTTAAGGGTGGGATTTATTACGTAGTCGGAGGCATGTTTGCTGCTGAGATTCTTGCGCAGAAGCTTGTAGTTTTTAGTTTAATCGGAGAAACGTGGGGGGATGGCATAGCTTTGGACCATATCGGAGCTTTGGACCATGCTGGATTTTGACCATGCATGAGTTTGACTACGAGTAAAATTAAAATGTACTTAAACAAGACTGAATATTTGGATGAATATTTCAAACAATTTCACTGTTTTTACTACGACAATAAAAAAACTATTAATCAAGAGACGGTGTTTTGAAGATTTATTTTTGGATGGCTTTGAATCTCGTGGAGAGCTCCCATGCGTAAACGAGGCTATCTCCTTACCCCCTTTGTCTTCAGCATAGTGGCTGAAGGAAGAAATTCCTTGAACGATATAATAATCTGCCTTGCACTATTTCTTCTCCTTAAATCATTTGTGAGGCAGATTGAGGCAAATATCTGCAAGATTTCCAGTGTTTACTAACATTCTATAAAGATTTTGATTAAATGAATCGCTGTTATTAAGCAATGACAGAATCGGGGTTATGTGGTCCCTTTTTCGGGTGCCCCACATTATTAAGCCATCGCATCTATGTAGATGAAACCCTATGGTGAATGGAGGTGAAACTTTGTTGAAAATGTATTATTGGAGTAGCAGAAAAGCGATTGAACAAAACTAATCATAGTTTTTATTATCAATGTTACAATCATGTCTAAACTGGTACCATTAATGGGGCAACATCAGGCCCTTAGTGTACTAATTTACTTTTGTGAATTCTTCAGTCTTCAGATTGAAGAAGAAACCCGACCTGAAATGTCTCCTATCCATGTTCTCCAGACCTGCTGAGTTGCACCAGCACTTTGTGTCATTTTTTCCTAATCCAGCATCTGCAATTTCTTGTTTCTACAATTTACTTTAGTAGCTAACATGGATCATCTGCTTGTGTGCATTTAAATACAGGATTGTCTTTATTACAATTAATCACTATAAGAGTGCAAATGGTTTTGTTTTTAAGATAGTTAAAGGATGTTTTCTGAACTATGTATCTTATATACAACTCTTAAATGGTCATTGGTACAAAGCGCAGGGTTCAAAGAAAATGAAATGTGATTTTGAGACATTTTGCCTGATGATGTAATTGTATTTTATTTCGGCAGCAAACAACAACTGACCAGAAAATATCAAGATGTAAAATGTAGATATGTAGAATAATTTACATTTAAATGAGTTAACCTAAACAGTGATCAAAAATGTGTGCGATACCCTCCTAGCAGGCAAATCAGACCATTTCCAAAAGATTTGGTCTCCATTTATCGACTTATTACAAACATAGGGTGCAACATAACTTGGAAAATAAACGGTTTCAGGACCTGGTGAGGGGTGTGTAAAGATACGAAGTAGGTACATCCCTTTTATCTTATTTTACTTTCTTATATTTTCTTTTTTCTATTTTTCTCTTTCTTTTTCTTTTGTTTTTTTTTATTCTTTCTCGTGTTCTACGCTTCTACGGGTTTTTCCTGGTCACTTTTTCACTTACTATCTAATCTAACTTTCTCTATTTTTCTTCTTCTTAAAGTTTAAAACAAGAAGTGGTACACGAAATGTATTATGTTATTTTTGGCTTATACTACTGTAATGTACATTACTTCTAATAAAAAAAAATTAAAAATATATTTTTTTAAATAAATAAATAAATAAATGTGTGCGATACTTGGAGACATTTCAGAAAGACCAACTAATCCTACATTTAAAAAAAATTATAATTAGGTTGGTCTCAAATTATAATTCTGGACTATCTTTCTGGACCAAACTTTCTGGTGAAGCTTTAGTTGCAGTGTATTGGGACATAAAATATCACCTGCTAAATAGATAGTTGTTGAATAATAATATGAACTATAAATCAAAATTGATTCTTGATCTTTTTTGTTTATAGTCAGGAAAATTCTGAGTTTCTATTTCTTGGAAAGTTTGCCTACCATTGTGTGTCTCCTTCAGTTGGGCTTATAGGACTTGACATTACAATCCCTATTATAATTGGCACCTTCCTACTATCTTGAGTGGGGGTAGGGGGAAAAACTTAATTGGGGTCATCAGGTGGGCACCCTCCTTCCTTGGTGTTTCGTTGATAGGCCCACCACACCCCCAGAGGGCTCAACAGCAACACCTGGCATCCCAGGTGCGCTCCCCTCCGTTTTACCCTCTTGCTGGTCATTTTGCAGCCCAGTTGGAGTCCTTCCTCTTCAGCCACAGCCAGTTGCTGCTTCGCTCGGCAGCCTCTGACACCGACCTGATGGCTTGCCAGAAGGCATGTCGTCGAACTCCCATTCCCTTCAGGAGTCTGGTTGTTGACATGGCTACAAACCCTCTACAACCAACCACTACAGGGAGCACCTGAGTACACCAGCCGCGTTGTTCTGCCTCAGCTGCTAAGTCTGAATACTTCAGACATTTGGGTTCATGCGCTTCACCAACTGCAGCCTCCCAAGGCACAGTTAACTCCACGATGTACAGGAACTTCTGTGAGGTTGATCACAAGATCAGGTCTGCGATTAGTTGTGATGATCTCTGGTGGAAAGATGAGCTTCTGGTCTAGATCAGCCTGCATTTTCCAGTCCCGGGCAGTGTCGAAGAGGGTCGGTTCCTTTCTTGCAAATGGCTTCCCTGGAAGTTGTCCTGCCTTTACAAAAGAGGTGGTGTTCGAGAAACTAGGCGTTGGGAGAGAAAGGGTATTGGTGGTAGTTCTCCTTCCTTCCAAAGTAATCGCTAGTTGTCGCAGGACCTGATTGTGCCTCCAGGTGTAGCGGCATTGTGAAAGACTGGTTTTGCAGCCAGTGAGGATGTGCCTTAATATTGCTGGGGTTTGGCAGAGAGAACATGATGGATCCTCTCCAAACCACTGGTTTAGGTTCTTGGGAGAAGAACATGATAGGTGACTGATGATGAAGCAAAGACGGCTTCCTTCCATCTCCCACAGATCCTTCCAGGTAAGCTTACGATGCTCCATATTTTCCCAGGTAGTCCACTAGCCCTGTTCGGAATGTGAGACTGCGCACATCTCTCTGCCTCCTCTTGCTGACGGACCTCAGCAACTACCAGCTTTCTTCTCTGGGTGGATGTTGCCTTGTGCCATGTGGGTCGACTTGTCCCGAGTCCAATTCCACCTCTTCCCTGCTGCACCTGTCCTACAATGTCTCCATGACTGAGAGCAGATTTTGCTTGCTGTACAGCCTCCGATGGAGTCCACTTCCTCCCAGCTGTCAGTCTGGGAGCAGCTGCTCGTACCGCATCATCTTGAGACTTGGTCAGGGTCATGTCTAGTCTCACTTTGGTGCATTTTTATTCTTCTGTGCGGCTAGAGACAGGCAGTTCCAGAGCGCTGTGTCCATACAAGCCGATATTGCTGAGACAACGCGGGAGTCCAATCCACTTCTTGATGTATGAACTGACTGTCCTCTCCAGCTTCTCGACTTTGGTGATGGGGACCTCGTAGACCATCACAGGCCGCATCAGACAGGGGAGCAATCCAAACTGCAGCTTACAGTTTCAGCTTACCAGGAAGTGAGGTCTTGTCTATGCTAGCAAGGCCTTTGATGGTTTTTTTCTCTCAGTTGGTCACACTGGTCTGAGTCTTTGAGGCTTGCATTGTACCACCGTCCTAAACTCTTGCAGCTCTGACACCATCACAATGGGTGTTTCATCAATGTGGAATCGCCTCTCTACGATTTTTCCTCTGATGATGGATATGCTCCTGGATTTGCTGGGTTTCAACTTCATCCGGGCCCATGTTATGTTCGCATGAAGCTTTTCCAGCAGGCGCTTGGTACATGCAATGGTTGAGGTCAGTGTGGTCATGTCATCCATGTAGGCGTGAATGGAAGGTAGCCGCTGCAGCCGCTCTCCTCCTAGGACCCACTTGGAAGCTTGGATGATCATTTCCATCTCCATGGTGAAGGCTAGCGGGGAGATGGTGCAACCTGCCATTATTCCCACTTCCAGTGATTGCCATGATGTGGTGTATTCTGTTGTTGTAATGCAGAATTGCAAGTCTTGGAAGTAGATTAGTAATGGTCTTTGGCACATGGAAGAACTCGAAGGCTGTCCAGAGGAGAGAATGGGGAACAGATCTAAAAGCATTGGCTTAATGGACATTGGTTGGAGGATAGGTAGGATGGTATATTCCTCATTTTTCATTAAAAATAAGACAAACAATTTCACATGGTATTTTTCTTCATTCATTGTGTCATTCTAATTGATTTAATTTTCTAACAATGCATGTGAACAGTGCCAGCAGATATGTGGGAACCAGTCAAACTGAGAGTAATAAAATACATTCAGATTATTCCATTATTTTCGATAACTCTTTCACATAAAGACCGATTGCATTGTTGTTGGCAGTGCTACATAAGTAAGTGTGTGTGTGTGTGTGTGTGTGTGTGCGCGTCCGTCCTGCACACTGTACAAATGACTGTTCTCATTTCCTGGTCAAAGTGCACCCATGTCAGAAATTCAGCCAGGCGCTTACACCCATGAATCACCCTTGTGCATTGAATGTGATTTCTACATCAGATGTGCATCAAAAGACGTGAAATTAATGCATATTGTTCCAAGAAGCACTTGCCATTGACCACTACTTGACCAACCAGATTTTAATCAAGCTTTTCTGGGCTGAGATATACTCAGTTATTCACCATTCCATTCAATGTTCAACAACATGCTACGAAAAATGTGCAACATTTTCTCATCTATACAGTGGTTTTCATCAATACCCACCATTCAGTTCCCCAGTTCTTGGGGTGTATTAACTCTTCCATCCCCACTCCTAAAACCCTGAACCCCAGTAGGTCCAAACTCTCACTCCCAACTCCCTCATTAATTTACTGATTTCCACTCTACCACCCTGCATGTGATTGATCTCATGCCAGAGAGCACAACAATCCTCCCAGACACCAGTAAGACCCCTTTGGCAGTCAACCACTACCACTACCCAGCCCCGGTAACCTTAGTGGCTATTCCACTGGGTCTTCCCCATCCCCCCCTACCATGCAACCCCTGCTCTTCCCCACCCACACCACAGCCCCCGTACCCCCCCACCGCCTGACCACCCTCCACCCCCCCCACCACACAACGCTTCGTCCTCAGTCCACTCACCTGCCTTCCTCCGGCCACAACCCCCATCCTTGCCGCGTGTTCACCATCCCCCCCCCCCCCCCCCCCTCCGACATTGAACGGTCTGTCCTCAGCAGAGGTCTCACCTTTGTCCCCCTCCGTCCCCACCTCAATGAGTTCCGCGCCCACCACGACTTGGAGCTCTTCTACCGTCGCCTCCGCCTCACAGCGTTCTTCCACGGGAAGAAGCCCTCGCCCCCCACTGATGATCCCTTTTCCTGTCTCCCACGCACCGCCTCCACTTGGACCCCCCCCCCCTCATAGCCTTCCAGCTGTAGAACTATTTATCCAGAACTGCCGTCGGGACATCAACCGCCTCGACTTCTCCACCCCCCTGTCTCACTCCAATCTCTCCAGCCCTGAACGTACTGCCATCGACTCACTCCGTAACAACCCAGACTGGGTTATCAAACCCGCCGACAAGGGAGGTGCCGTGGTAGTCTGGCGCGTCGATCTCTACAAAGCGGAGGCCGCGCGCCAACTCTCGGACACCTCCTCCTACTTACCCCTGGACCATGACCCCACTGACGAACACCAGGCCACCATCTCGAGCACCATAACCGACTTCATCAGCTCCGGCTCCCTACCCCCCCGAGCCTCCGACCTCATCGTTTCCCAGCCCCGCACGGCCCGATTTTACCTTCTCCCCAAAATCCACAAACCCGACTGCCCTGGCAGACCCATTGTCTCTGCCTGTTCGTGCCCCACCGAAACACATTTCCACATACCTTGACGCCATCCTATCCCCCTTTGTTAAATCCCTCCCCATCTATGTTCAAGACACCTCAGACACTCTCCGTCGGCTCCGTGCATTCCATTCTCCAGGCCCCCATCCTCTCATCTTTACCATGGACGTCCAGTCACTCTACACCTCCATCCCCCACCAGGACGGTCTCAAAGCCCTCCGGTTCTTCCTCGACCAGAGGAGCAACCCATTACCCGTCCACTGGACACCCTCCTCCGCCTAGCAGAGTTGGTCCTCACCCTCAATAACTTCTCTTTTGATTCCTCCATTTCCTCCAAACACAAGGCGTAGCTATGGGCACACGCATGGGCCCCAGCTACGCTTGCCTCTTTGTTGGGTACGTCGAACAATCCTTGTTCTCGGCGTACGAGGGCCCCATCCCCGACCTCTACCTCCGTTACATCGACGACTGCTTTGGTGTCACCTCCTGCACCCACACACAACTGACTGACTTCATTCATTTCACCACCAACTTCCATCCGGCACTCAAATACACTTGGACCATTTCCGACACTTCCCTACCATTCCTTGACCTCACCATCTCTATTGCAGGTGATACGCTCCTGACCGACATCCACTACAAACCTACTGACTCCCACAGCTACCTGGACTACTCTTCCTCCCACCCTGCTTCCTGTAAGGACTCCATCCCCTACTCCCAATTCCTCCGTCTACGCCGCATCTGCTCCCAGGATGAGGTGTTCCACACCAGGTCATCACAAATGGCCTCATTCTTCAGAGAACGGGGATTCCCCTCCCCACTATTTGATGAGGCTCGCACCAGGGTCTCCTCCATACCCCGCAACACTGCCCTCGCTCCCCCATTCCCCCACTCGCAAACAGGGCAGAGTCCCCTGGTCCTCACCTTTCACCCCACCAGCCGGCAAATACAACATATAGTCCTCCGCCAGTTTCGCCACCTCCAACGTGACCCCTCCACCAGCCACATCTTCCCATCTCCCCCCCTGTCTGCCTTCCGCAAAGACCGCTCCCTCCGCAACTCCCTTGTCAATTCTTCCCTCCCCTCCCACTCTACCCCTTCCCCGGGCACTTTTCCCTTGCAAACGCAAGGAACAGCACCTCATATTCCGCTTGGGGAGTCTGCATCCTTTGGGCTTGAATATTGAATTTTCACAATTCTGTTAACCCTTGCTGTCTCCTCCCCTTCCCACCTCTCCCTCAGCCCTCGGGCCCTGGCATTCCCTCTATCTCTATCTCCCTCCCCCACCCCAGTCGCACCAGCTTCTCATTTTCACACCACAAACAGCTTACAATGGCTTGTTCCCTTTATCACCGATACTTTTTTGCATATCTTTCACTCATTGTTCCTTATCTCTCCACATCACCGTCTATATCTCTCGTTTCCCTGATCCCTGACCAGTCTGAAGAAGGGTCTCGACCCGAAACGTCGCCTATCTCCTTCGCTCCTTAGATGCTGCTGCACCCGCTGAGTTTCTCCAGCTTTTTGTGTACCCTCGATTCTCCAGCATCTGCAGTTCCTTCTTTAAAACCACTACTATTACCCTATCATACCCAGCCTTGTCACTGCCCCACTGTCCCTCGTTCTTTGTTAAGCTCCCCTTATTTCCATTATTTCCCCACTGTACAAACCAAATACCAATCTGGCCTTTGCCTCGCCTCGAGGTTCCCTTGCCTTGCCTCCATTTGCCATGTTCAACATTCAACACCAAGCCATGGAAAATATGTGTCATTGTCTCATTAACTCCAGTGACTTTTAGCAGTAAGACTGCAACTGAAATAGTGTTGTCATGCTGGGCGAAGAGCCTGTAATAACCAAGATGAACAACAATTTCTAGGCCATAATATCCAAAGGAAAGCCAATATATTTACAATCAATTAACTTTAATCATTCATTTCAAAAGTTCATTTCTGTGAGCTGATGAATGCCAAAGGTACATCTTCCTGCCATTTTGCAATTTTGTTGACACCACAAACAATAATGGGGTCAGCATCAGGCAATGGCTCGCAATTTGGCCATAAGCATTAGGATCACAATCAGCATTTATTAATATTAGACTTTAATAAGTTGTATTTGCAAATGAAGTTAATTTCTCTGATTTTTAAGATATTCTTTGTACACAAATAGAACAGTTGATTATGTCTCTGCTGTTGATGGGGCAAGTGCAGATTAGGACTAGCCAAAGGATTTCATTCTCTGGAATTCTGTAACTTGACAAGGTCCCATAAAAGGTTTGGATAAGCTAGAGTAAATGTTATAACTCATGATGTTTACCAACACAATATCGTACAAGGAAATGCAAAAAAAGAAAGAAATCCAAAGCCTTGTTTACGAGTTTACTGATAATGAATGTTTATTTCCTTGGTTTAAATAAGCATTAGGTTTGGGTTGACATTTCTGAAAGCATTACTTGCTGTGCTGAACTGGCCTGTGTTGGTGACATCCGCGCTCTCACATAGTTACCATAGGAGGTAAAGTGACTGTAGTTTAAATAGAGCTACTGATGGGTTCTAATTTTCCCATGTGGGGGGATTTCTTTCCTGCATGTATTGATTTTAAGCCACAAAGTTGTCATTAGTAGATAGGGAGCCAGCCTGCTAGAGAACAATAAAAACTATTTTGTCTTTTTATATTCAACTGATCAGAAATAGTCAGAATTCTCTGCTCCACTGCAGACCCACAAACAGGTATAATAAGGACACAATACAGCGATCAGCTATGTTACATTTTTACTTTAACTACGATCAATAAGCGCTTCCAGTTAGTGTTCTCACTGGAGCAGAAAGTTCTTTAATTTCACATCAAAGAGAAACTTTCTTTAATATTTTCTTGGTGGACTCAATAAATATTATTGTAGTAGTAGTAGTAGTTTAAGTAATATATACCTCAATAGGCATGCGTCTTATTGCAAACTTCCTGCAACAAGTTCTGCATGTTTGCAAATGCACAGGACTAGATGTTAAAATCCAAGGTGCCAAATATCAATTTACTCCCGATGGTGATGGGAGCCTTCTGCACTCACCTATGCTCCTCTGATGTTGAGAAAGGCTAGGCAGACATGTCATTGGGGTTATCAAGTGGGCACCTACTTTCATCAACGTTTTACTGATTGAACCCACGACGTCTCCAGTAGGCTCAGCGGTGCATTCTGGTGTTCTAGAACCACCCCCCTCTGCATCTGTCTAGTCGGTTATTTGGGAGACCAAATGGGGTCTTTCCTCTTCAGCCAGAGCCACTGCAAACTTCTTATTGCAAACTTCCTGCAACAAGTTCTGCAGATGGTCACTTCAGCTATATAATGAACACATTTGAAATATTAGTGCACTTCATTTCATTACTTGTTTACTGCCTTGCTGGGAATTAAATATATTTAAATAGCTTTATTCTTCAGCAATCAACGTCAAGAATAAATTTCCAGGTTTTTTTTGTATTTGTTCAGAGATTTGGCATATCTTGAACTGATGCAGTGTAATTAGGAGAGCCCTTCCCCCACTTACGTAGAAAGTTTAGTATCAGTTCTTTTCAGAGAAGGACAATGCGGGGAAACTTGTGATGAGGTCGTCGGAGGCATAAAGGATAGGCATGTTGAAGAGTCATAGAGTGATAAAGCTTGGAAACAAGCCCTTCGGCCCAACTTGCGCACACCGGCCAACATGTCCCAGCAACTGTACAACTCCTCCCCCCCTCCCCGATTTTTGCACGTCCTCAATCCTTTCCTCTCGTCACTTTAATTTCATGCTTCATGTATTTTGTGTTTCTATGTCTGTTACCATATAACCATATAACCATATAACAATTACAGCACGGAAACAGGCCCTCTCGGCCCTTCCAGTCCGTGCCGACCATTTGTTTTCCTGTCTGTTGGCAGATCAATTTCCCTCCTGTGATAAATAAAGTTCTATCATATCATATCGTATACTAAACCCACCTCAACTACCTCCTCTGGCAGCTTGTACCATGCACCCACCACCTTTTGTGTGAAAAAGTTACCCCTCGGATTCCTTTTAAATCTTTTCCCCTTCACCTTAAACCTATGTCCTCTGGTCCTCAATTCCCCTACTCTGGGCATTGTGTTATTGGGTGATAACAGCATATCAATTCTATTTCATGTAGTGACTTTCGAGCAAAAAGGTTGTTTGCAAATAACCGCAATATCACTCCTAGATTAATATTACACACAAAGAAAGAGCAGGAATCCTCATATAAGTGTTAAAGAAGTCTGAAGAAGGGTCTTGACCCGAAACGTCACCTATCTCCTTCGCTCCTTAGATGCTGCTGCACCCGCTGAGTTTCTCCAGCCTTTTGTGTATCCTCATATAAGTAGATGCTTTTCAACCAGATAGAATGATTTATTCATTCTCAGAGAAACAACAATTTTCCTTCATTTCGCAACAAAGGAATGACAGGCACAAAAATTGTATATCAGGCGTACATTTGATGCAAGCATTTGTTGTCACTTTCTGGTATTCTGAACTCCTTGTAGTCATGCACTTGTGCATCCTCGTGTACAAGAACCATGTTTCAAAATGGTTAGTGCATGATTCTTCGTTCACCTAGCAAGCTGCAGGAGATCTAGACGTTCCACTTCTTGTATTTATATCATCTCTCTTATACTTAAGTCAGCACCAGCACTCTACTTTGGACACATAATGAGGATCACTGCTTTCAGAGACTCACCTTACCTCACTTGACAGGTAATACCTAATGGTATTGAGTTGTCATGACACGAGTGGTAACCAACTGTTATTGTGTTTCTCCATACATGCCACTGGAGGGCAGATCCACACCATTCCCATTCCCACTGAGCAGTGAGGAGCAAATAGGATATTTGGTGAGGAGGCTGAATGTTTGTTTCTCATGGTCATTTGTAAACAATTACCAAATGGTGATTCATTAGCATCTTCTTCTGCTGAGTATATTGAATATACTGCAAACTAACTTCCCAGATTGTTTGTGCATTATAATATCCTCTGTTAAGGAATGGGCCAAACAAGCTACAGAGGAAATATCTAAGCTTAACTAAAGCAAGATATGCAATATGTAAGACCCAAGTCTTGCAACTGTTCATCTTATCTCTTCTTTGTGCCAGTGCAGCATTGCATTTGGTCAGCTGCTTGCTTCAGGTGGGGATGGCAATGCTGGTTGTTATGGTACCCAGTGCTGTTCAGAAGGAAACTGTAGACCAGCTGGTTCTTTTAGCTCTATGGTGAGAGTGGATAGGATAGTTTTATGTATATGTTGGATATTACATTGTTGTCACAATCAGTAAGGACAGATGCAACATAAGTGTGTTTTGAAAACCACAAAGTACATTGACTATCTACCAAGCTGCAGGTTTGCCCAATATTATCATGCACAATTATTAAGATTTCTCTATTAATTTCATAATTATAAGTTGCTTTTAGCTGAAAAGAAACTCCTGATCGAATCCACTAATGGTTGAATAGAATGTCATTTTATTTTGAACTAGTCTATGAAAGTAAATACAGCTTAGATTAACACCTGGTAAATCATTCATTTCACTGTTTGCATTCTACATGTTTTATTTAACATTTTTACAGTTATCTTTAACCACACTTCACATTAAGATGTACTGATTTAGCCATTTAAATCATATTAATTTTACTGAGTTGGTTCTGCTTTTCATTTTTTATATCTATACTTATAATTATAATTTACAATCAAATGTTTTTCTAATAATTATGCTGCTTTATTTTTTTGCTGGCTGTGTAACATCTACCGCACATCTTACAGTTTCTCACAGAAGTAATTCTGAGTGAATCCAACGTGACATATTGATGAGCTCCTTGGCCAGTAGACTGCTTTACTAATCTGAGAGAGGTGGCCCTGTTTTCCCATTATATAACCAGAGAAAAACACATTGGCACAATCTCCAGAGTAGAGTATTCCCAAATGTAATTGTGAAATTAGTATATACTTCAAATTGTGTCAACAAACGGAATAAGGTTAGAGGAGTGGGAAAATGGCACTATGATTGATTGAAAAATATACAGCATGGAAACAGGCCATGCGGCCCATCGAGTCCAGGTCGACCATGGATCACCTGTTCAAACTAGTTCCATCTTATCCCACTTTCGCATCCACTCCCTACACACTAGTGGCAATTTACAGAAGCCAATTAAACTACAAACCTGCCCATCTTTTGGATGTTGGAGGAAACTCACGCGGTCACAGGGAGAACTTGCAGACTCCGCACAGACAGCACTCGAGGGCAGGATTGAACCCAGGTCTCTGGCACTGTGAGGCAGCATCCACAATCCACCGTGCGCTGCTCCACAATGCTGCCCGGAGGGAATGGTCTGAGAGCCATCATAGACTAATAAATTAATTATCTCCTTTTACATTATGGAAAATATAAGAATAATGTATTATTAAATGAATATTCAAATTGATTCTATATTGTTCCCACAAATAAAAAATCAATTGCACGTCGCAGTCAAATAATGTTTCAATCACCATTTTATCTGACAGACAAAAAACACACACAAAAAAAGCTTCATTCATAGTGGCTTGGTACGGCAACCTGAGCATCCAGGAGCGGAAAAGGCTGCAAAAAGTTGTAAACACTGCCCTGTCCATCATCGGCTCTGACCTCCCTACCATCGAGGGGATCTATCTCAGGCGCTGCCTCAAAAAGGCTGCCAGCATCATCAAGGACCCACACCATCCTGGCCACACACTCACCTCTCCACTGCCATCAGGTAGAAGGTACAGGAGCCTGAAATCTGCAACATCCAGGTTCAGGAACAGCCTCTTCCCCACAGCCATCAGACTATTAAACACAACTTCAAATAAACTATGAACTATAACAGCCAATTGCACTTTATCTGTGTATTTATGTGTGTTTATATATATTCTATGGTATATGGTCACTCTGATCTAATCTGATCTGTATTTATGCCTAAAATATTCTGTCGTGCTGCAGCAAGCCAGAATTTCATTGTCCTATCTGGGACACATGACAATAAACTCTCTTGATATCTTGATATCACTTAGAAATAAATAATATAAAGAAACAAACCGCTGGAACTTGCTCCAGGAAACCAATGACTAAAATATCACCAATAAAGTTGTTATTTCATATCAATATCTTTAACCAAAGAATATCGCGTTGTTCAAATTGAATTTTTTTTAATGTTACATACTTTTAAAAATAATAACACTGATATCTCGATTTAAAGGTGTTACCTTTTTTTTCGCTATTAGCAGCAAATACATTGTTTATATATGTCTTTTGATAGTAGACAAAAATGCTGGAGAAACTCAGCGGGTGAACCAGCATCTACGGAGGTAGACAAAAATGCTGGAGAAACTTTTGTCTTTTGATATATGTTCTCTTCGGTATAAAGCAGCATCTGCAGTTCCTTGGTAGACAAAAGTGCTGGAGAAACTCAGCGGGTTTCTCCAGCACTTTTGTCTACCTTCGATTTTCCAGCATCTGCAGTTCCTTCTTAAACACTGCAGTTCCTTTCAGTACACCAAAGAGAGACGGTTTAGAAAAAGTTGGCAATTCAGGAGCAGAAGTTTTGTGCTGATTTGCTGAACTTGAACTCGACTGGATGTCGATCTCAGGCAACGGGGAAGGTGTTCGGAAAGAATGTTTGCGGGTTTAAATTTCCTTACTTAACTGTGGGGTTTCAACCAGTCTCAAGGTGTTGACGTGTTTGCAGGAAGTTTAAGGGTCTGTAACCGCTTTCACATTGCTATCCGCTGTGTTGAGGAGCTTAATCAAAACATGACTGCTGAGGGCGGTCATATACTTATTGCATGCCCCAAATACAGTCACTCACTCAATTGGATCCGGTTTCTCTATGCGTGGAGTCCGGGCACATGGCTCTCTGCCAGGTAGGTCCAAACATTGGTATTTATCCCTTGGTCCTAATGCACACATGCTTCACACAGGTGCTCCTTGTCCCACCTCATTCTGTCACCAGCTGGACTCAAGCTGATGGCTTGCCCGATCTTTTGAACTAAGCTCCTTGATTCGACCATCTAACCGTTTCACCCATCCCCCTGCCTTCGTTTTGCCAATTTGCGGAAGTAAAGCTAATTCCCTCGCCTGCAATACCCGTATAGTAGAAATTGCTCCAGGGAGACCCTGTACAAAGCACATGTATCAATGTGGGGTGCTGTTTGAGATGTCAAATAACGTTAGGCTTTATGAAGGGAGAAATAGGTATGTATCCAGATGGGCACAGGGAAGAGAGGGGGAAAAGGGAGCTTGTAGGTTACTTATCTAAAATTCGGAATGTCATTGTTCATACCATTGGGTTGTAAGCTACCCAAGCTAAACAGCATCTTACACTCCGCCCTGCCTGAATGCACACCCATTTCTTCATTTCCCCTTCCACCCCACAACTTCCCCTTTCGCCTATATTCATTTTTCTGCCTTCACATTTCATGCATCTTTCATCCATATCTCCTTATCTCTCACTCATGGTCTTTCCATCGCTGGCCTTTGTCCAACTATGCCAATCAAACTCCCCCCTTCATCTGAATCCCCCCATCACTTGCCAGACTTTGTCCTGCCGCCATGTCTCTTGTAGCTCCCCCCACCTCCCCAAAATGAGTCTGAAGAAAAATCCCCCTTCCAAACCTGCGTATATCTAAGTTCTCCAGAGACTCTGCCTTACCCGCTGAGGTACTCCAACATTTTTTGTTTACAATAGCCATGGCACTGTGGATGGCTCAATTAGACAATAGACAATAGGTGCAGGAGTGGGCCATTTGGCCCCTTGCACACCATGCAATGTGATCATGGCTGATCATCCACAATCAGTACATAGTTCCTGCTTTCTCCCCATATCCCTTGACTCCGCTATCTTTAAGAGCTCTGTCTAGCTCTCTCTTGAAAGCATCCAGAGAACCAGCCTCCACCGCTCACTGAGGCAGATAATTCCACAGACTCACAACTCTGTGTGAAAAAGTTTTCCCTCATCTGTATTCTAAATGGCTTAACCCTTATTCTTAAACTGTGGCTCATGGTTCTGGACTCCACCAACATCGGGAACATGTTTCCTGCCTCTTGCATGTCAAAACCCTTAATAATCTTATATGTTTCAATAAGAACACCTCTCATCCTTCTAAATTCCATAGTATACATGCCCAGCTGCTCCATTCTTTCAACATATGACAGTCCCGCCACCCCAGGAATTAACCTGGTGAACCTACGCTGCACTTCCTCAATAGCAGGAATGTCCTTCCTCAATTTGGGAGACCAAAACTGCACACAATACTCCAGGTGTGGTCTCACTAGGGCCCTGTACAACTGCAGAAGGACCTCTCTGTTCCTGTACTCAACTCCTCTTGTTATGAAGGCCAACGCGCCATTTGCATTCCTCACTGCTGCTGTACCTGCATGCTTACTTTCAGTGACTGATGAACAAGGACCCCCAGATCCCGTTATACTTCCCTTTTTCCCCAAGTTGACTCCATTTAGATAATAACCTGCCTTCCTGTTTTTGCCACCAAAGTGAATAACCTCACATTTATCCACATTAAACTGCATCTGCCATGCATCTGCCCACTCACCCAAGTCACCCTGCATCCTCATAGCATCCTCTTACATAGAAACATAGAAATTAGGTGCAGGAGTAGGCATTCAGCCCTTCGAGCCTGCACCGCCATTCAATATGATCATGGCTGATCATCCAACTCAGTATCCCGTACCTGCCTTTCTCTCCATACCCTCTGATCCCCTTAGCCACAAGGGCCACATCCAACTCACTCTTAAATATAGCCAATGAACTGGCCTCAACTACCCTCTGTGGCAGAGAGTTCCAGAGACTCACCACTCTCTGTGTGAAGAAAGTCTTTCTCATCTCGGTCTTAAAGGATTTCCCCCTTATCCTTAAGCTGTGACCCCTTGTCCTGGACTTCCCCCAACATCGGGAACAATCTTCCTGCATCTAGCCTGTCCAACCCCTTAAGAATTTTGTAAGTTTCTATAAGATCCCCTCTTAATCTCCTAAATTCCAGAGAGTATAAACCAAGTCTATCCAGTCTTTCTTCATAAGACAGTCCTGACATCCCAGGAATCAGTCTGGTGAACCTTCTCTGCACTCCCTCTATGGCAATAATGTCCTTCCTCAGATTTGGAGACCAAAACTGCACGCAATACTCCAGGTGTGGTCTCACCAAGACCCTGTACAACTGAAGTAGAACCTCCCTGCTCCTGTACTCAAATCCCTTTTGCTATGAAAGCAACATACCATTCGCTTTTTTCACTGCTGCTGCACCTGCATGCCTACTTTCAATGACTGGTGTACCATGACACCCAGGTCTCGCTGCATCTCCCCTTTTCCTAATCGGCCACCATTTAAATAATATTCTGCTTTCCTGTTTTTTGCCACCAAAGTGGATAACCTCACATTTATCCACATTATACTGCATCTGCCAAACATTTGCCCACTCACCCAGCCTATCCAAGTCACCTTGCAGTCTCCTAGCATCCTCCTCACAGCGAACACTGCCCCACCCCCCGCTTAGTGTCATCCGCAACTTGGAGATATTGCCTTCATTCCCTCATCCAGATCATTAATATATATTGTAAATAGCTGGGGTCCCAGCACTGAGCCCTGCGGTACCCCACTAGTTAATGCCTGCCATTGTGAAAAGGACCCGTTTACTCCTACTCTTTGCTTCCTGTTTGCCAGCCAGTTCTCTATCCACATCAATACTGAACCCCTAATACCGTAAGCTTTAAGTTTGTATACTAATCTCTTATGTGGGACCTTGTCGAAAGCCTTCTGGAAGTCCAGATATACCACATCCACTGGTTCTCCCTTATCCACGCTACTAGTTACACTCCTCGAAAAATTCCACAAGATTCGTCAGACATGATTTACCTTTTGTAAATCCATGCTGACTTTGTCCAATGATTTCACCACTTTCCAAATGTGCTGCTATCCCATCTTTAATAACTGACTCTAGCAGTTTCCCCACTACCGATGTTTAGACTAACTGGTCTGTAATTCCCCGTTTTCTCTCTCCCTCCCTTCTTAAAAGAGGGTTTACATTTGCTACCCGCCAATCCTCAGGAACTACTCCAGAATCTAAAGAGTTTTGAAAGATTATCACTAATGCTCCACTATTTCCTGAGCTACTTCCTTAAGTACTCTGGATGCAGCCTATCTGGCCCTGGGGATTTATCGGCCTTTAATCTATTCAATTTTACCCAACACCACTTCCCGACTGCCTGGATTCACTCAATTCCTCCTTTGACCCACAGTCCCCTGCTATTTCAGCAGATTATTTATGTCTTCCTTAGTGAAGACGGAACCAAAGTAGTATTTCAATTGGTCCGCCATATCCTTGTTCCCCATGATCAACTCACCTGTTTTCTGACTGCAAGGGACCTTACATTTGTTTTAACTAACCCTTTCTCTTCACATATCTAAAAAACTTTTGCAGTCAGTTTTTATGTTCCCTGCCAGTTTCTTTCATAATCTATTTTTCCTTTCCTAATTAAGCCCTTTGTCCTCCTCTGCTGGTCTCTGAATTCTCCCAGTCCTCTGGTATGCTGCTTTTTCTGGCTACTTGGTACGCATCATCCTTTGCTTTGATACTATCCCTGAATTTCCCTTGTTATCCACGGATGCACTACCTTCCCCGATTTATTCTTTTGCCAAACTGGGATGAACCTTTTTGTAGTTCATCCATGCAATCTGTCTTCCATTGTATATCCACCGTCAACCCTTTTAGAATTAATTGCCAGTCAATCTTGGCCAATTCACGTCTCATACCCTCAAAGTACCTTTCTTTAAGTTCAGAACCATTGTTTCTGAATTAACAATGTCACTCTCCATCCTAATGAAGAACCAACCATATTATGGTCACTCTTGCCCAAGGGGGCACGTCAACAAGACGGCTAATTACCCCTTCCTCATTACTCAAAACCCAGTCTAAAATAGCCTGCTCTCCTCGTTGGTTCCTCTACATGTTGATTTAGATATCTATCCCGCATACATTCCAAAAAATCCTCTTCCTCAGCACACCCTGCAATTTGATTAACCCAATCTAGATGTAGATTGAAGTCACCCATTATAACTGTTTTGCTGTCGCACGCATTTCTATTTCCGTTTGATACCATCCCCAACTTCTCTGCTACTGTTAGGTGGCTGTACCAACACCACCAGCGTTTCTGCCCTTTAGTGTTTTTGTAGCTCTACCCATACCGATTCCACATCCTTCCAAGCTAATGTCCTTCTTTCCATTGCTTAATCTCCTCTCTAACCAGCAACGCTACTTTCCTTTCTCTCTATCCCTTCTGAATATTGATATCCCTGTTCAGCTCCCAGCCTACTCACCCTGGAGCCATTCTCCGTATCCCAACTAACAATAATCATTAATATCTATCTGCTTCTGTCTTGAAAGCATCAGATTACTGCCTCCCTGTTTTGTCTGGCCTGCCACTTTTACCACCCTACCTAATGCTGAGGCAAAGAATTACACAGACTCACCCTCTCGTGAGAAAGTGCCCTAGTGTTTTCTCGTTCGTTTACGGGTTAGTAATCGGAGATAAAATACTTTTAAGGTTAATCTTATTCTTAAACTCCACGAAACATGGCTTCACACCCTCCCCTCCATCCCTGACCAGCTGCTGTCAAAGGGTTCACCATTAATGTATATTGTAAAATAGCTTCCAACGACCACTTTTTTTCCTGTCTGCCACCCAATTTTTCTATCCAATAGACAATAAGTGCAGGAGTAGGCCATTCGGCTCTTCGAGCCAGCACCGCCATTCAATGTGATCATGGCTGATCATCCCCAATCAGTACCCCGTTCCTGCCTTCTCCCCATTTCCCCGGACTCCACTATTTTTAAGAGCCTTATCTAGCTCTGTCTTGAAAGCATCCAGATAACCTGCCTCCACCACCCTCTGAGGCAAAGAATTCCACAGACTCACCACTCTCTGTGAGAAAAAGTGTTTTCTCGTCTCCGTTCTAAATGGCTTACTCCTTATTCTTAAACTCCATGCCAGCACCCTTCCCCCAATCCCCCTAATGTTGCCCACTAATCTCCTATGTGGGACCTTATCAAATGTTTTCTGAAAGTCCAGGTACACTACATCTACTGGCTCTCCCTTGTGCATTTTCCTAGTTACACCTCAAAAAATTCCAGAAGATTAGTCAAGCATGATTTCCCCTTCATAAATCCATGCTGACGCGGACTGATCCTGCTACTGCTATCCAAATGTGCCGCTATTTCATCTTTTATAATTGACTCCAGCATCACCGATGTCAGGTTAACTGGTCTATAATTCCCTGTTTTCTCTCTCCTGCCTTTCTTAAAATGTGGGATAACATTAGCTACCCTCCAATCCACAGGAACTGATCCTGAATCTATAGAACATTGGAAAATAATCTCCAATGCATCTACAATATCTAGAGCCATTTCCTTATGTACTCTGGGATGCAGACCATCGGGCCCTGGGTATTTATCTGCCTTCAGTCCCATCAGTCTACCCAACACCATTTCCTATCTAATGTAAATTTCCTTCAGTTCCTCCGTCATCCTATATCCTCTGGCCACTCAGGGAGATTGTTGGTGTCCTCCTTAGTGAAGACGGATCCACAGTACTTTTTCAACTCGTCTGCCATTTCCTTGTTCCCTAAAATAAATTCACCTTTTTCAGTCTTCAAGGGTCCAACTTTGGTCTTAACTACTTTTTTTCCTCTTCACTTACCTAAAGAAGCTTTTACTAACCTCCTTTATATTCTTGGTTAGTTTACCTTTGTACCTCATCTTTTCTCCCCGTATTGCCTTTTTAGTTATCTTCTGTTGCTATTTAAAAGTTGCCCAATCCTCTCGCTTCCCGCTCATCTTTGCTAAGTTATACTTCTTCTCTTTTTTTGTATACTGTCCCTGACTTCCCTTGTCAGCCACGGTCGCCCCTTACTCCCTTTGGAATCTTTCTTCCTCTTTGGAATGAACTGATCCTGCACCTTCTGTATTATTCCCAGAAATACCTGCCATTGTTGTTCCACTGTCATCCCTGCTAGGGTATCTTTCCAGTCAACTTTGCCAGCTCCTCCCTCGTGGCTCCATAGTCCCCTTTGTTCACTTCCGATTTACCTTTTGACCTCTCAAATTGTAATCATGTATTGTCTTTCCGCTTACGGGTTCTGCACGCAACAAATGCTTTTCACTGTACCTCGGTACACGTGACAATAAACTAATAAACTAAAATGTTGGTTTGTAATTACAATCAACCAATCAAATAAATTACCTCAAAGCCAACTTGCCAGTGTCGGGCTCTGCAAATAGTTTATGCCTGTAGAGCAAATACTCTCTTAGGTCTAGCTTTAGGTTTATTTTTGTGATGTGTACTGAGTGAAAAGCTTTGTTTTGCATGCTACCCAATCAAATCAAATAAGATAATTCTATTCATAACTACAATCAAGTAAAATTCAAGTGCCATAGGTAGAGCAAAGGGAAAGATGCAGCTCATTAAAGGTTATTAGAATCTCAACAGTTTATTTTAAATGTGAGTCAAAATGTAAGTTTGTAATTAAATGGCAAAATCCTCTAAAATTGTTACATTTGTATTTTTGTCATGTCATATGACATTTAGGATATCTTCATGAAAAGATTCAGATAATAAAAAAATTATTGCAAGTAATGTTAAGACTGCATAAATCATGTACAAAGCAAGAAATAATTGACTTCCAGGAAATATACAAAAACTGTTTATGGAAAGACAGGGTGGGTATAATTTGAGAGGGGAACATAATTTAAAAAACTCAATGTCAGAACAACTCTTAAAAGTATGTGCATAGCAATCCGTGGGGTGAATTTGTGGAATGGTCTGGAACAGGAGATAAAACTTAGCACAAACATAATTCAGTTTAAAAAGATGTACTAAAACGCTTTTTTTTAAAGGATATTGGGGTGAGTGTGATATTTGTTATACTGATTGTATTGGGAAGGGTGATTATAGGACAATGGGTTGTATATATGACTAAGAGATACTGTATAGTATATGAGGGTTTTTTTCTTTTTTTTTCTCTCTTTTTTTGTATGGCTTTGTAAATATTTGATTAGTGTATAAATGTAAATAATTTGGTGTACATATAGCTGCTGGTGTACATATGGTGTACATATAGCTGCTAAATTTGTATAAGATAATTATAAGCAGTTGAATAAGGGGCGGGAATCAATAAGCTTTGGCTTCTTTCTGCTCCTTTTTGGACACATACAATTTCATTTATTTATAGATACTGTTTATGACACTTGTTCAATATTCTTGCTTTGTTTTTTGTATGGTGTTTCACACTTGCTTTTTATTATTTTATTCTGTTCGAAATAAAGAATTAAATAAATAAATAATGTCAACTTGTAATATTATCTGAGAAGACGTTAACACATTGGATTGTATTTAAATCAGGCCTAAAAACACTGTTGTTTACTGTAGCTTTACCATAACGCAACATGCAGGTAATCTTAACCTTCTAATCTTATTCCTTTTATGTGCTTTTAAAATCGTTTTATTGTTTTAGTGACTTTGTTTTACTATTCATGCATTTGTGTTATTGCTTGTTTTGTCATTTTTGATTATTGGCTATTTTGTTGTCCTGTGTTGTATGATTGTTCTGCTGTCTTTTTACTATGTTATTCTTTTGTTTCTTTTGTAAAGCACTATGAATTGCTGCATGTACGAATGGTGCTATATAAATAAATTTGCCTTGCCTTGCCTTTTACAAGGTATTCTGAAAAGCTTTGTACACACAATTGTTCTTTATAGGGGAGGGTTCATGGGAAAATACATTGTTTTGAAATATGTTTCATATCTTTAATAAAGCAATCCATAATTTGATCAGGCATAATTGACAAAGGAAAGATATGAAAGATGGCACAAAGGTTAATGGTATTGAGGATAGCGTGGCGATTGTCTAAATCTACAGTTGGATGTGCCTCAGACAGAAAGCTGGACCAGCATTGGCAAATGGAATTTACTCCCAAAAAGTCCAAGTTGGTGCATTTGGGAACAAAGATGTACTGGAGTGTGCTGAGGAAATGAATCAGGATATTGCCTGGATTGGAAGATTTGATTATGGGGAGAGATTAGATAGACTATGTTTGTTTTCCCTGCAGCAAAGGATGTGAAGGGGTGACCTAACTGAGGGATATAAAATTATGAGAGGAACAGATATAGTATATGGTCAGAATCATTTACCGTTGATAGGGGTATCAAAAACAAGACAACATAGGTTTAAGATCGCAGTAAGGAATTTTAAATGCGATGTGAAGGGATTTTTATTTCCAGAGCAATTGACATCTGGAACTCACAAGATTTTAAAATGTCTTTGGACAGGCACTTAAAATAGGCCAGATATGGAAGAATATGAACCTAATGTGGGCAAATGTGATTGCAGTAATTCAGCAAAAGGGTCAGTATGGATGTGGAGGGTGGGGGAGGCAAAGGGCCCATTTCTGTGAGTCTGACTAGAAAAGGACAATTTCTTCACTATAGTAATATATATATATACTATTCTGATCTTTAAATCACTCCAAAGGCAAATGTCATAATAATTTATGTAAAACTTTAATTGGTATCTTTGTTCATTATAAGCCAAGTGCAAATTCTGACATTCATGATTTTAAAGCTTGGAAAATACAAGTAAATTTGCTACTAATATGAAGACAATTGCAGATACATGGCAATCATATTTAAGTAAGGATCACACAAATATTTAAATAATCAATTCTGATTTTATATAAATGAAATTAACCATAATAGTTAAGGGGAATTGTTGTTCCAGAGAACAATGTGGTTCCAACCTATTCATTCCATATAGATCTAATGCAGGAATGAGGATTCAAAAGTGTCAGGGAGCAGAAGCAAACTCAAAAATGCAAAAATATTTTTATACACTATAGTTGATGTTGCTTGCTTATTGCTCATGAATAAAATTGTCACTCTTAAATTACTCCCTCAGTAATTATCTCATGTTTTAAATATCTACCACATCCCCCTTTTTTTCAAATTTGTCTTCTCTCCCAAACTCTCTTTGTCAGTGTTTGTGTATGTCTGTGCATCTTGATCATCCTTTCTGGTAGCTCCAAATAAAGTGCTGGGGAACACTCGACACTGCGGGATATTGGATTAGTTTCCTCAATATAAAATTCCCCCATACTTAAGTGATACTGATTGTAATTGAGAAATGGAACAGTAACCTATTGACCCAAACATGGCTGAGTACATTGTAAAGTGTGCACAGCTGAGGTCAATTCAGCACCTGTGGGGAAACTCGGTTGGGGCTGAACACTGCAGTCAATATTGGTTTTATTACACCACCAGACAAAATCAATTTTATAAAAATGGAATCAGTCACCTTTCTTCCCTGTAGAACAAAATATTATATTTTCTGATATCAGAAAGTAATAGTTAAAACTATCATCTCACATAGGATTATTTTACATAAAATCATGATTGTTTCTTTATGTCAAAGAACTAATAAAATCATAAAGGATAAACATATATATTTTTAAACGATAAGTGCGTATGAAACCGCATCTGCAATTTTAAATTTGTGAATACTTATTATTAGTTTTCTTTCTTTTTCAACTGTTTCTTTCCAGCTGCATTCCTGAGAAAACAAAAGGTAAGTTAGAATTCTGTTTTCTAAACATGCAAAAATGAAAAAAAATAATAATTACAGCCTTGGTCTAAACTCGAAACTGGATTCTAAATTCTAAAAGGTATGACTAACAGTCCACGATTTCAAGTTGGCATTTAACTTGGTTTGGTGTCAAGGAGCCATTGTAACATGGATTATTAGGGTCATTACGTCAATGTTTGGAGCTACCCCTCTGACAAAGGAATGCATTGGTCGTTGTTAGAGGCGAACCACCCCAGGCAGTAACCTGGGCCCAATGGTTGTCAGCTGCTTCATCAATGACATTCATCCTTCATAAAGTCAGAAGTGGGTAATGTTTGCTGAAGATTGCTCAGTGTTCAACTTTGAGCCACCTAGTCCACGCTGACCATCGATCACATTGTGTTATTCCACTTTCACAGCCACTCCCTACACACCTTTGCCACACACTAGGGGAAATTTACAAGGGACCAATTAAAACTAAACTTGTTTTGCACTTCCTCAAAAAATAAAGTATCCTTGGCTGGATGCAGCAAATATTAGACAACATTTAGGTATTAGCTGTTCGGCAGGTAATAACAATCACGTCTCAAAAGTGCTAGGGAAACCATTCTATCCTTAACGCAACGATCAATGAGTCCCAGTCATCAATATCATGTTTAATTACAACTGTTAATCATGGTTGAATTGCAAAAATGGATAAATAATTTCATAATATCAACAAGAAGCACTGTTGCGATACAGATTAGTGTGTACTATTTCCACTGCCTGTGGGAAACCCACATTTACGTGCAAACTAAACGGAAAATATGGAAGATTATAAACATCTTAAATAAAAACAGAATAAATTGAAATTGCACGCCAGGGTCACGAGGATTCTTTCGCCACTCTTGGGTTGTACTTCCGTCTGCAAACACATGTATGTGCAGCCATACATTCATTGTCAGTTAGTTAATAGGCGATACTGACTAATGCGAGGGAAATCATCCAATTAAGTGAAAACAGGAGAATCCGCTTTCTTTTTTATCGGGATTATAATAGTCTTGGTCTTTTGTTACACTTGCAGCCATTGACAACTGTGAATGTATTCACATCACGACGTTATTCTAATATGTGTTCGCTTTGTTTTCACTCCGCGTTTCTATCCTTAACAAGTCAAAAAAACGAAATTGCAGAATTAGTTTTTAATCACAACGCGGAAATATAACATTTTTCTTTGCTTTCAGTAAATGTGATGCGATGTTATGTGATTTCAGTCAGATGCTGATTGCAACTGTTAACATTGGTTAAGTCATTGCCTATCGTTCACGGAAATAAATCATTTCATAATGCTCAGGTTATGATCTCTAATAATCATGACACACAGCTATCCAGAAAAAAAAGCAAACTAAATGAGAACCACAATCACGCAAATTATTATTTGGTGATTTATTGCTGTAAGATATTGCGATACCCACAAGTGACTTGTTTCTAGTACTGTATTTGGTCATTCTTAACATTGGGGTATGTTTTTTATAGCGTTATTTTCCGACATCCGCAAATTTGTGAGGAAGATCTTCGTGTTCAAGTTTCGTGCTCTTGCCATGAAAAGAAAATTGCACGAGCCCTCCCGTTGCAGCTTTTCTTCTGAAAGATTTATCACTTACTTACCTTAACGTAAATTGATCAATCAACTGTGCCAAGAGAGGGAGACAAAAATAGGTTCTTGGTTCTTCTTGGTTACTTGGTCCTCCAAAATATTCCAACTGGAATTTAAACTGGAGGTGGTGAAGGGAGGGGTTAAGCCAGAGAGGGTTATTGGGAAGAAAATGCCACTTTAACCACATTGTTCTCTGCAACAACAAAAAAGTGCTATGGTAGGTGTGCATTGCTTTTTTGTAATGTAGACTACAACGATAAGGTCAAATATAGACTAAAACGATCAGGTCAAAGCTGCTGTTTGGGGGAAAGAACCGTAGACACAAAATGTTGGGAGTAACTTGGCCAGTCTGAAGAAGGGTCTCGACCCGAAACGTCACCCATTCCTAGTCTCCAGAGGTGCTGCCTGCCCCGCTGAGTTACTCCAGCATTTTGATGTATATCTTAGGTCAAAGCTACTAACTATTTTGTCCACCCCACCTAGTCGGTGACATGGCTGTCCCTGGGACAGCGGGCAGCAGTTGCAGCGGCGGCCGCCGGGGGAGCTGCCACTGACACACGCCAACTACGGCGGCGCGTGTTACGTCAGACGTAGGGCGGAGTGACGGCAGACGCAGGGCGGATTGGGGGTCGCGGCCGGCCGCGGCGCGGTGACGCCAGACGCAGGGCGGGCCGGGGCCGGGGGCGGCGCGGTGACGCCAGACGCAGGGGCCGGGGCCGGGGGCGGCACCAGACGCAGGGCGGGCCGGGGGCGGGGGCGGCGCGGTGACGCCAGACGCAGGGCGGGCCGGGGTCGGGGCCGGGGGCGGCGCGGTGACGCCAGACGCAGGGCGGGCCGGGCCGGCCGGGCCAGGGCGGAATGGCGAGTCAGTGCGGCAGCCCCAGGTGCACGGCGGAGAGGAGAGGATTTCGGCGGGAACTCGATTCCTGGCGCTATAAACTCATACACTGTGTAGGTAAGATGACCTCTCGGCCCCTGAGCCCGGCGTTTGCCCGGTTGCTGGGCGACTCCGGGGGGGTGAACGGCGATGGCAGACGGGGCGGCGAGAGTGAGTGAGTGAGGAGCGGCTGCTGGCGGAGCGGCCCTGAAGTTGCTCCTCCGGAGGTACCTGGCTCCATTTTCTTTTGTTTGACTTGCGAGAGCCCTCGCCATTACTGTCGGCTGTCACTTTGACTGAGGAGTTCGGGCTCCATGGGCGGGCGGGATAGTGGCGGTGGGGCAAACGGCGGGAGCGACGGGCTGAGCGGGACGGAGAGAGACGGCGGCTGCTGCTGCTGCTGCTGCCGCTGCCGTTGCCGTTGAGTTGTCGGGGGTGCGGGGTGGTGTTCTCGGCGCCTCCGTCCCCACCCCGGTGTCACGGAGCGGCGGCCGCCGGAGTTTGCGCCGAGTGACGGTTGGCGGCCGGAGCTGAGGGGAGAGCGAGTTGTTTGCGGCGCCGGCCTTTGTGGGAGGACGGACGGACGGGGCCGGTCGACGGCTCGGCTGGGACGGAGGAGAGGGTCGGGACGGGAGTCCACGAAGGAAGCGGCGGAGGGACGGGCTGGGGTTGGGTTTGCGGGGGGCGGCCGGGGTTTGTGAAGAGCGGCGGCCCCAGACCCAACGGCCGAGCTGACAAAAACAGTCACATGACGGCGCGGAGGTTATAATTAAGCCGCCGCCCCCCCCCCCCCCCCCCCCCGGCAGTGACCGAGCCCTGGCTTCCGCCTCGGCAGCAGCGGCCGGGCAGCCCAGCGCTCGCTGCAACATTCCCGCGCTCCCTTTCCCACCCGTCAACCTGCAGCTCTGCACAGCGGCTGAACTTCAAGATTCTGCAAACTTTCTCGCGAAGTTTTCTTGTTTTTTTAAAATCCACTTCATGAGATTTCCCCATCCGCGCGAAACCTGATGTCGCCGCCCGTTCAGGCGGCGCCTGTTTCTACTCCCGTGTGTGTTTTGTTTGTATCCGGCGGTGGGTTGTGCGGGGTCCAGACAACCCAGACCGCTGTCGTGTTGCCCCCGCACGCCATTTCGATGCGCGCTTTTGTCTGAGCTCTTAGCTCTCGACATTCACCGGATCATAAGACGTAGAGCTTGACTCACACACACAGCTCTCACAATTTGCACAACCCTTACACTATAGTAGCATTCACTATTTCACCGAGGTAGTTTAATTTTACTAGCAAATTTCTTTAAAACGTTGCCGTTTTCAGTGTTGTGGTTTTTCAATTTGTGTAGACTGGTTTTTGGTTCCATCATGAAGGCTGGTGGACGAGCGTTGCCTGTATCTTTAGTAGATTTACTGCTTTTTATGACGTTTAAAGAACGGTTATTGTGAAGAGAACGTCAATTCCTTATGTACGCAGGAAAGCATCACCGCATTTCTCAATGGAGCTAAAGCAAAATCCGTTCGCACCTGTTGGTTTCTTGGAAGAGTAACGTTTAATGCAAACAATGTTTCGACCCTTGAGGAAATTCAGAATCGGGGAGCCGATTTTCAGTGCAGGGTTACCCATTTAGGATGGGGATCCGTGTTTTTAAATTTTGTGTTCTTATAAACTGTAGATTACCCCGTCGAGCTGTACACGATTCGGATGTGTTTGTCACATGCACTGAATATGAACCGGAACAATTAGTCTTTCTTGCTTACAGACACATTTGATGCAATAAGAAAGACAACAAAAAATCACGCAGCAAATTATCAGTTGCACTATGTAAATTGGGCTATGCAAAACCAAAATATGTAGAACTAGATCTGTAGTGACTTGATGTTGCTGTTCAAGAAAGAACTGCAGAAGCTCAAAATCGAACATGGACAAAAATGCTCGAGAAACTCAGCGGGTGAGGCAGCATCTATGGAGCGACTTTTCCGGTCTAGACCCTTCTTCAAACTCGTGTTGCTGTTCAGGGTGTTTGAAGAGCCTGGTGTTAATGGGAAGCTGTTCTTGAACCTGAAGATGAAGGTTCTTGGGCTCCTGTACTATCTTCCAGATGGTAGCAATAAGATAGTGAGGGGTGGGGGGGGGGCGGGGAGGGAGGGGGGGCAAACGGACGGGGAGGGACTGGGGGAGAGGAAGGCTGATGACGAGAGAGCTAGATAGGGCTCTTAAAGATAGAGGAGTCGGGATATGGGGAGAAGGCAAGAACGGGGTTCTGATTGTGGATGATCATTGAATGGTGGTGCTGGCTCGAAGGGCCGAATGGTCTACTGCACCTATTGTCTATTATTCAAGATTTTGGGTGAATTCTGATTAGGAGAATTGCGGATATTGGGGAACAGGCAGAAATGGCAGTGCCAAGAATGTCTCATCTGCAATCTTATTGGATTGGAGTTTATGACATGAACAGCTGTGTATAGACAAAATGCTGGAGTAACTCAGCAAGTCAGGCCGCTACATGAGACAGCAGCTATGTGATTTACACTTGCTCTATTTTGTATAATGTTTAACATTTAAATTCTCATACATCTAAAACATTAACCCCTTCTCGTTTTTTAAAGCTAGGGTTTTTGTTTGAACATCTAGCGGGAACATTATTTTTCATTAGCATTTAATGTAATACCATGTGTTGTCATTGGGTATCTCAAATTCTTCAAGATGGGTAGAACACAGTTTTGAAAATTAGGTTCTCTGTTTGTCTTTAGCCAGATCAAGTCTAAGGTATTAACATTTCACCCATCAACCCATGTTAAATTTCAGAAGGGCACTTGCAGGATGTTGTTTGATTTTAAAGATACCAAGTTTGTTATTTTATAGATATGATTGCACACTGTTCCTTGCTGTGATTGTTCTATATGTGCCCTTGTAATTTCAATGCTCCCACTCTTGCTTTATTGATTTAGAAAGTTGTTTATTACAGATATTTGAGAGCAAACATCTTGGGTGATATTCAAGACCACTTCTGGGGTGGATTTTTTTTATCAAGCGTGCTGTCTGTCTTTTATTAAATTGAAAGCAAATCTATCTGGATGTAAAATGTTTCAAATATTGGTAATTTGAGAGGAAAGAGAATACGGAGAATAGTTGGACATTCTGTGGGTAGAAATAGTTAATATTTCAAATCCTTGATCTTTGAGTGGGACTTGGGAAAGAGGGGGTAGGTGGGGGATTAGCAATTCTGTTCTATCAGGTATATAAGATTTATTTTAGTTTTTGAAGAAGTATGTTCCCCTCTATGCCAGCCAGACGGCATCAATCTGGTTTAATCTCAGAAGTTGCCAACTTGATTATTGTTGAATCCGGCAGCTTTCTATGTGCAAAACCAACATTTTCTCATAGCTTACTGTGTGGCAACTTTGGTGTTGTGGCAGGTATTGTATCCATGCATGATGTGGTGAAAGCTTAAAGTGTTTAGAGTAAATGAGTGAGTTGATTGGCAACTAAATCATGCTGCTTTCCTGGATTGGGGAAAATATTATTTGTCAGTCTCTTTGAATATCTTTCACCATTCTCGGAAACTGCTAGCACCCGAGACTAAAATTTGTTGAGAATATTATTGTCTTCGCTGCCTCTAATCGCTCACTACCCTAATCTCCTGTTTACTGTTGGTCCCTCTTGCTCTAATTAGGGATTTGTCTGTCCATATGTTGAATCTTCCTCGTATTATGGATATCATCAGTTTCTCTATTCCTGTCAACTTGGTATTCCTTTGAATAATAAAGTTGAAATTCTAATGTGTCTTTAACATAGCAAAATATTCCATTTGTTGCATTGTCATGTGAATTTTGGCACCAAAGGAACATTTAAAAGTTAACCACGGCATGACTGAAGAAGGGAGCAGTGCAATTAATGTTATAGAGGTGGAATTATGGAATACTTGTATTGTGAATGTGGTTTGTTCCTCCTGGAGAGTTATACAATACCAGGTTTCAAAGCAGTTGGATTCAAGTTTCAGCAAAATGCAGAAGACCATGACTGAATAGATAAGAATGTAACCAGATAAATATGGTTTCAACTAACTAAAGTATTTCTAACTGACGTAAATCAACCGATAGCTCCTTCAAACATATTATAAATCAAGTAAATTGAATATCATACTGTCTCGGATCCTTTTCTTTCCAAATATCTGGATGTTGTCACCTCACTGTTATGCTTAGTTGGTTTCCCTTTCTTAAACTGAGCTTATTACAGTTAATGACTCAGATCTGCCACCGTGGGTCTCCAGCATGGAATCACGTATGAATGGGTTTTAGCAAGCCCAGTTTGGTAAGCTACTGGCTAAAAAGTCAGAAATCTGCAGGTTGGAGTTTTTCCAGATTTAAGTAGTAAGTTTTTGTTTTGCTCAACTGGTTGAGCTACAGCAGCAGGTTTACTGGCTGTTAAAGCTGCTATAAATATTGAATATATGATTGAATACTAGCAAACAAGGAATCATGTATTATCTTTCCACTGACTGGTTAGCATGAATCAAAAGCGTTCACTGTACTCCAGTACACGTGACATTAAACTAAACTGAACAACTGCTCTCATTTTTAATTAAATATCTTTGTAACACCAGGAAACTATTAAGAAAATAAAACTTCAAGTAAATAACATTACATCCCTCTACAGCTGTTACTTCCCGTTAAAATGCATGTGCTTGATATAGTTGTATTTGACATGCAGATTTATGGGAATGCTGGCTGCCTTCAGAGTGAGACTACCTGAAATTTTACTTTTCTTTTTCTTCAGAGATACTACTTGACCTGCTGAGTTACACCAGCATTTTGTGTCTATCTTCTGGGAAAGCTGGAGTTCTGCAGGATGCTCCTTCTGTCATTCTGAACTAACGAGAGGGCAGGCCATCCTAGACTGGGTATTGTGTAATGAGGAAGGATTAGTTAGCAGTTTTGTTATGCAAAGCCCGTTGGGCGACACTGACCATAACATGGTGGTATTCTGCATTAAGATGGAGAGTGACACGGTAATTCAGAGACAGAGTCCTGAACTTAAAGGAGATTTTGATGGTATGAGACGGGAATTGGCTAGGATAGACTGGCAAATTGTACTTAACGGGTTGACGGTGGAGATGCAAAGGCAATGATTTAAAGATTGCATGAATCAACTACAATTGTCCGTCCATGTCGGGCATAAAAATAAAATGGTGATTGCCGGTCAACCGTGGCAGACAAGGGAATTTGGGATTATGTTAAATCCAAGGAAGAGGCATATAAATTGACCAGAGGAAGCAGCAAGGACTGGGAGAAATAACAGAGGGTAAAGGGGAATAAGGGGGGAAAATAGAGCATGAAAGAAAGCTTGCGGGGAATATAAAAACTGACTAAAAATAAAAATAAAAGCTTTTTTAGATATGTGAAAAGATTAGTGAAGACAAATATAGGTCCCTTACAGGCAGAAACAGGTGAATCAATAATGGAAACAAGTAAAAGGCAGACCAGTTAAACAAGTACTTTGGTTCTGTCTTCATTAAGGAAGACACAAACAATCTCCCAGGAATACTAGGGGACCAAGGATCAAGTGGGAGGGAGGAACTGAAGGGAATCCACGTGTCAGGAAATGGTGTTAGGTTAACCGTTGGGACTGACGGCAGATAAAGCCCCCGGGCCTAATGGTCTGCATCCCAGAGTACTCAAGGAGGTGGCCCTAGAAATTGCGGGTGCATTGTTGATGCATCTACGTTTCTATTTGTTATGTTGCACTGCAAATGCTGGTTTATACTGAAGATAGACACAAAGTGCTGGAGTAACTCAACAGGTCAGGCAGTATCTCTGGAGAAAAAAGGTCAGTGATGTTTTGGGGTGGAACCCTTCTTCAGACTGCTTCTATATTGGACTGACTGCTATCAAAATCAAGGGACATGGATAATCAGCCATGATCATATTGAATGGTGGGGCCGGCTCAAAGGGCCGAATGGCCTATTTTCTATTTTTCTATGATCATTTTCCAATGTTCTATAGTCTCTGGGTCAGTTCCTGTGGACTGGAGGGTAGCTAATGTAATCCCACTTTTTAAGAAAGGAGGGAGAGATAACAAGGAATTATCGACCAGTTAGCATACATATGTAGTGGGGAAGATGCTTGAGTCAATTATTAAAGATCTAATAGCAGTGCATTTAGAAAGCAGTGACAGGATCGGTCAAGGTCAGCATGGATTTATGAAGGTGAAGTCATGCTTGACTAATCTTATGGAAATTTTGTGGATGTGGTGTATATGGACTTTCAAAGAACCTTTGCCAAAGTCTCACAGAGCTTATTTTGCAAAATTAGAGCACATGGTATTGGGGGTAGGGTATTGACATAGATATGGAACTGGTTGGCAGACAGGAAGCAAAGTTAACAATTCATTTTCAGAATGACAGGCAGTGACTAGTGAGGTGCTGCAAGGCTCAGTGCTGGGTCCCCAGTTATTTACAATATATATTAATGATTTAGACAGAATTAAATGTGTCATCTCCAGGTTTGCAGATGACACTGAGCTGGGTGGTAGTGTGAGTTGCGAGGAGGATGCTATGAGGCTGCAGAGGTGAACTTGGATATACTGGGTGAATGGGCTGATGCATGGCAGATGCAGTATAATGTCGATAAATGTGAGGTTATCCACTTTGGTGGCAAGATGAAGAGGCAGTTTATCATCTGAACATCTTGTACATCAGTCACTGAAAGTAAGCATGCAAGTACAGCAGGCAGTGAAGAAAGCTAATGGCGTGTTGATCTTCATTTTGAGAGGATTTGAGTTTAGGAGCAAGGAGGTCCAACTGCATTTGTACAGGGCCTTGGTTAGACCACACCTGGAGTATTGTGTGCAGTTTTGGACTCCTAATTTGAGGAAGGACATTCTTGCTGTTGAGGGAGTGCAGCGTAGGTTCACCAGGTTAATTCCCAGGAAGGCAGGACTGGCATATGATAAAAGACTGGACTCGTATTTATTGTACCTGCCTTCTCTCCATACCCCCTGATCCCCAGAGCCACAAGGGCCACATCTAACTCCCTCTTAAATATAGCCAATGAACTGGCCTCAACTGCCTTCTGTGGCAGAGAATTCCAGAGATTCACCACTCTCTGTGAAAAATGTTTTTCTCATCTCGGTCCTAAAAGACTTCCCCCTTACCCTTAAACTGTATCCCCTTGTTCTGGACTTCCCCAACATTGGGAACAATCTTCCTGCATCTAGCCTGTCCAAGACCTTAAGAATGTTGTAAGTTTCTATGAGATCCCCCCTCAATCTTCTAAATTCTAGCGAGTACAAGCCGAGTCTATCCAGTTTTTCTTCATATGAAAGTCCTGACATCCCAGGAATCAGTCTGGTGAACCTTCTCTGTACTCCCTCTATGGCAAAAATGCCTTTCCTCAGATTTGGAGACCAAAACTGTACGCAATACTCCAGGTGTGGTCTCACCAAGACCCTGTACAACTGCCGTAGAACCTCCCTGCTCCTATACGCAAATCCTTTTGCTATGAATACCAACATACCATTCGCTTTCTTCACTGCCTGCTGCATCTGCATGCATACTTTCAATGACTGGTGTACCATGACACCCAGGTCTCGTTGCATTGCCCCTTTTCCTAATCGGCCACCATTCAGATAATAGTCTACTTTCCTGTTTTTGCCACTAGTGGATAACCTCACATTAATCCACATTATACAGCATCTGCCATGCATTTGCCCACTCACCCAACCTATCCAAGTCATCTTGCAGGCTCCTAGCATCCTCCTCACAGCTAACACTGCCCCCCAGCTTCGTGTCATCCGCAAACCTGGAGATGTTGCATTCAATTCCCTCTTCCAAACCACCAATCTGATTTTGGGGGTAAAACCAGTCAGTTGTTAAAAGGGATTACTTTAAAATGTATTATATTTCGTAAACTATACCTAAGTGTACATATAGAATGCTGAAAACAATCAGTTACAGGATCTGTAATGAGTATTGTTCTAATTTAACTGTTTCCAGAACTACGTACTGTAGGGTGGAAAGAGTCAATTAATTAATTCACAGATTTTTGGCATTGAATAAGAATAATGACATGGCAGTTAAAACCTTCAAGATGGGGAATTGATGTTGATGGAAGCTTAAAATGCTTTATGGAAGGATAAAAGGTGTTGTTGGAGTAATATTAACTGATGAGATTATTTCGGCAATTTAAGTTGAAATATTTCGCTAGATTTGGTTCGGTCTAATTACAGCCCCATGCTTTTGATAAGTTTACACGAAGAACTACACTCTTGTTACAAATAGCCTTGAAACAAAGCACCCCAAGGCTTTGTTAATAATAGCCAGGGACTTCTATCAGGCCAACCTCAAGTGTGCTACTAAAATACTGGCTATGTTTCTGCCCGCTGCTTAAAGCGGAAACTGAAGTGGGAAGATCTGCAAAATCCTTTGCAATTGCTTTAAGTTGGTGGAGTGGCCATATTCAGAGACTCGGCAGCCAACCTAAATCACTGGCTTCATTGGTAAACATGTAGAGTGTGTTTCTCAACCGGAATCCACAGTTAAACTATGAGGTCCACTCCTAGGTGTAGTTTAGATCTGTAGTGATCCCAATAAGAAATCTATTATGACCTTTGCAAAGCAATGAATGATGCCAAGGTGAAATTTTGCACCAAACTCGAGTTCTGAGGCAACAACAGACATTCGCTGATTGTGGCAAGGCTTGCATGCTAGAATGGGCTACAAAGTGAAGTGGGGCAGTTTCCTGGTAACAATGTGAACGTCCGTGATGACTAGCTCAATAGAAGGATGTCAGCCAGCCTCGGGTGTGGTCCGACAGTCACAGTAGCAGATACAGATTGGCCTTCCTGAGTGAATCGGTGGAAAGCAACTGGCCCAAAAGGAGTCCCCAGTTACTCCCTTAAGACCTGCATGGACCAGCTGGCAAGAATATTTGCAGGCACCTTTAACCTCTCGCTTCTCTGTTCTGAGATCTCATCTGCTTTAAGACCATTATCCCAGTGTTGATGAAAAGCAAGATAGCGTGACAAATACTACTGTCCAATGATTCTGACATCAGCCCTCAAAAGGTGCTGGTACACATTAACTTCAGCCTTGCACCCACTGCAGACACCCTGACCCTACACTCATTTCTGGAACACCAAGATAATAAGGACACCTTCAACATCAAAATCCCATACAAAATCATCTACATTGTTTTGGACTTTGGAATTAGCAACCCACTCGGCCACTAGATCCTTTGCTTTCTGACCTGTAGCCCGCAATCAATGTGGGTAGTGCAGTGGTTAAGCTGCTGTGTTGCAGTGCCAGGGACCCATGTTTGATCCTGACTATCTCTGCTGTTTGTAAGGAGTTTGTCTGTTTTCCCTGTGATTGTATGAGTTTTCTCCAGGTGCTCCAGTTTCCTCCTACATTCCAAACACATGCAGCTTTGTAGGTTAATTGGCTTCTGTAAATTGACCTTGGTGTGTTGGATAGAGTTGATGTACAGGTGATTGGTGGTCAGCGTACTCGGTGGCAGTACTGTATTGCTACAATATATTTCTAGACTCCGTCGTCCTCAGTAATTCGCAAATCTGTGCAGGATATATTTTAAAATGGGGCAAAAATAGTTTTAATAGCTTTGCTTGATCAATTGCCATATTGATGTTTAAAACTCTGCCCTCCATGAATCTTATTAGCGTAGAGCAGAAACTTGAGATGTATACAGAAGTCACTTAAATAATGGATTGGGACACAATCTTGTTGCTGCCATAGTCATAGAAATCAAATTATATTCTTGTTCTAAAAATCACTATTCCGGCGAGGTGAGCATCTGTTGTTTGTTTACAATTGTCCTTGATGGTGATTGTTCTTCAACTGGTGTTCTTATGAATCCAGTTCTCGTGCAGTTTGGTTGAAGATGCCTTGTTTTGGCTTTGCAGTGATGGAAGAAAATATTTTTCATTCAACTTAGAAGTTGCAATGTTCTTGTTTACCTACTGTTTCTTTTTGACTTGTGCTGTGTGTTTGGGTTAGGGCGTGGGTCGGCAACCTTGTTCTGATAGGAGCCAGGACCCATGTCTGTGAGCGGATGGCGGGCCACATCTATAGCCATAGTTAATAAATAATGAATGATAGTTTTTAAAAATTGCAACAAAAATATAACAAAGACAATTACCTCCGCGACAAACTACAACTAAAGTTCAACACTGTAGTCGGAGCAGAATTCCTCACTGACCCCACTGATACTTCACTTTCCTCCTGCCCGCCCACCACTAGGCTCCCGAGTAAACCGCTCCAGCACCGCCTTGCTGAAGCTGCTATCTGCCCGCTTCAGTTTCACACATGCCGCGGTACTGGGGTAGGGGGTGCTTTCGCTCCGGGTGGTTGGGATGATGGAAGAGGGGGTGGGAGGGTAGGGATGGGGAGAGAGAGTGAGTCAACAGGTGTTGTGATATGGAATTGGCTGTGTGTGTGTGTGAGAACTACTCTCGGATAAGTGTGTATGTTTTGTGTTGCGCCTGCGGGCCGGATGACTTTGGGTTACGGGCCGGATCCGGCCCGTGGGCCACAGGTTGCTGACCCCTGGGTTAGGGAATCATTGAAGCCTGTTTGTTCCAGTGTATTTTATAGATGCCATGCAGTGCAGCCACATTCTGTTTGTGGATGAGGCAGGTAATGTTAAATATGTATGCAGTTTGTGCTGTCTTCACAAGTCTTATTGAATGTGCCTATTTAGACAAGTCTATCGCATAACTTTTTTGATGGTTCGGAAGTGTCACTTGCACAGAATAACCAACCACTGGACACTTTTTGTAGCCATCGCTATTTGCTTCTGCTTCTCGAGTTTCTAGTTAATGGATCTCCTCTCTCCTCTGCCAGGCTCTTTTTGGGGTATTTGATTGTTATGTAACATGAATGCTATGAGATGATGCTTCGACTGTTTCATTGAACAATAACTGCAAGCAGTGTTCAGTGGGAGCTTGGTAGTGTCAAATCATCATCGCCGACGGTCATTCTGAACGAGTATGACTGTCCTCTCCTCTCCATAGGGTCGTCTACTTGTGGGTCTGTAGAGGCCGATTCGCGATCCACACACTTTGGTGCAATGTGGAGACTGGCGGTGGTTGGTAGTCGTCGAGCCCCCTTCTCTCTCCTAAGTTCCAGTTATCCAATCCCCAAAATATTACTGCAGTGTTCTTGAGGCTTATTTTGCAGCACTGATCGCCTTCATCTCCTTTGTCAGCAATTACCTTCCTTCTATCAAGCGATTAGAAGTGAGGTGGTTTGCTGACAATTACGCAATGTTCAGTTTCACTTACTAAACAGTCTATGGAATGCTTGCAGCAAGGCCTAGACTAGGTTCAAACATGGGCTGTCAAGTGTCAAATAGCATTTGTATCTCGCAAGTTTCAGAAAATGACAATTTCCAACAAGATAGAGCGTAAACAATATTCAGTGGCATTGCCATCACTGATCCATTGCCCAAGCACGCAGTCTTTAGCTGTGGAATTTGCCTTTGGCCTTGCCACCATATCTGCAAGGCACACGTCATGTGCAGAATATAATGCCATCCTCTTATCTGGATGAATACAGCTTCAATAATAGAGAAACTTGATGATTTGCAGGTGAAAGCAGGCTGCTTAACTGGCTCCTCATCCATCGCCTTCAGTGCTTATTTCTTCCACACTCTGTACAAATGCCCCATCTACAAAGTGAACTGTAATTTATCTCCTGGGCACTCTGGCAGCACCTGATACTCACGGTTTTTGAGGTGGCGTACTAGTCAAGTGAAGAGAGTTTATTGTCATGTGTCCCAGATGGGAAAGTGACATTCCTGCTTGCTGCAGCACAACAGAGTATTGTAAGCATAAATATAGAACAGTTCAATGTGTCTCAATAGCATAGATCATAATATAAATACACATAAATAAACAGATAAAGTGCAATAGGCTGTTATAGTTCAGAGTTTGTTTGATGGCGCGATTAATAACCTGATGTATGTGGGGAAGAAGCTGTTCCTGAACCTGGTTGTACCAGATTTCAAGCTCCTGTACCTTCTACCTGATGGCAACGGAGGGATGGTGTGGATCCTTGATGACGTTGGCAGCCTTTTTGAGGCAGCGACTGCGATAGATCCCTTCGATGGTGGGGAGGTCGGAGCCGATAGGCTGGGCAGTGGTCACAACTTTCTGCATTCTTTTCCGCTCCTGGATGCTCAAGTTGCCGAACCAAGCCATGATGCAACCAGTCAGTATGCTCTCTACTGTGCACCTGTAGAAGTTCGAGAGAGTCCTCTTTGACGTACCGACTCTCTGTAATCTTCTCAGGAAGTAGAGGCGCTGATGTGCTTTCTTTATAATTACATCAGTGCTGGGACCAGGAAAGATCTTTGGAAATATGCACGCCCAGGAATTTGAAGTTCTTGACCCTTTCCACCACCGTTGATGTAAACTGGATTGTGGGTCCCTGTCCTACCACTTCCAAAGTCCACAGTCAGTTCCTTGGTTTTGTTGATGTTGAGAGCCAGGTTATTGTGCTGGCACCATTTGGTCAATCGGTCGATCTCACTTCTGTACTAGTACCTTTCTAGTTGCATGCCAGCCTGTAACAATTTCCTTGCCCCCGCCTATATCGTTGTTGGGAAGTTTAAATCCTGGAGGTCCCTCTTCAACTTGCAGGTTTAACGGAGAGCATCGGCCGGTTAGTCAGTTGGTTTGTCACCACCATTGCCAATTGTGTGAATACCCTGTATTGTGTTTGAAGGTCCAAGTGGTTTGCATCCGGATAGTGAAATTGAATAATCCAATTATTTTGCATTACAGTGCAACTGATGGTGAATGTGTGCTCACTGTGGTTGGGACTGACCCAGGAGAGTTGGAATTAAATTCATTTCTGTAATTGAAATTGGTATATTCTTAGAATTTATCCAGAACTGTTTCTTAGAAATCTGTGTTGCTACGCTAGCAAAGTATGCTGTGAAATACCATGATACTGCTTTTCATGATGATATGCCAATTTGCAATGAAGCAAGGTTTTTTTTTGGTAAAGGTGAAGTGCCTTAGTAATTTTCATAACTCTGCTCGGGTTAAAGGGGCTGTCCCACTTGGGCAACCTAATTGGCGAGTTTAGAAGAGTTTGAAAAAGTGACATGTTGACCTCCTTCGACTATGTAGAAAACCTCCTTCGACTATGTTGACGACCAGCTTCAACTGGCTCCGACTAACTTCGAGAAAATTGGACATCAAATAGTGGAGAGTTAAGACTACCTCCCTTCAATTATGATGAAGACTAGCTATGACTACCTACGACTAACATGTCGACCTACTACGACTAAACCTACGAGTTAAAAAAAGTATCGATTTTTTTTCCATGGCGACTTTTTTTACTCGCAGGCTTTTTAAACAAATATATTGGAAAAAATGCCGCCGCCTAGCTGAGGCCTCGAGTACATGGAGACCACTCTCGAGCATGAGGGAGAGTTACGAAGACCTCCTACGACCTCGTGTCGAACATGCCTAGAGTATGAGTCGAGGGCAAACTTGCCAGAACTCACAGATTAGGTCGCCGCAGTGGGACATGCCCTTAATGTTTAAAGCTGGCATTGCAACCATTCATTATGACGTGTTCCTGGCAGATTTAATGTTTAAAACAAAATTTAATATATCAAAGTGAGCAAAATTAAGTGAAATCCTCCGAAATTTCTGCCACCTCCATTGGAATTCCACCATTAGCCACATTTTCCCCTTTCCACCCCATTCTGTCTTCCACAGAGACCGTCCCCTCTGCAACTCCCTGGTTTAACTTATCACTCCCACCCAAACCACCTGCTCCAGGTACCTTCCCCTGCAGCCCCAGAAGATGCAACACCTATCACTTTTCCTCCTCCCTCGACTCTGTCCAGGGACCCCGACAGTCCTTTATAGTCAGGCAGAGGTTCACTTGAACCTCCTCCAAGCTCATCTACTGTATCTGTTCTTCAAGATGTGGACTCTTATACATCAACGAGACCAAACGCAGACTGGGCGATCGATTCGCGCTACACCTTTGCTCATCCTGCCTGAACCTACCTGATCTCCTGTTTGCTGGACACTTTAATTCTCCATCCCATTCCAACACAGACCTTTCTGTCCTGGGTCGTCTCCATTGTTAGAGTGCGGATAAATGCAAATTGAAGGAACAGCATCTCATATTTCACTTTGGCAGCTTACAGCCCAGTGGTATGAATATTGATTTATCTCGCTTCAGCTAGCCTCTCTGCATCCCTCCCCCATCCAAGTCACACTAGCATCTCATTTTCACATTACAAACAGCTAACAATGGTCTGTTTCCTTTATCATTCTTTTTTGCTTATCTTTCATTCATTGTTCTTTATCTCTCCACATTGCTGTCTAAATCTCTTGTTTCCCTTATCCCTAAGCAGTCTGAAGAAGAGTCTCGACCCGAAACGTCACCCATTCCCTCTCTCCAGCACTGCTGTTGTCTCGCTGAGATACTCCAGCTTTTTGTGTCTATCTTCTCTTAAGTGATTATGGGTGATATGTATTATTAATGGGCAAAGAGCAGCATGTTGTTCAGGCCACAAATATTCTGGTAAATCAAAAACGTAGCAATACTTTGTAAATTGAATATTCACAAATTAAGGAACATCTTTTGTTAATTGGTTTTGCGTATAATCTGAATAAAAGTTTGCACCACGTATCCACTTTTTTTTGGTCCAGAGGAATAATAGTTATAAAGTTCTGCTATTCAAAACTAAAGCATGTAATGTGTACTCTTTCATTCTTGGTCAGTGCTGCAATTCGCATGTATTTGTCAGCAGGAATTGTTGAGACTGAAGGTGGAGCTGTTTGAAAGCATTTAAGAACAGGGTCATCTGAGTAAAGAGGTGTGAGTAACGACTTGATCTGCCTGAAATAGTCAGGGGGCAGCATGTAGTTTAAGTGCAACCTTTTGAGATTGGCATCTAAGGTAGTGCCATTTGCGCTCTATGATCAACTGTTGACCATTAACATTCACTTTATGAGAAGTGGAATACCAGGTGCTGATTTTGAAGAAGGGTCTCGACCCAAAACGTCGCCTATCTCCTTCGCTCCCTAGATGCTGCTGCACCCGCTGAGTTTCTCCAGCCTTTTGTGTACCCTGATTTAGCCTCTGGTGCCTATGCGGGAGGGGGGGGGGGGGGAAGAGGAGAGGTATATACGTGTGCTTTTTATGGTATTTGGTAAAACATAACCTGATGGTTGACAAGTCCTATTTTAAATTATTTTAAATATGTTTGTGTTAATCTCATTCTTGGTCCTTTGCTTACTGGTTTTCTTGTACGTTGAAATAATGTTTTAAAACTTCCTTCCATCATAGTCCTTGAATTATATTTATCTTGCCTTCATAACTGGTGTTGTTTAGTTAGTGGATAAGGGAGACTATCGATGAGTTGTGTGTGAAACAATGGCCTGGACTGTAACTGTCCATTTTTTGATATTGACAGGTTTTGCCATTGATTTGAACAGTGCATGATAAGATTTTTGATACTTTCTCACACCCCCTCCCAACTCTTCAAGCAAAATGTTTATAACAATGCTGCTGTACAGCATCCTCTGTTTTCTGATTTGTTTTAACATTCTTGTGACTGCGTGGTTTCCTCTGGTGGCTCTGGTTTTCTCCCACATCCCAAAGATGGGTGGCATGATAATGCTGAGGATCTATAAGGCTGGTCAGAACACATTTGGAGTATTGAGAGCAATTTTGGGGCTCCATATCTGAGGAAGGTTGTGCTGGTGCTGGAGAGGGTCCAGAGGAAGTTTACGAAAATTATCTCAGGAATGAGTGGGTTAACATATGATGAGCGTTTGACGGCACTGAACCTTGACTCGCTGGAGTATAAAGGATGAGGGAGTAACTCATTGAAGCTTACGATAGTTAAAGGCCTGGATAGAGTGGATGTGTGAGGATGTTTCCACTAATGGGGGAGTCAATGGACCAGAGGTCATAGCTTAGAATTAAAGGACTTTCCTTTTGACGGAGTGTCTTCAGTCGAGGATGGTGAATTCTGGAAGACTGTGGAGACCAGTCAATGGATATTTTTATGGCAATAGATGAGTAGTACTGGTGTCGGGGGGGGGGGGGGGGGGGGGGGGGGTATGGGGATGACGGGAGCATGATTGGCAGAGTAGACTTGATGGGCCAAATAGCCTAAATCTGCTTCTCTCACTTAACAAGCGTCTTGTAGGATCATTTTGTCTTTTGGCAATATCCAGGTGGCTTTGAGGCTCAATTCTTCTTGTAAGACTACCACTTTTCTCCGGTGATGGCATTCAAATTAATTTGTGCAGTAATTTAATTCTATTCGTTCAAACTTCTTTAAATATTAGGAAGCAATGCCTGAACGGGTAACTTGATGAAAAAGACAATGCAATTCATTACCTCATTGACAATTGATACTTATTAGAAGTGAAGAATAATACTTGCATTTCAGGTTTAATCAAAATCCCAATTTCTTTACATATCCTGAATACTAAGAAGTAGGAAGTATGTTTTGTCAACAGTTTGTAACTACTCTATTTCAATTTATAGGTTGGGTAAATGAAAACATGAATTCGTGCCGTGAGTAATTACTCGGGGTAGGCACTCGGTCTGCTTAAAAAAAAAAAATGAAACCGCGCATGCGCAAATTGTTCGCTCCCGTTAAATAAATAAATAAATAAATACAGTGACATTTCAATTTGCCCAAGGCTTCCTAGTCCTGGACCAATTGGGGAACAGTTCCTTTCACAGCGTGTGGAGAGTCTGTGTCGGGGGTAAAGTTGTGGGGAGGGCACGAGTGTTGACAAGGAGGGTGTCGGAGATAATGCCAGAAACGTACTCACTCACCGCTGCCGCAGCACTCCAGGTACGAAGCCCCCCGCACTGTAGCGGGGGATAGAAGCAGCTCGTGTAGCTACGAGCGGCTGCCGATACACGACAGCAGAACTGGCTGCCACTTCAGCGCCTTCCACCGGCCCGCTCACCTCTGGCAGTGCTCTCCATCGGAACACCTGTCACCTGCCGTACGCCGACTTCGCTCATGTCAGCGGCTTCCTGCAATTCCTTAAATTCCCACAGCCAAGTAACCTCAATCGCGCTGTTGGAATTTAAGGACATGAGTGAGGCCAGCGAGCGGCAGGAGAGTGGTTTGTAGACGGAGAGCTGCCAGAGGTGAGCGGGGACCGGCAGAAGGAGCTAAGGTGGCGGCTGGTTCCGCTGTCCGGCCCGGCGGCCGCTCGTCTCTTCCCCCCCCCCCCCCCCCCCCTCCCTGGCCTCAATGCGGTGGCATTCCACGCCTCCGTGCAAGGAGCGTCGCAAATGGCATAATACCAATCCCCTCATTCATAACATTCGTGCCCTCCCCGCAACTTTACCCCGGGCCAGACTCCCCAAACATTGAAAGGAGCTCTCCTCCCCCCCCCCCCCCCCCCCCCCCCCGCCCACGCCCCAGGAAATACAGTATTTAAAAACATAAACACGAAATGTACTTACCATGTTATTGGTACACAAGCTCCATTCTTCTCTCTTTCTTACCTAACATACACTTAAAATATTGACAAACCATATTTGAAAACCCCGCCAAGAAACTTGCTCTGCGCATGCGCAGTAGACTGATGCGCATGCGCAGTGCTGCAAAGGCAGAATTTCAGCTGCCTTCAGCCCCGATTGTCATTGACGGCTTCAGGCAGCGCTGACGGCACGTGGGCTGCACAGAGCTTCAAGGGTTACAAGCACTGCGAATGAAAGGCATGGAGAATTATGCCTACCTAAGAGATCGGTCTCTTACATAGGCATAATTCTCCCATGCCTTTATTATTTATATTTAGTTATTACCATGTTATAATTTTAGTCAGGTTAGGCAGTGCCTACCTTGCCTACCCTGATGGCACGTGCCTGGTTGCACCTGTACAAATTTGGACATTTGGAGTAACTACTTCTAGGAAAGATGTGTGGCTCCAACCCTTTACAGATTCTTAAGTATTTGTCTAAAACATTCACATTAAATCCTAAATGCAGTGAAGTTGTTTACTTTATGGAACTGAATAGATCTAAAAAAGAATTGGGAGGTTTGAATTGGGAATCAGTCATTTTTTTTCTAGAACCCATGCGCATTTGTAGCAGTGTACAGTTTAAGGCACTTTACTCAGTTGATTAGCATTTGATGAGTGGAAATGAATGGAACTGTTTGCAAATTAATTTGATCTGTAGACTTTACACTTACTTAAATACCAGCATCTGGAATGTGTTTACTTATATGTACAGACAACAGAACTATGAAATCTTGACTTCCAGCAGTGTGACAGGCCTGTAAACGCAACACTCATAGATAATACAATAAACCAAAAAAATCAACAATCACGATACTAGAAAAACCTGAAGTCCTGAATGCAATGAAGCTCACAGTGCTTACAGGGCTCGCAATTAGCGGTTGCTCGGGTGCCATTGACCACAGAAAGTGCCGCTGGGCGACCTAAACGCCGACTCATTTTTCCCGGCTTGGCACCCAAATACTGGTTTATAGCGGGAGACGCAAAAAACTGGAGTAACTCCGTGGGTCAGGCAACATCTCTGGCAAATAAGAACTGATGTGTCGGTGGCGGCTGTATTCCTATAGTATCTTTGATTTCTGGGCAAAGATACTAGGAGCGAGGTGACGAAGGGTCGGAGCGAATGACAGGCCCCGAACAGCGGCAGCAGTGGCTCCACCCCGCCCGGAAGGAGGCCTCCTTCTCTCCCTCCCTTCTCCCGGCCTCGGTGTGCGAGAGGGGTTGTTTTGAAAGCGCCTTTTGCGGATTTGCGCTGTCCTTCCTTCCTCTCTCTCTTTCTGTAGATAGGAGATACTTAGTGCATTCACCCTCGTTAATGATATTTTGATGTCTGCTAGGATGTCAATGCTATTTATCGCTTGAGCTGCCACTGCTTTTGTGAATGCCTGAGATCTCTCCTTCAGTGGATCGTGGGCCTACTGATTAATCCAATACTTCTGATTAGGGAATATTCCAGATGGTTTTGTGGGAGCACACTACTCAACTTCCTTATGAAGCTTGTTACAATGGTGGAATATTCATTCAGGTCTGGTGCTGGAAACATCAACCAGTTTACCAATGCCAAGCAGTCGTGGTGTCATTCCTTTATAACTCCCCAAGCTGTCTTCTGTTGGAGCTGCATTATTCAGTCAAAGCCAATACATGGCCAGAAGGAGCACAGCTAGGTGGTTAGATTTCCCGAAGTGAGAGCAAGGGTGTTGAAGAGCGCGTACTGGTGATAGTTGGGATTCCTTCAAACTGACCCTGTTTGTAAAAAAAAAGGAAAATATAGAACAAAGTATTGATCAACAAAAGACTTATTTTAAGAGAATGGAAGAGCATGTCTAATATTTGATTTTTATAGAAGAGGCTTACAATTGAATACAACAAACATTGTGAATTAAAATAGTAGAGAGAAATATTGCAAGAAATCTTGAGTCAATTTTTTTTTCCCACCTATTTGGCAATTAAGTTAATGGGATCAAGCACCAGTTGTGCACCTCTCATGATTTTCCTTCACATTGATGTGGAACTTGAATTGGAGTCGAGCCCGAATGAAGGCATTATCATTTTTCTGAGTATTTACATACCCAGAGGAAAACGAAAAAGCGTTTCTCAACCAATGTCCATTCAGTGTGTAAAAAAAAATAGAAATAAAGAATAAAAGTACATATATCACTAGTTCCAATCGGCAGTGGCACGACAATGGCTCTGCTTCAGTGTGTCCAGGTTGGTGTTTGGTGCGCGATACTTTGGCAGGGGGCAAAGTCCGTTTATCAGTCTAATTGCCTGCGGGAAGAAGCTACATGCTGATGCTCCTGTACCTCTTCCCAGATGGCAGGATGGAGAATATGTGATGCGATGGGTGGTAGGGGTCTTTGATGATGGAGATGGCTCTGCTAATACATCTCTTCCTGTATATTGGACAAATCATTGGACAAAGTCAGCATGAATTTACGAAGGGTAAATCATGTCTGACGAATCTTATTGAATTTTTTGAGGTTGTAACTAGTAGAGTGGATAAGGGAGAAGCAGTGGATGTGTTGTATCTGGACTTTCAGAAGGCTTTCGACAAGGTTCCACACAAGAGATTGGTATACAAACTTAAAGCACACGGTATTGGTGGTTCAGTATTGATGTGGATAGAGAACTGGCTGGCAGACAGGAAGCAAAGAGTAGGAGTGATTGGGTCCTTTTCAGGATGGCAGACGGTGACTAGTGGGGTGCCGCAAGGCTCAGTGCTGGGACCCCAGCTATTTACAATATACATTAAATTTGGACAAGGGAATTAAATGCAACATCTCGAAGTTTGCGGATGACACGAAGTTGGGGGGCAGTGTTAGCTGTGAGGAGGATGCTAGGAGGCTGCAGGATGACTTGGATAGATTGGGTGAGTGGGCAAATGCATGGCAGATGCAGTATAATGTGGATAAATGTGAGGTTATCCACTTTGGTGGCAAAAACAGGAAGGTAGACTATTATTTGAATGGTGACCGATTAGGGAAAGGGGTGAAGCAGCGAGACCTGGGTGTCATGGTACACCAGTCATTGAAAGTAGGCATGCAGGTGCAGCAGGCTGTGAAGAAAGCGAATGGTATGTTGGCATTCATAGCAAAAGGATTTGAGTTCAAGAGCAAGGAGGTTCTACTGCAGTTGTACAGGGTCTTGGTGAGGCCACGCCTGAAGTATTGCGTACAGTTTTGGTCTCCTCATCTGAGGAAAGACATTCTTGCCATAGAGGGAGTACAGAGAAGGTTCACCAGACTGATTCCTGGGATGGCACGACTTCCATATGAAGAAAGACTGGATAGACTTGGCTTGTACTCGCTGGAATTTAGAAGATTGAGGGGTGATCTCATAGAGACTTACAAAATTCTTAAGGGGTTGGACATGTTAGATGCAGGAAGATTGTTCCCGATGTTGGGGAAGTCCAGTACAAGGGGTCACAGTTTAAGGATAAGGGGGAAGTCTTTTAGGACCGAGCTGAGAAAATCGTTTTTCACACAGAGAGTGGTGAATCTGTGGAATTCTCTGCCACAGAAGGTAGTTGAGGCCAGTCCGTTGGCCATATTTAAGAGCGAATTGGATGTGGCCCTTGTGGCTGAAGGGATCAGGGGGTATGGAGAGAAGGCAGGTACAGGATACTGAGTTGGATGGCCAGCCATGATCATATTGAATGGCGGTGCAGGCTCGAAGGGCCGAATGGCCTGCTCCTGCACCTAATTTCTATGTTTCTATATGTCCAGCAATAAAGGGAGTGGAGCACCAATAATCCTGCTGGTGGTCTTCACAATCCTGTCCAGTTGGTGCCATTCGTACGCCTTGTAGCTCCCGAACCAGGAGGTGATGCCGTAGGTTAATGTGCTCTCGATTGTCCCCCTATAAAAAGTTCGTAGGTGTGCAGTGGGGAGACCTGCTTTCCGTAGTCTTCGGAGAGGGTGTAGTCGCTGCTGGGCTCTCTTGACCAGTGCTGTGGTGTTGGTCGTGGACGTCAGGTCATCTGACAGGTGGAGTCCTAGGAACTTCACACTGCTGACCCTTTCCACATCAGCTCCATCGATGTGCAGAGGTGTATGGCGTTGTTTTCCCGCCCTCCTGAAGTCAACCACCGTCTCCTTCGTTTTTCCCACGTTGAGAATGAGGTTGTGGGATTTGCACCATCCTGTGAGCAGCTCCACCTCCATCCTGTACGCCGACTTTATCACTGATGAGACCCACCACTGTTGTGTCATCAGCGAACTTGTTGATGAAGTTGTTGTTGAGTCTAGCAGTACAGTCGTGTGTAAGCAGACTAAACAGCAGGGGGCTTAGGACACAGCCTTGGGGCATGCCAGTGCTCACAGCTATGGTTTTTGATGTCCTACTGCCCACCCTGACTGTCTGCTGCCGTTGTGTTAGAAAGTTCACGACCCAGTTACATGTGCCAGCATCAACCCCCAAATAGATATACTAATATCTATTTTGTGACCTTGTTAAGTGTGGATTTCATCCTTGAAAATAGTGGTATGGCCTGTGATTTGTTTACTATTTTATTTTATGATTAGTTATGCACTTGGCTTCAACTAAGCTCCTTGTTCTTTCTCGGTGTTAGCATTGGTTGCAAAATCCTTTACACAAATTTTCTCAGTGCTTTCTGGGAGGGGGTGGGTGGGTAGTGGTGGCTCATTTGTTTATTTATTGTGTGTTTGATAATGATCAAATTAAGGCTTTAAACAAGTGTAGGGTTATCATTGTGAAAATCTAAATGGAGATTATTTTTAAAAGTTGAACAAGGTGATAAGCAGGGAAATAGTCTGCCATCTGCTGGCGATTATTAGCAAAATATTGTGTGAGTTACAGCAGGATAAAGTGACAGATACTCAGTTGACACGTGGAGTGTTGAAGTAATAGAAATATTTGGGTGGGGTTCAATGGATGTGCATTTGGTGAAAAATGATGGGTTTGGGTCTATATCCAGCTTTAAACTCCAGGGCAATTTCCATGGGTGTTAAGGTTGTACCAACATTAGTTCTGGAGAGTGAATCATTAGAACTGCAATCTCAGAGACAAGACTTCAGATGGTGGAATTTGGAGCAAAAAATTCAACTACTAGAGCAATTTAACAATTTGAGCTGCATCTAAGAGACAAAAAGGATGCTCCAGATTGTGACCCTGCATCAGAACATTAGTTGGAATTTTGTTAGGGGCTGTGAATTTTGCTCTTCATTGAAACACAGAAAATATGTGAGAGGTAGGCCATTCAGCCAGCTCCGCCATTCAATATGATCATGCCTGATCATCCAACATCAGTACCCTTTTCCTGCTTTCTCCCCATATCCCTTCATTCCATTTGCCCAAAGAGCTCTATCTAACTCTTGAATGAATCCAGTGAATTGGCCTCCACTGCTTGTGGCAGAGAATTCCACAGGCTCACAACTCTCTGGGTGGAAAAAGTCCTAAATGGCCTACCGCTTATTCTTAAACTGTGACCCACCCCCGGTTCTGTAACCCCGACATCGGAAACATTTCTTTCTGCATCTAGCCTGTCCAATCCGTTAAAAATTCTATATGTTTCTATAAGATCCCCACTCATCATTCTAGATTCCAGTGAATACAAGCCAATCGACCCATTCTTTCATCATATGTCAGTCCCGCCATCCCGGGAATTAAGAAGGTGAACATACGCTGCACGCCCTCAATAGCAAAAATGACCTTCCTCAAATTAGGAGACCAAAACTGCACACAATACTCCAGGTGTGCTCCACTAGTGCAACTGCCATAGGACCTCCTTGCTCCTATACTCAAATCCTCTCGCTATGAAGACCAACATGCCATTTGCTTTCTTCACTGCCTGCTGTACCTGCATGCTTACTTTCAGTGACTGAACATCTTATTAGATTTATGAAAACAAGAGCAATCAAATATAAGGCAGTAAACTAAATTTGTAGATTTATCAAACAAATTTTAAAATAATATGTCAGATAGTCGCCTATGTAATGTAAGTAGGCATTTTTAAAATTTTGCTATTCTGTTTTCCACTGCATCTAGCTTTTAATTTGAGTTCCGTAGACAATAGGTGCAGGAGTAGGCCATTCTGCCCTTCAAGCCAGCACCGCCATTCAATGTGATCATGGCTGATCATCCCCAATCAGTACCCCGTTCCTGCCTTCTCCCCATATCCCCTGACTCCGCTATCTTTAAGAGCCCTATCTAGCTCTCTTGAAAATATCCAGAGAACCGGCCTCTGAGGCAGAGAATTCCACAGACTCACAACTCTCTGAGAAAAAGTTTCCTCGTATCCGTTCTAAATGGCTTGCCCCTTATTCTTAAACTGTGGCCCCTGGTTCTGGACTCCCCCAACATCAGAAACATGTTTCCTGTCTCGAGAGTGTCCAAACCCTTAACAATCTTATATGTTTCAATAAGATCCCTCTCATCCTTCTAAACTCCAGAGTGTACAAGCCCAGCCGCTCCATTCTCTCAGCACATGACAGTCCCGCCATCCCGGGAATTAACCTTGTAAACCTACGCTGCACTCCCTCAATAGCAAGAATGTCCTTCCTCAAATTAGGGGACAAACTGTACACAATACTCCAGGTGTGGTCTCACTAGGCCCTGTACAACTGCAGAAGGACCTCTTTGCTCCTATACTCGACTCCTGTTGTTATAAAGGCCAACATGCCATTCGCTCTCTTCACTGCCTGCTGTACCTGCATGCTTACTTTCATAGACTGATGAACAAGGACCCCCAGATCCTGTTGTACTTCCTCTTTTCCCAACTTGACGCCATTTAGATGGTCTTGTGTCTAATAACTTGCAAGTTACAAATCTAGCAATTTGTCCACTGGAGCAAAAAAAACCTGCAGGGCAGCACCGTGGCGCAGTAGTAGAGCTGTTGCCTTGCAGCGCAGAGACCCGGTTCGACCCTGACAACGGGTGCTTGTTTGTATGGAGTTTGTACGTTCTACTCGTGACCTGCATGGGCTTTCTTCAGGTTTCCTCCCACGCTCCAAAGATGTACAGGTTTGTAGGTTAATTGGCTTGATATAATTGTAAATTGTCCCTAGCTTGTGTAGGAATGTATAAGTGTGCGGGAATCACTGGCTGGCACGGTGGGCTGATGGGCCTGTTTCCTCGCTCTCTCTGAACTAAACTGCAGGTGCGATAAATCGGGGATGGTGGCAATCCTGAAAATTGAGAGGCTCAGCAGAACACAATCGCAATACAGATCAGATCTGTATTTATGCCTCTGTATCTGTATGAGCTGAAAATATGAGAAAACAAACATAATATGTAGAGAGCTGTATGTAAAGGGATATCTGATAGGGTGTAGATCAAGGTTGCCCAAAAGTTAACATTTGCTATAAAAATGTGCAAACCTTTTTGTGAGCCCCAAGTAGGAAATTAAACAATGCAGCACAGGAACTGACTCTGGTCCATTGCGTGGTGCCTAGCATGATACCAGGTTAATCTCTGCGTGAGTGTGATCCATTCCTGACATTGCCATGTGCCTATCCAAACATTTCTTAAACGTCACTATCATTTCTGCATCTATCACCACTTCTGCCAGGCACTTGAGCCACACATCTCTGAAACATAGTCCCTCTCACAATATTTCTACCCTGGAAAGACTGCGCTATATGTACTAATGTACTCCTATGAGCTCTCCCCTCAACTTCCTAATGCAACAGAGAAAATAATCCAAGATTGAAGATGGGTCTCAACCCGAAACGTCACCCATTCCTTCTCGCAAGAGATGCTGCCTGTCCCGCTGAGTTACATCAGCATTTTGTGTCTACCCAAGTTTCACCGACCTCTCCTTGTACTTGGGCAGCATTCTCCACAACCTTCCTATAATGGAGTGCAGACTGCACACAATACTACAAATGCGGCCTAACCAAGTTTGCAGCATGACTTCCTGACTCTTATACTCAATGCCTTGACTGATGAAGACAAGCATACCATTTGCCTCTTTTGCCACTCTACCTACTTGTGTTGTCAGCTTCAGGGAGCTATGAATTTGGACTTCAAGATCCTTCTCCACATCATTATGCCCTATACTTTACCCTTGCATTCATACTCCCAAAGTGCAACACCTCACAGATTGTACAGATTCAAAACCCTGATCAGATTAAACTCAGTCTGCCATTTTCCTCCCATATCTGTAACTGATCTAAATCCAATTGTATCCTTTGCTAGCCTTCCTCACTGTAACTCCAATAAGTTGGTGTCTTCAAATGTGCTGACCTACATTATGTACAAGTTGTTAATACATATTGGAAACAACGACCCTAGTACAGATCCCCGCACGACACCACTGCTCTCAAAAGTTCCAGATAGAATACCATTCTTTCACCGCAACCGCCTGTATCTTTGGTTAAGCCAGTTCTGAACTACCAAGTCGTCCTGAATCCCATGCATCTTAATAATCTTCTGGATCTGCCTACCATGAAGGACTTTCCCAAATACTATACCAATATTCATATAGAAACATCAGCCTGCCCAATCACCATCACTCTTCAAACCTTAGTCAAATTAATAAGATGTGACAGCACGATTGAGTTGCTGCTTCACCTACAACTGCTTTGTTTCACATTAATTCCCTGTCGAACTTCCTCTTTCATCTGTCTTTAGCCTCCATGTTGCTAACAATGTCCAGTGTAAGCTTGAGGTACACATCTTGTCTTCCATTTGAGTCGTTGAAACCCTAAGAAATTATTGATATTGAAGTTAATTCCATTTAGCTACTTTATTTGTCCAGAAATATGATTGTTTTGTTTCAATTTGATACATTTTTTTCTTTTTTGTTTCTTATTGAAATTTGTTTTAATATTGGTTACCTTTTAAAAATCTGCAACTTGCTCTGCACCCTATTGCAGATATTACCTCTCCTTCACTTCTTTGCCTTTCTGCCACTTGACATGCTTGGTTCCTTAATTTCCAGTTTGGAATGGTCCTTGACTCGATGTCAACTCCTTCACACCAAATTGATGCTTTAGAAACAAAGATTGATCCTGAACCTGTGTGTCCCACAACTGAACACAGTATGCAACATTGTGCAATGTGCAGAAATGGATGGCGAGGCCTAAAGGTTTTGCGTGTTAACATTTTTAGTACCTTTTTGTCCGAATGCTTGACATCTGAACTAATGTGTTGATATTTTATTTACAGGGTTCGAAAGCATCTTAGAAGGACTTTATGGACCAAGGTTACTCAGAGACCTCAGTTTATTTGATGGTAACATGTTTTTTGTTTCCTGAATATTAATATTGAGTATTGTGAATAATCTGTTTTCAGTTTTTCTTGGAATGGATTTTATTAACTATATATTCCAATTGAATTAAACTCTACAATGTTTTAAGCATGTGAAATTAAGTTGTTCTTGAATATTTTCTTGTTATTGTGCAATATCTCTGACTAGACCAATTCAATAAACACTTATCTAATTAGGCATATCGCTAATAATTGATATCATTTTGAAAAATCTAAGTACTTTTATTACTTAACTACCCTAAAATGTTCAAAACGTTGCCAATCTGTAATTTTCTTATTCCTTTAATGTCCTGTAATTTACATTACTGAAGTATTTCACACAATTAAAAATAGCCTTGCCTTGTGTATAATTACTTCCTTGCATTGATATTTAATATTTTCCGCACATATGTTTCTCTAGCTTATTGATGGGAGCATTCATACATGGAATATAACATTTTGCCCAAATTACTTTTATATTTCTGCAATAAACATGTATTGTTCATTTTCCATGGTTCAAACAAAGCCCATCTTTGCAGACCCGAGTAAGATAAAGCTCAGAGTAATGCCTGTCTTAAAGTCTTAATTATTCGGCAAATAAAAATGTATTTATGCAATATTGAGTTGTCTTAGCCCCAAAACAGCCAGGGTTTGTCTTGCCTTATTGCGTAGCCGAGATCCTTGTTGAAACCCTATGGTTTGGTTATCTGATTTGAAGGGAGGGTGAAACTTGAGAAATATTGTCGGCTCTTGAATCACCCACTGATATCAGTAATCAAGTTTAATGATGCCATTAACCTCTCAGAACAGGGGGAAACAATGCGAGCCTCGTGCAAGTCCCAAAACAAATTTAATCCAAGTTGATTAATAATGTTTTCTCACTGTCACAGCAACAATGAACAATATGCAGGAAAAAAGAGTATGTGGTGCTGTTAGGTTCATGTCACAAATGGTAGTATTTTTGAGTTCATGGTTTATAGAACTGTGGTCCTTAAGGTCTTACAGTGCAATGTCTTGAATTTTTTCATAATACATTAGTAAGCAATGTGATACTGTTGAAGCAAATATGACATGGGTACAGTAATATGAGCTTGGTTTATTGCCACTTTTCAGATTCAGATTCAGATTCCTTTATTGTCATTCAGACCTTTCGGTCTGAACGAAATTTGTTACCTTGCAGTCATAACATGTAATAAATTAAAACAAAACACACAATAAACACATAATTTAACATCCACCACAGTGAGTTCACCAAGCACCTCCTCACTGTGGTGGAAGGCAAAAGTCTTAAAGTCTTTGTCATTTTCCCCTACTTGTTCCCCCTCTGTACTGAGGCAATCCAGGCCTTCGATGTCATCGTCCACCAGGCCCGCGGCCGAGCCTCCGAAGCCAGGCCGCCGCCGCCGGAACGCCGGAACACCACCACAGCCCCCAGCCAGGATCGACCACGGGAACGCTGGAGCCGCCGGAGCTCTGAAGCCGGGCCGCCGCTGGAGCACCTGCTGGAGAGCCGCCGGAGCCGGGCCGCCGCTGGAGCACCCGCTGGAGAGCCGCCGGAGCGCCGAAGCCGGGCCGCCGCTGGAGCACCTGCTGGAGATCCACTGGAGAGCCGCCGGAGCGCCGAAGCCGGGCCGCCGCTGGAGCACCTGCTGGAGAGCCGCCGGAGCGCCGAAGCCGGGCCGCCGCTGGAGCACCCGCTGGAGAGCCGCCGGAGCGCCAATGCCGGGCCGCTGCTGGAGCACCGCTGGAGCAACTGCTGGAGCGCCGAAGCCCCGAAGCCGGGCCGCCGCCGCCGCTGGAACACTGGAGCTCTGAACGCTCGCCACAGCTCCGAGGCCACCAGCTCCGCCATTAGGCCTCAGCACAGACGGAGACGGTGACGGGGGACACGACAAGTCGCATCCCCCCGAAGGGAGAGACTAAAACCTTGTTTCTCCCACCCTCCCCCCCCCCCCCCCCCCCCCCCCCCCCCCCCCACCCACACAAACACAGCCTAAAAAACCAAAATTCTAACTAAAAACAGACACAAAAGGACGAAAAAAACAGACGGACTGCAGGTGTTTTGATCCCCTCCATGTTCTGGGCATACAAAACAGCACGATTGCCTATCTGCCTCTACAATTTCTGGCTGTTCTCACTCCACATATGCACCACCCTCTGTGGTAGTGGGAATGAAGAAGACTTGCCCCTTAAGTTTGCGTTTAGCCCAAAAGCCTACGCTCTCCAGTTTTAGATTTCCCTACCCCCGGAAAAAGACGGTCCACCTTAACATCATACCACTCATGATGTTACAAAACCTTTAAGGAAGCCTTTCAGCATCCTTCAATCCTGGAAAAGCTGACCTGACTCTCCTTGTAATTCAAGCTGTAATTGGATGCTAATGCTACATGTGTGGATTTAAATAAATAGTTGGGGGGCGGGGGGGGGGGGGGGGGGGGGGGGGGGGGGGTTGACAAATTGGGAGCATAAAGATGGAGTTAAAGGGGAAGTGAGTACAGGAAAAGTTACAAAAGACTCCCGAATTAATGGGAAGGAAAGATCGAGAAGGGATAAGAGAGTAAGGTCAGAGCCAATATTGACTGTTGTGAGAGGGGAGGTGAATACTGAAGTCGAAGTGTTGTATATGAATGCGTGAAGTATAAGAAATAAAGTGGATGAGCTTGAGGCTCAGTTAAAAATTGTCAAGTATGATGTTGTGGGAATTACAGAGACATGGCTGCAAGAGGACCAGGGCTGGGAACTGAATATTCAAGGGTATATGTCCTATCGAAAATACAGACAGGTGTGAAGAGGGGGTGAGGTACTCTGTTGTGGAGAAATGAAATTCAGTTCCTTGCAAGGGATGACATAGAATCAGGAGATGTAGAGTCAGTATGGATAGAACTGAGGATTTGCAAGGGTAAGAAGACCCTAATGGTCTACAAGTCCCCAAACAGTAGCCTGGATATAGGGTGCAAGTTGAATCAAGAGTTAAAATTGGTATGTCGCAAAGGTAAAGCTACAGTTGTTATAGGAGATTTCAACATGCCGGTAGACTTGGAAAATCAGGTTAGAACTGGACCCCAAGAAAGGGAGTTTGTGGAGAGCCTCTGTGATGGATTCTTACAGCTTGCACTGGAGCCTACCAGGGAGAAGGCAATTCTGGATTTAGTGTTGTGCAATGAACCGGATTTGATAAGGGAACTCGCGGTAATGGAGCCATTAGGAGGTAGTGACCATAATATGATAAGTTTTAATCTACAATTTGAGAGGGAGAAGGGTAAATCGGAGGTATCGGATTGCAGTTGAGCAAAGGGGACTGGAGCCATGAGGGAGGAGTTGGCCGAAGTTGACTGGAAAGATACCCTAGCAGGGATGACAGTGTAACAACAATGGGAAGTATTTCTGGGAATAATACAGAAGGTGCAGGATCGGTTCATTCCAAAGAGGAAGAATGATTCCAACGGGAGTAAGGGGCGACTGTGGCTGACAAGGGTAGTCAGGGAGAGTATAAAAATAAAACTGAAGAAGTATAACAGAGCAAAGATGAGCAGGAAGTCAGAGGATTGGGTAACATTTAAAGAGTAACAGAAGATAACTAAAAAGGCAATATGGGAAAAAAGATGAGGTACGAAGGTAAGCTAGCCAAGAATATAAAGGATGGTAGTAAAAGCTTCTTTAGGTGTGTGATGAAGAAAAAACTAGTTATGGCCAAGGTTGGACCCTTGAAGACTGGAAAGACTGAATTTATTATGGGGAACAAGGAAATGGCAGACGAGTTAAACACGTACTTTGGATCCATCTTCGCGAGGGAAGACACAAACAATCTCCTAGGTGTACTAGTGGCCAGAGGATCTGGGGTGACGGAGGAACTGAAGGAAATCCACATTAGGCAGGAAATGGTGTTGGGTAGACTGAAGGCTGATAAATCCCCAGGGCCTGATGGTCTGCATCCCAATATACTTGAGGAAGTGGCTCTAGAAATCATGGGCACATTGGTGATCATTTTCCAATGTTCTATAGATTTGGGATCAGTTCCTGTGGATTGGAGGGTAGCTAATGTTATTCCACTTTTTAAGAAGAGCGGCAGAGAGAAAACAGGGAATTATAGACCAGTTAACCTGACATCGGGAAGATTCTGGAGTCATTAATAAAAGATGAAATAGCGGCTCATTTGGATCGGTCCGAGTCAGCATGGATTTAGAAGGGGATGTCATGCTTGACAAATCATCTGGAATTTTTTGAGGATGTAACCAGGATAATGGACAAGTGAGAGCCAGTGGATGTAGTGTACCGGGTCTTTCAGAAAGCATTTGATAAGGTCCCACATAGGAGATTAGTGGGCAAAATTAGAGCACATAGTAGTGGGGGTAGAGTGCTGACATGGATAGAAAATTGGGTGGCAGACAGGAGACTAGTGGGGTACCGCAAGGCTCGGTGCTAGGACCGCAGCTATTTACAATATTAATGATTTGGATGAAGGGATTAAAAGTAACATTAGCAAATTTGCAGATGACAAAGCTGGGTGGCAGTGTGAGCTGTGAGGAGGATGCAGGGTGACCTGTACAGGTTGGGTGTGTGGGCAGATGCAGTTTAATGTGGATAAATGTGAGGTTATCCACTTTGGTGGCAAAAAACAGGAAGGCAGATTATTATCTAAATGGTGTCAAGTTGGGAAAAGGGGGAGTACAACGGGATCTGGGGGTCCTTGGCCATCAGTCACTGAAAGTAAGCATGCAGGTACAGCAGGCAGTGAAGAAAGCGAATGGCATGTTGGCCTTCATAACAAGATATGTTGAGTATAGGAGCAAAGAGGTCCTCCTGTATTTGTACAAGGCCCTAGTGAGACCACACCTGGAGTATTGTGTGTAGTTCTGGTCTCCAAACTTGAAGGACATTCTTGCTATTGAGGGAGTGCAGCGTAGGTTCACGAGGTTAATTCCCGGGAGGGCGGTACTGTCATATGCTGAGAGAATGGAGTGGCTGGGCTTGTATGGAAGGATGAGAGGGAATTTTATTGAAACATAAGATTATTAAGGGTAATGGAGTGGCTGGGCTTGTATGGAAGGATGAGAGGGAATTTTATTGAAACATAAGATTATTAAGGGTTTGGTCACGCTAGAGGCAGGAAACATGTTCCCGATGTTGGGGCAGTCCAGAACCAGGGGCCATAGTTTCTTCAATAAGTGGTAAGCCATACCGAACGGAGATGAGGAAAAACTTTTTCACACAGAGTTGTGAGTGTGTGGAATTCTCTGCCTTGGAGAGCGGTGGAGGCTGGTTCTCTGGATGGTTTCAAGAGAGTTATATAGAGTTCTTAGGAATAGCGAAGTTAAGGGATATGGAGAGAAGGCAGGAACGGGGTACTGATTGTGGATGATCACATTGAATGGCGGTGCTGGCTAGAAGGGCCGAATGTCCTACTCCTATTGTCTCTGAGCCCAAGCTCTGGCTGGTCCTTGAAGGTGACCAGTTTCTTCCATAACAACTGACAAGTTCCTTCTGGGCCATATGATTTTGATTAGATCTCTTGAACTGCTCGCCATGGGTAGAACAGAAATTAATTTTCTATTGCTTTCCTTAAAGCTTCTGAGTCGGCTGTAACTAAAATGAATAATCTACTGAAGGTCTCTGCAGATTGGATTAGTACTCGTGCATAATCCATCCCATTGTTTTGAGCAGTCACTGAGTTTAGACTGCTAACATTTGCTGTGAGCGTGGTAGCCCCTGCTGTTATTAGTGGGCAGTAACATTACCATTACCAGTATGTACCCAGTCCTGATATTTATTCTATGTCCTTTCCGTGGTACTGAGTTGGAAAGCTTTTTTTAAAACCCTTAACCTGGTTTTAACTGATTGGATGCTCTTTGGGTAAATATACAATGGACAAATGTATATTTGGCTTTACAGAATTCTCAACATGACCCAAACCTTTGAGATTCAGAATGAAAATTTGCTCATGCCGTTTGAATGGTGTACCGGTAGAGTTTTGCCTTGCAGTGCCAGAGATCCGGGTTCCATCCTGACTGGGTGCTGTCTGTACGGAGTTAGTATAATTCTCCCTATGACAGCGTGGATTTTTTCTGAGTGCTCTAGTTTCCTCTACATTTCAATGGTGCAGGTTTGTAGGTTAATTTGGCTTCTGTAAAAATTGTCCCTGGTGTGTAGGATTGGTCGGCGTGGACTCAGACGGCCAAAGGCCTGTTTCCACGCTGTATCTCTAAACTAAACTTTTTAATTTTAGGCTCTCAATTCTTGGTGCATGTTCACATAATGTGGTTTCTGCGTAATGAAAAGTCATGGCACAGTTTTCAAGGAATACGATTTTCAACCAAGCTTACTGTGATGTGATGTGATATGTGAAGCGCAAAAGATTAGTTAAAACAAATGTAGGTCCTTTGCAGTCAGAAACGGGTGAATTGATCATGGGGAACAAGGACATGGCAGACCAATTGAATAACTACTTTGGTTCTGTCTTCACTAAGGAAGACATAAATAATTTGCCAGAAATAGCAGGGGATCGCGGGTCAAATGAGATGGAGGAAATGAGTGAAATCCAGGTTAGCCGGAAAGTGGTGTTGGGTAAATTGAATGGATTAAAGGCCGATAAATCCCCAGGGCCAGATAGGCTGCATCCCAGGGTACTTAAGGAAGTATCCCCAGAAATAGCAGATGCCTTAGTGATAATTTTTCAAAACTCTTTGGATTCTGGAGTAGTTCCTGAGGATTGGAGGGTAGCTAATGTAACCCCACTTTTTAAAAAGGGAGGGAGAGAGAAAACGGGGAATTACAGACCAGTTAGTCTAACATCGGTAGTGGGGAAACTGCCAGAGTCAATTATTAAAGATGGGATAGCAGCGCATTTGGAAAGTGGTGACATCATTGGACAAAGTCAGCATGGATTTACGAAGGGTAAATCATGTCTGACGAATCTTATTGAATTTTTTGAGGATGTAACTAGTAGAGTGGATAAGGGAGAAGCAGTGGATGTGTTATATCTGGACTTTCAGAAGGCTTTCGACAAGGTCCCACACGAGATTGGTATACAAACTTAAAGCAGACGGTATTGGTTCAGTATTGATGTGGATAGAGAACTGGCTGGCAGACAGGAAGCAAAGAGTAGGAGTGAACGGGTCCTTTTCAGGATGGCAGACAGTGACTAGTGGGGTGCCGCAAGGCTCAGTGCTGGGACCCCAGCTATTTACAATATACATTAATGATTTGGACGAGGGAATTAAATGCAACATCTCGAAGTTTGCGGATGACACGAAGTTGGGGGGCAGTGTTAGCTGTGAGGAGGATGCTAGGAGGCTGCAAGATAGACAGACTTGGATAGACTGGGTGAGTGGGCAAATGCATGGCAGATGCAGTATAATGTGGATAAATGTGAGATCCACTTTGGTGGCAAAAACAGGAAGGTAGACTATTATTTGAATGGTGCCCGATTAGGAAAAGGGGAGATGCAGCGAGACCTGGGTGTCATGGTACACCAGTCATTGAAAGTAGGCATGCAGGTGCAGCAGGCTGTGAAGAAAGCGAATGGTATGTTGGCATTCATAGCAAAAGGATTCAAGTACAAGAGTAGGGAGGTTCTACTGCAGTTGTATAGGGTCTTGGTGAGGCCACGCCTGGAGTATTGCGTACAGTTTTGGTCTCCTAATCTGAGGAAAGACATTCTTGCCATAGAGGGAGTACAGAGAAGGTTCACCAGACTGATTCCTGGGATGGCACGACTTCCATATGAAGAAAGACTGGATAGACTTGGCTTGTACTCGCTGGAATTTAGAAGATTGAGGGGTGATCTCATAGAGACTTACAAAATTCTTAAGGGGTTGGACAGGCTATATGCAGGAAGATTGTTCCCGATGTTGGGGAAGTCCAGGACAAGGGGTCACAGTTTAAGGATAAGGGGGAAGTCTTTTAGGACCGAGATGAGAAAATCGTTTTTCACGCAGAGAGTGGTGAATCTGTGGAATTCTCTGCCACAGAAGGTAGTTGAGGCCAGTTCGTTGGCCATATTTAAGAGGGAGTTGGATGTGGCCATTGTGGCTGAAGGGATCAGAGGGTATGGAGAGAAGGCAGGTACAGGATATTGAGTTGGATGATCAGCCATGATCATATTGAATGGTGGTGCAGGCTCGAAGGGCCGAATGGCCTGCTCCTGCACCTAATTTCTATGTTTCTATGTGGGGGATCATGTGTAATAACATTTGTAACATCTGTAATAACAAGTGAGACTGCAAGGATGTGCTCTACATCTTCACAATCATTGACTCTTTGCAGGTATGTTGAACTAATGAAATTTGCTTGGTGATAAAGAATGGTTAATCTGTGACATCGAGAGCCATTGTAGTTAATTCAAAATGTTGGTTTAGAGAAGAAACTAAGAGGAGATATCTGTAAGCCCCTCTGAATTAAGAAATCCATAGCTGGCATCATGGGGAATATGATTAGAAGCTTCATTGCTATGGTATATCTCAGACCCAGAACATTGAAAACTAATGGAAAAAGGTGTCTTGTGGGTGTTTTGTTGATCCATGTGAAGCCTTTCAGTGTGAGTGGTAGCATAGCATCTTTGAGATGCATAAATGTTTCTAGCTTACTACACTGATGTAATTGAATAGACACGGGTCATGGGTGATGGACAAGTAGGATGATTTAAATATCTGCCTTTAACCTAGTTTCTAGTAGGTGTTGCAAGGCCTGAGGAAATTTGTATAAATTCAGTCTGTGGTCAAGTTGATAAGGCAAAAGTGATGGATAGACTGAGTATTCGATTCAGAACCAAATAGGATATGTAGAATGCAGTTAATCTGCTTTGCCATTTGACTGGGACAGCAATGGTATTGTTGGGATTTCGGATTTTATGAATGTCACATTCAAGGCTGAAAGTACATGATCCAGTCTTGCACAACAAATTGACATTAACCGAGAAAAATTGTTTTCAATAGTTAATTCCTTCCACTGGATTTGTGTATGCTTTTGATAATCTATTTTAAATTGCTTTTCAAGTTTTGCATGTAAACCACAAACAAATTAATGACAGGCATGACTAAATTATGATATCAAGCTCTTGTACTTTACATATGTAGAACTTTTCATTGGCATGTTGATAATTGCTTCCATGCCCCTCTCTGCAGTGATCCGAAAAGACCAGAAATAATATATTTTTGAGTTAAAGAGAGCACTGCTACCAATTTACATTTTGGTTCTCCCTTACACTCCCATTTCCTGAGAGGTTTTGAGGTCTATTTTGGAGGAATGCAGAGATGTCAAGTTGGGAGGAGTTTGTGATGGTTAGCAAGGATGAAGCTTTATTGGAACTTAATGAATGTACATAAATTTGAAAACATTCACTTGCCGTTTTAAGTGTTGCACATCCATGAGCAAGAGATTGAATATGATTGTATTCGAACAGCTAAATTCCACTGCTTAGAAGTTTTGAATGGCAAAGATGAGGTAGAACTGGCAATAGCAGCTGTTCACGATACCTGCTGTTTGTACTGTGGATATTAATGTATTAAGTATATAGAAAAAAACAGGAGGGGGGTGGGTAGGTGGGCTAGGCTAGAAATTCACTGGATAATGCTCGTGCTGCGAGTATAAGAAGTGTAACCATTTGCGATTCTTTGGTTTCAGTTGGATGTGATTTATTTAATTGTACTTTGATCCACAATATAGCAGAAAAGGCTGTCAAAGGGTCTAAACCAGTTGAGAACTATTTTATCGAAGGTCATGTAGGAAGTTAATTTGTGACTTTACAAGGGGCAACTTCAATACTGTACTGGGCTAGCAATTGTATGTAGAATAATAGAGTACATTTTCACGGGCTTGGACATCGAGGATCTGGGGATGGTATTAGCAGAAGGGGCTGTCAATGGATTTTGTTGCAGTTTTATAAAGACTAGTGGGGAAATGTCTGCCTATTAATATTAGTTAATAGGGGAGAAGTTGGATAGTCAGCAGTTTTTATATAGGATTAAATGAATGTTTGAGTCACTGGCTGAAAATTTCCATGGAGCCATTCTACTGTAATTTGCAGAAGTGCTGCCATTCTAATGAACGTACATCAGTGGAGCTTGAGCAACTCTAAACACATTCATAGTTGCACTCTCCCTCGAGCATATCTATATGTTTAGTGATTTCTGTTGCTGCTTTGATTATGAAATTTGTTCAATATAATCTTCTGTATATTTAAGTGTGAAATAAGGAGAAATGTTTTCTCTTGGGTGTTAACTTCTCTGACCCACAGGGCAGTTGAAATTCAGTCTTTGGTTTGGTCGAGAACTGCAATGAAATTTCAATATCAGTCATGAAAGATACGAGGATAGGGTAGGAAAATGAGCAGCCATAATCAATATAATAATTGATTTAATTACGGAACATGCTTGAGGGGCAAAGTGGTGTATTAGTGCGCATATGTATTAGGTTCTTATTAATCCTTGACTCAAATCTGAGATCCATAGTATTTGCACATTTTATGAACACTTCAATTCTTATTTTCTAATTCTTCATGAGTAAGTAACTCCCGTACGTACTAGAGGTTGAGAGCTCAGCCGTTTGGGTTGTGTACGGTTCAACGAGTGTTTGAGCCATTGACCGTAAATAAGAATATCTGCGACAACCTCGCCAGCAGTTTGTCCATCCTTTCACCCTTATTGTTATTTTTAGTCTGTCTTAAAGTATGTTTTTGGAGGTTTCTTAGTGTTTTTTATGTGGGGGGGGAGAAACTGTTTCCCAGGAGAAACTGTTTCCCAGTCACTTCCTTGTCGAGGAAGTGGCCGATTCGGAAAGACCAAGCCGCTGAGTGTTCCTTTCCGACGCCAGAGCCCCGATCATCCCAGCGAGAGGGTCTGAACATGGGGCCGCCGTAGCGGTGACTGCGGAGTGCTCAAAGGCCCCGACCACGGGTGAATAAAGAGGAAGACAACTGAACTTTATTACCTTCCCTCACAGTGGGAAACGTTGATACCGCTGTGTGGGGATGTTCACGTTAAACCCTATCATGTATTGTGTTTTTATTCGTATGGCTGTATGGTGACTCAAATCTCACTGTACCAATTGGTGCCTGTGACAATAACTTGAACTTGAATATTGAAGCTTAGAAGCCATAGCCATGTTAATTTATCTGTAGCAAACAAGTTTTGCTGAAAACCTGCAATGTTTTGATGGATACCAGTGGCTTCCCAGTTGTTTTGAGTTTGTCCATTTCATGTGTATCTGGCATTTGAAAAAGCTATTGGGCAAAAAGTTCCTGGAACTCTTGCATGGCATATGCCATAATTCAGCCAAAAGTTAATTTACTCATTCTTGGTAATCCTGACTCTTGAATGTAAAATTGTTCAGTTGGCCACAAGCACATCGATTTGTGAAAACACCACTGGTCGTCTCTTACTAGGGTTGCCAACAGTCTTATGTATGCAACGTCCTGTGTCTGGAAGAAATGTTTTTTTCTGTCCCATATGACAATGCACAACAACAATTTTCCTGTGGAAAATCTGCAGAGGCTGTGGGGGTGGAATCGGGGAAACCTCATTACTGTTGTAGTTCATTAAAATGAGATGCTTATAGTTGACCTGGATGACATTGGATTGGTGTGGATATTGCTGTTGAAGGGTTCAGGTGAGGAAGCTAGTCACTGTGAAACTGTGTGAAACTTAGACATAGCTCTTAGGACTAATGGGGCTCAAGGAATATGGGGAGAAAGCAAGAATGGGGTACTGATTTTGGATCAGCTGTGATTATATTGATTGACAGTGCTGGCTCGAAGGGCCGAATGGCCTACTCCTGCATCTATTTTCTATGTGTCTAGTGGGCAAGAGTCAAGACCTTTTGAGGGGAAAATATTTTGGACCAGTGTAGCCCCACTTGGTATCAGTCACTTGCTTCTCCAGCATCAAGGGTTCTCTTAATTAGTTTTTCTAGCATAGTGGACTAAATTTTTCAGAACTGCAGTCTTTATTCTGGCTTTCCACTCAAATTTATCTCAATGTGAATGGAGGACCGTGGGGGTGGTCAAAGCCTGTTTCAAGGAATTTGATAGTGCCAAAGAATGTGTGGTTTACTGCATGTTACATTTATTCACCCTGTGGAAATGGCTCCACCTAGGTTTCCTAGAATAGGCCTTTGTACTGCTTGTTGGGAGCCTGCAAGTTATATGCTAAAATTCCATGTCAACCTAACCAGTGAACAATCGGTCACAGCATTGTCAACTAGTCAAATTAGACTGTAAAATAAGTCTTCGGCATTTAAGCTATCAATCCCTGTGGGGTTGTGTGCGCAGTACTCAAAGGTTGATATCGTGGAAAAACAATTGAATATGTGTTGAAAAGGAAATTGCTTGTAACTTTATTTAATCCACTAAAAATACAGCAGTGAACTTTTTGTATGGGCTATTAAAAATTGGGTGCCAGATCATAATTTAACCATTAAGTGGATTGTTACAAAAGGCAGCTACAACTTAAAATCATAGGAGTGGTAAAGGAGTGACGGGATAATTTGTGCTATGCAGAAAGTTTCCAATGATAGTTCTTCATTCATCGGATGTGACGGTTCAAAGATAATTTAGGTTAAATAATCCTGTTCTTTGTGATGCTGTATGCTACTTCTGAGCCTTGTGCTCACTACCATGTTGAGTATGATTTGTTGACTGGCATCTGACAAAGTAGTTGAACTCTTGGTAACATCTTTGGCTGTCAAAGAGTATAGTGGTTTGGGATGGCCCCACTTGTGATTAAGACAGAATTAGAGACAGGCATTCGGAGCATCGGTCATGTATCCACTTTGGTACTGCATGTTCCCATACCCACTACATACCTGGTAAGATCATGGTTATGACCATTAGACCATGGTTTATTTTTATTTCTACGTATGCTGTGGTGTACATGTAGAGAAAATAATATACAAGTATTCTAAACCTTATTAGTCAAGAATGTTTTATTGTCATGTCCCAGATAGAACAATGAAATTCTTATTTGCAGCTGTTGAATCAATTAGGTCATTAGTTTTCTGTCTAATCTCAATATATTGTATCAATCCAAAACTTATTGTATAATGAGTAAAGCAAGCTGATGGCACTTGAACTTGCTCTTGTGCTGAAAGGCAGTTCTCATAGAAAAGGAGTATTAGCATACTCGGGTGTGTTCTAGTGCAACACCCAACCCACAGTTCCCAAACATTGCAAATAAACCTTTGCATGTAGTAGGATAATTTTGTTGATTTCTGGAACTGTTTGTTAGTTATGAGACATTACATGGTACCAAAGTTGTTTTTGGTGACCAGTGTCGCCAAGAAAGTTGTAACTCCACGTTCATTTGTTTCAGATTTGTTTAATTTTAAATCTAATATTGCATAATTGCAGATACAACATTTTACTGCAGGACTGTTATCATATTGTCATGCAGATTTTGATTGAATGGCTTTTGTATAGTTGGAAAAATGAACTTGATTTTTTGTTGTATAATACATTAATACATTTTTATTTTAATTGAAGACTGTGAACCCGAAGAAGTGACTGACTGGTCTATGAATGAAAATTGTTCATGTTGTTGCATAAGGAGGGAGAAAGTAAAGGTAAGTGGAGCCCTGTATGGTAAATTAAATTTGCTTTGTGAACTATAACATCTGGCTTTTGCCTCTTTTAGTTGTTTTCAAAGATTAATCTAGATATAACAAGATCTACATTCAATGATAGTTTAGAGGATCTGTTGATTCTGGGAACTATTTATTTCTCAGTTACCAGTGTGTAATTTGGGTGAAAATCTGAGTAAACTGAGAAGAAAGGTGAAAAGCAAAATAGATAGGCATAAATGTGCAAATCCAATGACATTAGAAAAAAATTAGGTCCGTGTCACAGCGTGGAAACGGGCCCCTCAAACCAACTTGACCACGCCGACCAACATTCCCCAACTACGCGAGACCCATTTGGCTGCATTTGGTCCATATCTTTCTGCGGGTATCCTAACAATGTACCTGTCCAAATGTATTTTAAATCTTGTGATTGTACCTGCCTCAAATACCTTTTCTGACCAATCGTTCAATACACCTGCCACCCTTGTGTAAAACAAAGTTGTGCCTCAGTGAACCTGAATATTGCTTACCATTTGTCTATGTATATAGGTTTCCAAGGGGTGGTCTAATAGCAAACTACAAAGGTAATCAGTAGATAAAGGCAGAATAAGCGAGTTTGGTATTCCGAAAAACGCAAGGAATCCTGGGATATGTCAGAGGTCACATGCGATAAACATTCCCGGCAACCATGCCGCTGCATGCACACAGACCCATGCCCCATCCACAGCCAGGATAGAACCCAAGCCTCCAGCGCCGCAAGCGCCTCTGAACCAGGGGCACCTGGAGAAGCCCAGGGCGACGGGATACCGGCCCCCCCGCCACACCGGCGGCCCATGCCCACATCCAGCGCAGAGAAGAAGCGCCAACTCCAGCTCAACTCTGTCTGTTCTGCTGGGTTAACCGACAGCCCTGGACTGACGGGACACCAGTCAACCCGGCGGGACAGGAAGAGTAGAGCTGGAGCCTGCGCCTCCCTTCCGCGCCGGATGCAAGCCCGGGCCGCCACCGCAATGGGCTGGCGCTCCGCCAGCCCATGGTCTCCCCGGACATCCCTGGACACCCGGGAGGGGACGGAGGTGGCCCAGCAGCGCCGGAGACCCGGGCCCGATCCCGACCATGGACGAAACGCAGGTCTGCACCACGCAGCAGCACAGCCGTCGAGAATGTTCATCGCGAATGACATATGACCTAGGCATGCAGTCGGAATACCAAACCCGCTTATGCATGGTTGGATTTCTTAAATTATTTGTGTTTAAACCAATGAGAATGCTGCCCAAGTCTTGCTGATAAAGAGGGCAGTGAAGCAAATGAATGGGGTGTAAATTGAGATGACAAAGTGCAGTATTTTCCAAGGTAAATACATCACTCAGATGCATCCTAACATTGCAGGAAGCAATGCATTGCTACATTATTTATGCTTCAACTCAAACTTTTTACCCGGACTCCAGCTGTTCAAGGTGGCTAATCACCAGCACCACCACTGATAATGGTGGATGATAAATGTTTGCAATTTGTCCAGAATTGTAATGAATTATTTTTTTCACCTGTTGCCCCTGTAACGCTGCTGAATATTTTTGGGTGAAATTGAAAGCTGTGTTCTTGTACTTTGGCTATTCTCTTGCATAAAGCCTGCTGTTATGGCATCTTTTTTTTTGGGGGGGGGGGGGGGGGGAGAGTTGCCTTGGTGGAATGGAATGAATTATGGAGGGAATGTATAAGTAAGAGTAATTGTGGTTACTGTGTGCTTATAGCACATGGCATTTGCTGGTGCCTGATCTGTCCACATCTTGCTATTTCCAATCTGAATTTGAACAGATCATTTTCTCTGGAAATATTGTACCTGATAGAAATAAGCACCAACTGTTCAGTTAGTAATTTTGCTGCATGGATGACAAGACCCGATTAGCAATATTTGTCAGGCACTTTCCAGTGGCTAAATTATAATTCTACACATCGCTCTACTTCATGAAACCGTAACACTTGGAGACCTTTTCATCCTTTATTGTGATTATCTCAGGATGCCATTAACCCAATTTTAAAATGGAAAATTTGAATTGTAAGCCTAAGTTTTTTTATAATCATTATCTTTGGAGAACATGCTCTCAAGCCTTCACTCTGGAGTACGCAACACAGAAAATTCAGCCAACATTTGCAAATGCTCTGTGCTTAATGATTTTTAATACATTTGTGGCTGATCTTAGTGTAACCTCTAATCTGCATTCCCATTGACCTATATTAATCGTTCACTCTTAATTCCCAACCTTGTTTACCTGTTTAGAGTCATGTTGAACCATACAGTGTGGAAACGGGCCCTTCGAGCAAACCTGCCCACACTGGCCAATATGACCCAGCTACTTTAGTCCCACCTGCCTGCGTTTGGTCCATATCCCTGCAAAACTGTTCTATATATGTAGAAGCTATGAAATAATGATGTGGATGCTAGTAATCTGAAGTGTAATGTTAATTTCAGATTTCCAGCATCTGCATTTTGTTGCGCTAGTAATTTCAGGTCTGGTTTCTGAAGAAAATTGCTCTGCTTTTACTGGACCAAACTTATAGCCTGTCTTACACTGTATACTATTTACAAAATAAATTAATTTTGTTTGCAGTACATTAGACTTTCTTGTCCTATAAGCTCAGCTATGAGTTATAGCATCTCACCAATACATCGGCTGACTTATTATAATAACTGCTCTACCAATTTGTTCTCCACTCCCTCTACCTTTTTTCTGTCCATCGTAAAAACTGTAGTATGTCTCCAGCCACTTCAATTTAAAGGTCTGTAAACTACAAATGCTGACTGTTCTGAGTATCTGCAGCACTTTGCTTTTATTTCCGATTTCTGCTTGTTTTAAAAGAGCTTGAATGTTAACTGTTTCCTCATCCACAGATGCTTCCTGACCAGTAGTTTTACCACCATTTCCTGTTTTTCAGTCCTAGCAGCAGGATTTTTTGAAAAAAATGTCTTGCCATTTTCTTGCTTTAGTGTGGCTGCCTGTATTGAACATGGTTAACTTCAGAGGAAACAAAACAATGGTTTCTGCTTTTAGTCACAGACACTTGAATTCCATAAATACCAACTATTGAGTTTACCTGTATATTACCATTAATTATGCTCTGCAGAAAGAGACTGATAATAGACTATGTTTAGAAATATGGCACTTGCGTTATCTCTATCAATAGACACTTCCTAGGATTTCTGACAAGTTTTTTAAAATAGTATTTAATAAAACTACAAGTTTGTGTAGGTAAAATTGACCTAAACTGCAAGTTTATAAAGGTTCAATTGGCCTAACAATTAAGATTTTTATATTAGGAATTGGAAAAGACATCGTGCCAGGATATTTTACTGTTGAAAATTAGTTTGGCGATTCCAGGAAATCTTTATGTGATCAGGTGATGCAATTTCTATTCACAAGCCCAGTATCAGGAGAGAGGAGGTAGGCAGTTTGAAATCTCTTTATACATAATTGAAAAATTAGATCATGCCATTCCACTGTTTCACTATTCTGAACGCGTGAGGGGGGGGGGGGGGGGGGGGGGGGGGGGGGTGGGGGGGGGTGGGGGGGAGAGGAGCAATGGGTCATTGAATGTTAAAAGAGGAGCAAATTCCTACTGTGGCTTATAAATAATTTTTTTTTTTTTGGTCTAGGTTAAACAAACCAAGGGAATAATTCACTGGTTTACTCCTCCACCACTCCCACTTAAACACAATTTTTTGAATTTGTTTTCAGCTTGGGAAATTCTTTCCTTGAGAACATTCATTGATAATTGATTTATTAATTGACTTGTATCAAAGTAAAATTTTCAGGGATTTTATTGCACCTACTTTATAAATAACTCATCCAAGGCAACCCAGATGCTTAACCATGCAAGTCTCATTTAAGAACAGTCCAGTTGTGGGCAGAACCGTGGTGCAGCTGGTAGAAGTACTGCCTCGCTGTGCCAGAAACCTAGTTTCAATCTTGACCTTGGGTGCTGTCTATGTAGTGTTATGAAGTCCGATGAAAGATGTAAAGGTTATAAAAGGAATCTCTGCTGCTCCAATCCCGGAAACTTTAGTTCTTCAGAGAACTGGGGTTACAAATAAAACGGGTTTATTCAAAAATCAATAAACCAGAACATTATAAACCAGCATGACCAAACATAAAAATAAAACAATAGCAAGAATGTGGCATGCAGTCTCTTGACGTTCCCTAGGGTTCTGAAAGAGGTGGCTTTAGAGATTGTGGAAGCATTGATAGTGATATTTCAAGTCACTAGAATCGGGAGTGGTTTCAGATGATTGGAAAATTGCACAAGAAGGGAGCTAAGCGGAATAGTTGGAGCTATAGGCCAGTTTGTCTTTGGTGGTTGTTTTTAGAGTCCATTATAATAATAAAGGATGAGGTTACGGAGTACTTACTTCATGATAAAATAGGCTGAAGTCAGTGTGGCTTTGTGAAGAGGGGGTCTTGCCTGACAAATTTGCTGGAATTCTTTGAAGTAAATAGCTGGACAGACGAAGCAGAGGCCGTAAATGTTGTTTACCTAGATTTTCAGAAAACCTTTAAGGTGCCACACGAGAGGTTGTGAAGGAAGATGACAGCCGTTGTCTCAAAGGGCAGATACTAACATGGATATCAGGTTGGCTGGAGTGACAATAAAAGGGGGCTTTTTCTGGTTAGCTGCCAGTGACTAGCGGTGTTCCTCAGGGGTTGGTGCTGGAACTGCAACTTTTCACGTTATGTATTAATGATTTGCATGAGGGCATTGAAGGTTATGTGGCCAAGTTTGCGCATGGTGTGAAAATGCGTGGAGGGGCAGGGAGTGTAGGGAAAGCAGGGACTCTGCAGATGGACTTGGATAGGTTGGGAGAGTGGATAGAGAAGTGGCAGATGGAATATAATGTAGCAAAGTGTGGAGTCATGCTTTTTAGTAGTAGGAATAAAGGAGGAGATTATTTTCTAAATGGGGAGAGAATCCAGAAATCGGAAGTGCAAAGGGACTTGGGAGTGCTGGAGCAGGATTCCCAAGAAGTTAATCTGCAAGTCAAATCGATGGTAAAGAAAACAAACTCAATGCTGGCAATTATTGCGAGAGGGCTTGCATACAAAAACATGGATGTAACGCTGAGGCTCTACATGCCGTGGTCAGGCCCTATTTGGAATATTGGGACCAATTTTGGGCACCATATCTGAGGAAAGATGTTCTGGCTCTGGAGAGGGTCCGGGGAGGTTTACAAGAATGATCCCAGGAATGAGTAGGTTCACATTTGATGAGTGTTTGACGGCACTGGGCCCATACTCTCTGGAATTTAGAAGAATGAGGGGGGACCTCATTGAAATGTACAGCATAATGGAAGGCTCGCATAGAGTGGATATGGAGAGGATGTTTCCACTAGTGGGAGAGTCTAGGACTGGAGGTCATTGCCTCTAGATAGGTTTACAAGAATGATCTCAGGAATGAGTAGGTTAACGTATGATGCGTGTTTGATGGCACTGGGCCTGTACTCACTGGAGTTTAGAAGAATGAGGGGCGACCTTATTGAAGCGTACAGGATTCGGGGTCATAACCTCAGAATTAAAGGACATTCTTTTAGGAAGGAGATGAGGAGGAATTTCTTTAGAGGGTTTTTGAATCTGAAATTTGTTACCACAGAAGGCTGTGGAGGCCAAGTCAGTGGCTATATTTAAGGCCGAGATAGATAGTTTCTTGATTTGTACAGAGGTTATGGGGAGAAGGCAGGAGAATAGGGTTAGGAGGGAGAGATAGATCAGTCATCATTGAATGGCAGAGTAGCCTTGATGCGCCAAATGGCCTAATTCTGCTCCTATCATTTATGATCATTCATTAAACTTGTGAACATAAAAAGCTATCATGCTGTGATAAAATTGTTCAGTAATGTGGATTCATAAGTGTAAATTCAGTCTGTATAATGGACGAGTTAGGTTGATTTATTATAAACTAAAAAGAAACTAGTGATTATATATAGCATGTTTTCAATGTGAAATCTGGAATCTGTTGTTTCACTTATTTTTAAGAAATATCTGAGCATGATTCATTACTGTTTCTAGGAGCATTTCTCATCTGTGAATGCACCTCCAACACTGACATCTACTGAGGAAACTCTATCTCAGGGGCAGTCCCACACTGAACAGCTTGAATGCCAAGCAGACAAATTTCTTAATGCTATCTTTCATAAAAAAGGTATAATATTTATGCTTTGATTATTGACTACTTGAATCTTCAGCTTTGTTGACCAGACATTATTCTAATTTGCAATGTTTTTATTGCAGTTTTTAATCTATGTATAATTGCATAAAACTATGTAACATGAGAAAGATGCACGAGAAACATCCACCTTTAACATTGAGTCTTGTACTATTCAAGGAATAAATCGCCAAATCACCGAGTCAATGGTTTGCATATTCCATATGGTGCTTTACATTCCCAGTCAAGTTTAATTTTTTTAATTAAAGACACACGGACGCCATCTACTGGTTGTTTGCAAAATGACTTTACTTTCATTGATTGTTTTCAATGGCTTAATAGGCCTTAAAATTCCTGGATTGGCTTAAGGCAAGTGAAGCCAAAATTTAACAAGTCTCCACACTAATCTTACAGACGGCAACTTGTGGTACAATTTCCAGAGAATCTTATTAGCACATAAGCTGGTATAAATAAGAAGTTCAGAAGAGGCGTGTTATTGCAGACCCTGGGACAAAAGAAGCAATCTTTAAAAATAAAATAGACTAACAACCAACATTGAGACATGGCGATGATGGTGAGTGGACAGTAATTTTTCACCATCCAATCTTTCCTTGATATAAATTACTGTAAAATGATTTTCCTGTGTCCCAAGTTTGTTTTTTTTTGTTTTCCAGGGGTGTGCCATGAGGAGAGGTCAGTAGCTGCTGCTAGTTGGCAGGTGTGCTGCAGGCTATCATTGGCAGAAATCAAGCTATAGAAAGATGCTGCTTGATGAGAAGGATGCAGCCTCCTTATAGTTAGCCAGTGTAGTGTGCCTGAAGCAGGTATCACTGGCTCTATGTACAAATTCTTGTGACCTCACAAAAACTGTGCTATAAGAATTTCAACAATTTGATCAAGGCTGATGAGGTAAGACATTCACCATGCTCTCCCTTTCAGAGATCAGAGTTGAACCTAAATTATTTTTGAGCAATATCCACAACATAGTACCTGCAAAGCATGTGATGGCTCTTTTAAAACGCAGATTTCATTGTCTCTGCTCCAACTACCTCTCCTGGCAGAATGTTCCAGTCACTTACTGGAACACTGAAGCTCGACACAAAAAGCTGGCATAACTCAGCAGGTCAGGCAGCATCAATGGAGAAAAGGAATAGGTGACATTTCAGTTCGAGAACCTTCTTCAAACTGTCAGTCTGAAGAAGGGACTTGACGTGAAACATCACCTATTCCTTTTTTCCAGAGATGCTGAGTTACTCCAGCTTTTTGTCTATCTTTGGTGTAAACCGGCATCTGCCGTTCCTTCTTACACCTACTCGAACACTCTTTGAAAATAAACTTTCTACACAGATTTCCTTTCCCAATTCCTCTCACACTTTACACCTATGCCATCAAGTATTTGACCTATCCAGCTTGTGGGGGGGGGGGTGAGACTATCTAGCCTATCTGAGCCTCCTCTTAATTTTGTATACTTCTATTAGGTTTCTCCTCAGCCTCGCTCCAGAGTAAGCTATCCAAATTTGTCCGACCTTTTATAGCTAATCGACTCCAATCCAGGCAACATCTTTCTGTACTTCATACCCAGCTCTGATGACCAGAAGAGTGCACAATACTCCATGTGGCTGAACCTGCGATGTGACTACCGGACATTTATATTCAGTGCCCCAACTGATGAAAATAAGCATGTCATGCTGCCTCCTTTACAGAGATACAGCGCAGAAACAGGCCTGCTGACCAGTGATCCCCGCGCACTAACACTGTCTGTCCTACATCAACACGCGGGACAATTTACAATTTTACCAAAGCCAATTAACTTACAGGCCTGTCTTTGGAGTGCGGGAGGAAACCAGAGAAAACCCAAGCAAGTCGCAAAGAGAAAATACAAACGCCATATAGACTAGCACATGGTCAGGATCGAGCCAGGGTCTCTGGCACTGTGAGGCAAGAGCTGTGCCGCCATGCCATCCCTAATGACTTGCACTCCAAGATCCCCCTGCATACCATTGCTCTCAAGGATCCTCCCTTTACTGTTTACTTTCCTCTTGCATTTGATGTCCCAATATGCATCACCTGTGCATCCAGATTGAATCCATCTACCATTAATCTGCCCAAATTTCCACCTGATCTATATCCCTCTCTTTTGGACAACCTTCCTTACTATTCACAAGTCTACCAAGTTTTGTGTTGTCTACAAACTTACCTAGGATGATGGCTGTGGTCAGCAGCACTAATTGTTTAGCTGAATTTTATTTTGTCATGCCTTAAAATGTAGCAATAGTTAAACTTGTGGTCAAATAACCCACTCTAGCCCTATTCTTACCCATGCTTTTATCCTTGTAGGTCCAGAAAAGCTAAAGCATTGTGTCAAAGAAGGGAAGGATTACAAGAAATTCGGGAGGGATGTGAGCATCTCCAAGCAAAATGGTGAAAAGGGCACTAGCTTCTCAACCCTACACATCACCATGCAGATTCTGATGTGGCAGGAAAGAGAGTGCAACCCCTTGGTTTTTTTTTTTTGCCTTGTCCTGGCATGGAGCAGCTGGAATGGAGGTCCCGTAAGCACCCTGACTGACTCCCGGTTCAACGGCTAGAATGTGGTTGGATTGCATTTCGGGATGAATATTCCTCTGGCAAAGGCTTAAAAGCCAAGCAATGATGAGGAATATTGCTCAGATTTTAACATGTTTGCATTTGGAAAGGCAAATACCCCAGGAGCATGCCAAGTAAATGCACAATTTGGGCTGTATCACCGATCATTTTGAACTATTTGTAATATGGTCACATGGCATAACTAACTTGCAAAAAAATAGAGTCACAGTCAATGGTTTCCCTGAACATAGCAGTAAAGGAGTTTGTGTCGGGTTGGAGGATATGGAAAATTGATATTGGTGGTCAGCTAACAACTGCAGTTGCACATCTTGTGTTGATGGGCAGCAGCAGCAGCAGTACTTAAAGTTTCCCATACTTCCCATTCCAACCCCAGAAATGGCATAAAACAGTTTTGTCCAGAAGTGCAGTAGGTACCATCTTCGTGCCAGGTGCTATACATTGAATGGCAGTTCATCCAGTCAAACACCATATTCTTGATTTTTAAAAAAGTGTGGACAAGCTTTTCTACTAATGTTAAAAATGTAATCTTGGCACCAAACAAAAAGACCAGGATTAGTGAGTGTGAAATTGCTCAGCATCTCTGCTGTGATTTGTAATATGATGTATGATGTAGCACAACAGTGTGACCAGTTTATGGTTAACTGTTATTTGCTGATTGCCTTCACATATCATTATGTTGCGAGAAAATGTTATTCATCTCTGTTGAATTACTGCAGCCAAATGTTTACACTTCTTAAAGATTGAATAAACATTTTATTGTTGTAGCAAAAGTACCTTTTAAATACTTGCAATACTTTTACAATTTGAAATTTAACCAGCAGAGCTCTCTTTGCTGCCATTTTGGCACGATCAAAGCTTTACGGTTCACATTGAAATGATCTGTGTATAATATATTTTTGCTGAGCAATAATGGGAGGATCTAAACTTGTCACTATTTTCAGTTTGTTCACTTTTTGAAGTTCAAAGCTTGTTTATAGTGTACTGTTGAATAAATGTTGATTTGACTTTTGCATTGTCTCATCTTGTCTTTGTGCCTAACTTCATAGAGTCCATATAAATGGTAATGTTGCTGATGGGAGTTCTGAAATGTGGCAATTAGTTGCTGAATTCTTTGGCTAGGAACTATCTTCCAGGTGGTGGTGATTCCATGGATATGGGCCATACATGTTGAGATCTTGTAATTCCTTGGGTTTATGCATGCCTGAGCCAAGGTATTATGCAAGGCCAAATTATTCAGAGCCCAGCACACAATCTTTCCTTGATATCATTCATGGCATGTACTTCTGGCCAGCTGACTGCTTGAGGAACTTGGTTATGTTTCCTAGCACAGTCTAGCAGCTCCCTGCTAATCTGAATTAGGAAATACAAGTGTTTGCAGACATTAAAACTAACCAATCTAATGGTCATATCCATTGAAAATATTTGAATACTCTGGAGTCTTGGGTTTAAATACATAAATCTGCACATGACCATATTTTTTTACTTTTGTGTAGTAGACTACATATGTTTCAACATTATCTTTGCATCCTCTAGGTACAGTGCACTAATACTTGGGACACTAATCTTTTGTAGGTTGTTCATTAGTTCCTACTGCTCATCTTTGTATATTTCAAAATGCTGCTACTGTTTTATATTCAAATATCTCAAGAGGAATGTCATTGGTACAGTTTTTGTTGATGCTCCAGAAAGCAGTAAACCAGATTAATGCAAGTAGAAGAGTTAACCCTTAGAAGGGAGCTAAAATGGAAAAGAAGGCTTAGCCATGATAAAGGATGGGATAAAGGCAGCAGACGAGCAGATTGGCCTTGCAAAATTAACCTCTAGAATTGGTTTTGGTGGCACCAAGGAAGATACAAAATACTAAAGGTAATGGAGGGCCTATTACAATGCAGAACATTGGAGATGTGGGTAATGATAGCAAGATGACAATAATGGGGAAGTTTAAATTTTTTTAATCAAATCTATATGTAAACTAGTCTGCAGGAGAAATTAATGGATTTTTGGTGAAAATTATATTGTATATTAAGTTGTTGGTTTAAATGGAGTATTGTATAATGAAGAATCATTTCATTGGGGCAGAATGATAGAATATTATATTGAACTCTAGTTCAATCTAAGACCAGAGGCATCCATCCAAACTAAACAAACTCTGTTTTCCTATAGAGTTTGGAGAGACTATTGGAGACTGTAAATGCTTGAATCTAGAGCAGAAAACAAGCTAGAGGAATTAAGCTGATCAAATATACTGAGGCAAAGGGATGGTCGACGATTTGGATCAAGCCAAATGTAGGACCCCAACCTGAAGTGTCAACCATCCTTTTTGCCCTGTCAGATGCTCTTTGACCTGCCGGATTCCTCCAGCAGCTCTTTTTTTTTTAACTGTGTTTGTTATCGTAGATTAGGAAACAACAATTTAAAAGTGTAACATAATAGTTCAATGCATAGTTTGCATCGTATACATTGCTTTTTAGGTTGTAAAAATCCAACAGTAAGAGTGGTCCATCCTCGAATAAAAAGTAAAGTTATGGATCGCTAATAGATCAAAGGAAAAGTATCATGTTGCCAATTAGTGCAATAGGTTGGAGGCATGGGCACATTTCAGGATTCAGCAATTCTGAGCAAAGGCCAAGTAGAATAAGGAAGCAATTCAGTAAAAGTTCTGAGGTTTTCTAAAGACGGGGGAAAAAAGAAAAAGATATTTACAAAAAATAGAAGCAATTAGAGGAATAAAGAAATAAAAGTTAGAAACATTTTGCCTGCCATCACAAAAGATGCAAAATACTTCCCAGAAATCATGTGTTCGTGAATGTGGAGCTGAAAGAAATTAGTATTAATAGGGGTATGGTTTAAAGCTTTGAGACGAAGGATAATACATCTCCCAGGCCAGAACTTTGCAAGGTTTTGAAACAGCTGGTAAAGAAGGTGGTGGATGTATTGGTTGAGGTCCATACATTTAATAGATTTCTCCCTGATTGGAATGGACAGATTTCAAAAATTGAGAACTTATTTATATAGTTGATAAGTCAAGTAGAGTATGCCATGTGCACAAGAAAATAAGGTACCAGTACAATAAAATTTTTGCCAACAGCACGGACCCAAACACACACAGTTTTTTCAAGAGAGAGTGAGATTTAGCTCTTAGAGCTAAAGCAATCAAGGGATATGGGGGAAAAGCCGGAACGGGGTACTGATTTTGGATGATCAGCCATGATCGTATTGAATGGCAGTGCAGGCTCGAAGGGCCGAATGGCCTACTCCTGCATCTATTTTCTATGTTTAAATTTTACATAATTAACCAATTCTGAAAAAACTATTTAAAAAAAAAAAAATAGGGCAACACTTGTGGTACCTATTGTGTACCACAAAACACGACCATTGTGATATATCAATATAAAAAATGGTAGGAAGTGGGCACAGTGCAAGTAAAAGATGTGAATATGAATTGGTTAACAGACTGAAAACAGCAAGAAAGTATGCTATTTTCTGCTTTGGTGCATGTGACTGAGGAATGGCATCAAGATCTGCTGATAATGTCACTGATCTGTATGAGGGGACAAGTTTGCTGATGGTGCAAAGCTAGGTGGCACTGTTGACAGTGAAGCAATGCTTCGGGAGAATAAATGGGACATGAGAGCAGATTAAATATGATATTAAAATAGTTTGATAGAATGATTGTCAAATGGAGCAATATTAAAAGGTGATGATATTAACAAATATGTGTGCTTGCAAATGAATAACAACAAACTTAACATGCAAGGTAGAGAGGGGAATAATAAGACAAACAGGTTCATGGTCTTTACCATCTGAGTTTGAGGGTGAAAAATTGGGGCATCTTTCGGAATTATGCAGGGCTCTGGTGAGACCACATTTGGACAGTTGTGCACAGGTGGGGTCTTCCTACTTAAGAATGCAGACACATGATAGAGGGGTACAATGATGGTTCACAAAAATGACACCTAGGATGGGGGATTGTGAGGAGACTAAACTAAATTGAGCCTTTATTTCCCCTTATTTAGAACAAAAGTTGAGCTTACTGAAACATACACAGTTCTTATTGGTCTTAATAGAGTAAATACCATAATGGTTTATCTTGGATGGGTATTTAGTACCAGGTGTCATAGATTGAAAGTGAGGGATCAGCAGATTAAGGACTAAGTGTAAATCAAGTGAAAGGCTTCTGATGGCAAATTTAAACAACAATGTTATGCCAATCTGTTGCCCTAAGTTTCCAGAAATGTTTTGTTGTGCTAAGTTTCCAGAAATTGTGTTTATTGTATTTGTGAAGATAATTGTCTAATTTGATATTATATATTTGTAATTGAAATTAAACATTTATGTCTTAAACCACTATTTTAAATTTTTTTTAGACCTTCCTCAGAACTGTGATCGCAACATTCCTTTAGTTGCTCAGGAAATAATGAAAAGAATGATTCGTCAGTTTGCAATTGAATATATATCCCGAAGTAATTGTGTTCATGAAACTCAAACTGGATCAGCCGATGAATCTGTTTCTGTCCCTGACGATCCTCCCGCCAACCAAACCCAGAACTCCTTTCACCAGGAGCAGGAGGGACCGTTAGACCTCACTGTGAATAAAAATCAACAAAAATGTTTCCAACAAGGTAATTACATTAATGGGGGGGGGGGGGGGGGATGTTTTTTTTTAATTTGCAAGAAGTGGCACAGGTCTTTCAAATGCTCAATATGGAAATAGTTTAACATAAAGTTGCCTTTAAGTTACCGTCTGGTTTCCAGTTTGGTCTCAAAGTTTGGTTACCGTCTGGTTTCCAGTTTGGTCTCAAAGCAGTCATAAATGATGTAATGGAAGTCACTGCCTCAATCTTGTTCTGAGTAAATGCAAGGTCAAATTCTAGATAATAAATTGACTCATTAATCATAAATTAAATCCATTGACCTGTGTGCAGTTTTGGAAAGCGTGCAAGTAACAGAGCCTTTAATAACAAAATCCTATCACTTCTGGTCCCTCATTCTTAGCTCAAACAAGCCCTTGGGTCCAACAATTTCATACCAACTTCAAGCAATATCTATACCAAGCAAATTTGCCAACGCATGGTCCACAGCCTTCTATGCCATAGTGATTCAAGTTGTCACTTAGGTTAGCGTTGGTTTGCTATTGGGGTTAAAATGTGGCATGTCGGAGCAAGTGAAATGAGATTTGCCATGTCTTATTTAAAACTAGAGTGCATTTGAAATAGAGGCATGATAAAAATATGAATAATTTTATTTCTCAAGAAAATTATTTTGCACTTCAAATATAAAGGAAAATGATTTTTCATGCCGTATGACAGTCCATGAATGCATGAGGTATACAAAAACTACAGGGATATACACAGGTTAGACAAAAGGAGCCTTTGAGTTTTTGGGTCAGGGATCAACGATAAACTGAAGACATGCTTTATCCAGTTAGTGCTTGGGATCTGGAATGCACCAAATGACTATGTAGTGGAGACAGAAACTCAACAAAATTTCAGTATGGGTAATTATAGTTTAAATGGATATGGTGGGCTGAAGTATCTCTTTCTGTGCTCTGTGACTTGGTATAAGTTAAGAACAAGGGATCAGAAGCAACTTGACTTTTTTTTAAATTATAATTTCCCTGCAAAATTATCTTGACCACAAAATGGCCCTGATCACTTCTAAATAATGGTTAAAAAGCAAGAAAATGTTTACAGAAAATGTATATACTGAAGAAAAAGCCTCTGATTTTTGTCTTGAAGTTTTTGTAACATACATAATAAAGGAGATAAAAAGATTTAGAGAGTTGAAATAGATAAAAGGGGTGGAAATAGTGGTACGTATACACAGGCTGTGGGGACTTTGCAGGTAAGTTGCAGAAATGTAACTGAGGTTGTATATCACAAGATACAGTGCCCTCCATAATGTTGCGACAAAGACCCATGATTTATATATTTGCCTCTGTACTCCACAATTTGAGATTTGTAATAGGGAAAAAATCGCATGTGGTTAAAGTGCACATTGTCAGATTTTAATAAATGCCATTTTTATAAATTTCGTTTCACTATGTAGAAATTACAGCAGTGTTTATTCATAGTCCCCCATTTCTGGGCACCATAAATGTTTGGGACATATGGCTTTGCAGGTGTTTGTAATTGCTCAGGTGTGTTTAATTGCTTCTAATGCAGGTATAATAGAGCTTTCAGCACCTAGTCTTTCCTCCAGTCTTTCCATCACCTTTGGAAACTTTTATTGCTGTTTATCAACATGAGGATCAAAGTTGTGCCAATGAAAGTCAAATAAGCCATTATGACTGAGAAACAAGAATAAAACTGTTAGAGACATCAGCCAAACCTTAGGCTTACCAAAATCAATTGTTTGGAACATCATTAAGAAGAAAGAGAACACTGGTGAGCTTACTAATCGCAAAGGGACTGGCAGGCCAAGGAAGACCTCCATAGCTGATGACAAGAATTTTCTCTATAATAAAGAAAAATCCCCAAACACCTGTCCGACAGTTCAGAAACACTCTTCAGATGTGGATTTGTCAATGACCTCTGTCCGCAGAAGACTTCATGAACAGAAATACAGAGGCTAAACTGCAAGATGCAAACCACTGGTCAGCCACAAAAATAGGATGGCCAGGTTACAGTTTGCCAAGAAGTACTTAAAAGAGCAACCACAGTTCTGGAAAGTTCTTGTGGACAGATGAGACGAAGATTAACTTATATCAGAGTGATGGCAAGAGCAAAGTATGGAGGAGCGAAGGAACTGCCCAAGATCCAAAGCATACCACCTCATCTGTGAAACACGATGTTTGGGATATTGTGCGATTTGGCCTGGGCATGTATGGCTGCTGTAGGTACTAGCTCATTGTCATTGATTTTACAGCTGCTGATGGTAGTATAGTAGTATAATGAATTCTGAAGTGTATAGACACATTTTATCTGCTCAAGTTCAAACAAATGCCTCAAAACTCATTGGCCAGTGGTTCATTCTACAGCAACATAATGATCCCAAACATACTGCTGAAGCAGCAAAGGAGTTTTTCAAAGCTAAAAAATTGTCAATTCTTGAGTGGCCAAGTCAATCACCTGATCTGAACCCAATTGAGCATGCCTTTTATATGCTGAAGAGAAAACTGAAGGGGACTAGCTCCCAAAACAAGCAGAGGCTAAACGTGGCTGCAATACAGGCCTGGCAGAGCGTCACCAGAGAAGACACCCAGCAACTGGTGATGTTTATGAATCGCAGAATTCAAGCAGTCATTGCATGCAAAGGATATGCAACAAAATACTAAACATGACTACTTTCATTTACATTACATTGCTATGTCCCAAACATTATGGTGCCCTGAAATGGGGGGACTATGTATAGACACTACGGTAATTTCTACATGGTGAAACCAAAATGTATAAAAATGACATTAAAATCTGACAATGTGCACTTCAACCACATGTGATTTATTTTCAGTACAAATCTCAAATTGTGGAGTACAGAGGCAAATAAATTGGTCTTGTCCAAAATATTATGGAGGGCACTGTATAACAATCTAAAGTGGGAAGCAGTAACCTATTTGATTCAATGAAACATGCTAAAGATTGTTGGTTAAAGGGGGCATTGTCATTATTGGACAAATATCAGTGGTTTACATGAATAAATCCAGAGAATGAAGTTTGAATATCACCATGGCAGGTGTAGAATTTAAATTTGAATAATTATATCTGGAATTAAGAAGTTATTATTATTAACAACCATAAAACTGTTGGATTGTTATAAAAAGCTATTAGTTTCAGTTATATCCCACAGGAAAATAATTATGTACTTTATGTGGTCGTTGTACAACTCCAGATCCATTTTAAAAATGTTCTTAAGCAGTTTGGGTGGACGAATAAAAAGTTCTAAGTGCTAGTAGCATGAATAAGTTTTCAAAGAAACACATGGCAGTGAATCTACAGGGAAGATTTTGATCAAGAGTCCAGGTTGTAGACATTTTGAGGCATGGAGATAAGGACTTAGTGCGGCACAGTGGCGCAGCGGTAGAGTTGCTGCCTTACAGCGCCAGAGACCCGAGTTTGATTTGACTATGGAATTTCTATGTTCTCCCTATGACCGTGTGGGTTTTCTCTGGGTGCTCCAGTTTCCTCCCACACTCCAAAGATGTACAGATTTTGTTGGTTAATTGGCTTCTGAAAAAAAGTAAGTTATCCCTGGTGTGTAGGGTAGTTCTGGTGGGGTGATTGCTGGTTGGCGTGGATTTGGTGGACAAATGGGCCTGTTTCCACGCTGTATCTCTAAAGTCTAACGTAAAGACTCCAGCGCCTTGATTGTGGGGATAATCATAGGGCAGGTAGTATTACGGATTAGATATGTGCTCAGTTAGAAAGATCTTGTAGTCGGGCAGGTTGGGGGGCCCAAGTGCTGGAGCAGTCAATATTTTCAAATTAAAATCTCCATACATCTATTATTCATCAGCTTGAAGATTGTTGCTGTCTGTGTGCATGAAGGACTAAGATTGAAATGAAAGTACAGAATCTTGCAGTGGTAATCTCTAGATTGTTCTCGTACACATTTCTGTTCTTGTGACGGATAAGGCCAATAGTAGGTGCTTGGAATGGCCAACCGAAAGGTACCCTTCCAAGACACACATCCTTCTCACTTGAGAATATATTTCTGCTCTTTCATCATCACAAAGTCTAAATACAGCAATTTCTACCTAGCCATGAGGGTGTAAAGGGGTGGGTACACATGGAGAGAAGATGCAGCTGAATATTAAAGGATGAGCAAAGGCTGTCAAAAGTGAAAAAATACTTTTAAACACTATAAAACATTTACATGATGCTTACCCAGGACCTTTACACCCATTCTTAAGACTCAGTGAATTGTACAAAGTTTGGAGACACTTAGCACTTGAAGCAAAGAGTTATGAAACTGCAGATCATTGGTGGAAGCCCAATTTAGGTGTGTTGTTGGTGTATGAGCCATTCCTGTTTCGATTAACCTTTGCCGAGGATGCCAGTGATGAGGTTTACCTGTTGCTTATTTGTATGTGGATCAATGTAATAAAATGTGCAATAGTAAGATCCTTCTTAAAAGATGAAGATCCTTCTTGATGGGTCCCATCTGTTGAGCCCAGAGTATGAGAATCACTTTTCCAGGATTAACAGAAAGTTCCATGCAGTATATAGTTGGAAGATATGTTTATGGGGAGAGTGGAGTTGATTAGTTTGCATAGTTTTGTTAGCTTCAAGTGTGTTTTGGAAATAATCAGGAATATTCTAGAGCAGTGCCTAGAGATGACACATTCTTGATGACTGTCAAGAACAACAGGAATTGCCACGTTAATGATGTATTGTAATGATTCTTTTTCCTGCCAAGCCTTGAAGCTTATTACACAATAAAAGTCACAAAATAATGCAACCCGGCCATTAGATGCAGGATGATGAGTCTAGGGCCTCTGGTGCACGTCTCACTCTAAGCTGTAAAACTTAATACATTGTGATGTAATACATTGTAATGTAATACATTTGGCGAGTATAGTGTTCTAGTTGGACATTCCTTGTATTGGAGGGAAAAAAGGATATAAAGTAGATTAATCAGGCATCTATCTCCATACCCTTGAATTTGTAAAGGGAATCCCATTTTTCATTTGGTGTTCTCCATTAAATACGTTTTACAATATAGCAGTTGCGTAGAAGTCCTGGTGATATAGTAGCTGTTATGAAAGATAGCAACACTGCCATGCACAAGTAGGAATGATTTAGAAATTCTGTATATTCATCTTTATATAATTTGTCTTTCTGAAATAGGAAACTGGTTTTCATAGAACGTCCATACAATTTTTCTTCGCAGTGCATTGAAATTTGTTAATGCTATTTTAATGTCAGGCATTTCAATTTTTCACCAATATCATGAATGATTTGAGGTATTATGTTTGAAGTGTAATGAATAACCCACATGGTCATCTGTTACTATGGAACAAGACATAGCAAAAGATTTTCCTAGATGTGATGGAGGAGAATATTTTCAGTCAGGTGGATGATTCCTTTCTTGATCTGCACTTACACCAATCTTTCTCTCTACATATTATTTAGTGCTTTAAAAAGTGTTCAGTCTAAAAATTGATCAGAAAATAAACCTCTTCCTGCCATCCAGAGATGCTGCATGACCTGCTAAGTTACTGCAGCATCTGCAGTTCCTTGTGCCCCACCTTTTTCTATCAGGTAAAGAGTGAAAACCAAAGTTCAGTTTTTCCCATTTCACCTAGGGAGGCTGTTCCTGTTTAAGATCCTCAGCTTTTAGGTGATATTTAGTCCCCCATCTTCATTTTAATACACATTCTATTTTATTTAAAATTCAACGATTTTTCTACAGTTTTTAAATATTGCATGAAATTGACAGTTGCCATCCATAAAGATTATGGCTCTTCAGTATTTAACTGGAATTTCATCAGAAGATCTGAGTTGACAGGCTTTGGAATTTAATGGAAAGCAAAATGTTAATATTAGTGAAGGTTAAACTTCTTAGTAGGCTTTTACTAAAGAAAAATTGAACCAACTTTCTGTTAGCAGATGGCGTTCTTGATCTGTCAACAAAGAAGAATAGTTTAGATTCCACACTTTCAACTGGATCTTGTCTGACATCAACCACTACCAAATTATCAGGGTAAGTATTATTGAAGAAATAGATCCAAAGGATTTACATTTAAACCATGAAAACACTACCTTTTTTTCTGGGGGGTTTTCTGGCTTAACCATCATTTTGCTCCATTCACACAATACAATGTTTCTTCATCCTACAGTTTTCAAAGAGTATTACCATTGGGATTTGTTTTTACAGCTGTTGTATTAAAGAAATATTTGTCACGTTCACACACTTCTTAAAACCAATTGTTTAAAATATATTTGCTTTGATAAATAACCTATGTTGTCAATTATTTACATGACTGGTTCTGGATTGTATTTGCATATTTAATTTGTTTCTGAAATAGGATTTTATATTGAGAGTGAAAAAAGCTCAATTTATGGAGGTGTGTACATTTTCTATTACTTTGGGTTTCATAATTGCATAAAACCTCTGAGGGTGTTGGAGTACAGTGGTTGAAAGAATCTTCCTAATGAAAAAGTTTTGATTTGCTGTGTGATCAGTTCTTCATGTTTGGTAGTCTTTATCCAGATATCTCTGATTGTCTGCATGATTTAGAAAGTGTTTGGGACATTTATGATTTCATCATTTGCAAAGCAACTGTTTGTTGTACTGAAAATCTTCATATTTATGAAAGCATTTACGGGAATACTTGTCATTAAGAAATTTAAAAAAGATTTGTCAAACTTCAAACCAGATTGGCAAAATTATGAGTGAAGTTAACAATTTACACATCTAATTTTCATGCATATGGACTTGATTATAAAATAAACAAAATGTCGATGAAAACCACGTGCCTCCACTCCCTGTATAACACTTTTTATGTTTAGAGGTTTAATATTATTTGTCAAGGCTTCTTAACCTTTTAATAACTGCAGCATTCCATCCTCTGAATAATATGCAACGGTCAATATTTATAATATCTGGAACTCTAAAATCTTTGTTCAGGAATTATGGCGACTGTTGTGATTTTTGGTGTAGAATCAGTGCAAAAATATATGAAAATACTAATTAAATCACGTTATTTAGGTAGAAACTGCCCCTCGCGCTTATTTTGCCCAGTTGTGGCATTCCTAACCGAGCAGTAAAAACTGAGCTGTAGTTTGCGTAATAGCATATCAACCGAGTTTTGCTGGTGAAGTCATCTGATTATTTCATTCAATATTACAAAATGAAATTGCCAGTGACAAGATAGATTGGTTTGAGTTTTCTTTTATTTAAAGGTGTATTTTGTCTTTGGATTGTTTGCTGATAGATTTCTAACTGACAAGTAAACATAAATGCTATTATGTTTCATCTTTGTTGCATAGATGCTTATGTTTTGACCCAGGGACAAATATATTGCCAGTGGATTTGATTGCCATGAACATTAAAACACAATTTCTAGCTGATTACTGACCCCAATTGTGTTACATGTTTGAGAATTTTTTTGAAAGAAACTTGTATGTTAGATCATTTGCACAGTTTGTACTCCACTATGTTGGTGGTTTCTTGTGTGCATAAGGAATGCACAAAAATACTATTAATGGTTCTTCCACATTTACAAAATTATTTCTGGACATCTTACTAATGCAACATCTGAAAACTTTTAAAGTGCCAGAAGTGTCAAATTTCAGTGCAAATATGTTAGCCAGTTTCTTGTTTCCATTTCTGATGTTTTAAAAATAATATTATGGATTTTTTTTCATGTGAGGTATATTGAAATAAAGGTGCCAATACATATATCCCATATATCTTGTTTTCCTTTCAGACTTTCTTGACTTGAATTTTATTTGATCATTAAACACTTTAGCTTTGTTGTTTCTTTCTTTGTTCTTAAATATTTTGTCTCAGGCACCCATATATTACAATTCACGGACTTCCGGTGGCGCCATGTTTTGGTAACAGTCGCCACACATAGCTTCGCTCCCGAAAATTTGCGATTTTTCACATTAAAACTGGATTTAGAGATCGGGACCGATTTATTAAAAAAAAAAAAAGGTTATCAGAGGCCTTGAATGCTCTGCTGATGGCGTCAACAATAAGTGCTGTGCATTAAACTCTGGATTTAACCCTTTAAATGCAGAATCCGATTTCTGCTCAGAGTCCTCAGAGAAGCATTTCAAAAATATACTGCTGCACTGAGATAGAGCCTGAAGAGCTTGGAGAATCGACTTTTGAAGGTGCTCTTGAAGGAAAACTGCCTTCCGAAATGTCTACAAGAGCTAAGCCTGATAAGGCAGGTAAGGAGAAACACTTGGAGGACTTAAAGCAAACGGTAAGAGAACTGAAAGATGAAAAGGTGGACGGAACGCACATGGAAAAAATGATGAAAGATATGACAGATAAGCTAATGCTGAATACGAATATGGGCAATTTGAAAGTTATTGAGTCTGTGCAGGATTTGATCAACACCGTAAATAAAAGAATTGAAGATGTGAGAGTTGAACTATTGGAGCGAATGGACAAGGGGGAAGAAGACACTAATAAGAAGTTTGTTGCAGTGCATGAGTGTTGCCTCATATGTGAAAACAATGAAAGAGATGGAGGAAGAGATGGGACGAATGGCCGAGGATATGAAGAAAATGAAGACACAGCACGACCTCACTGCAAAACAGCTGGCAAAATGTTCGGATAAGTGCCTAGACTTGGAAACTCGTTCGAGACGCTTTAATCTAAGGCTAGTAGGAGTACCCGAGGAAGCCGAGGGAGATAACCCTCGGGAGTTTGCTGCGGATCTAATTAAAGAAGCTCTCAATCTTCCTAACCTTCCAAAAATTGAAGCGGCACATCGAATTCCGAGATTCAAACAAAAATCCCAAACAGGCTCAGAATACACACGTCAGATCATTGTGAAATTTCGGGACATCTCTGGCATGGAAGAGGTGATGAGTAATATCAAATATGGAGTACCACTGAAATACGAGCAGACAACCTTTAAAATATTTAGAGATTACCCCTATGAAGTGGTCCAAGAAAGAAATCGGTTCTTCAAGGTAAAGCAAGCGCTCCAAGGCATGAAGGGCGTCAGATATGGAGTCTACTTTCCCGCGAGAATGCGCATTTCTTACAACGATCAGCAAAAATTGTTTACAAATCCGGAGTGCGCATATAAATATGCCTTAACCATTGTGGAAGAATAAGTAACTTGAAAAGCTGTACTGTATGGACACTCTCTCTCTTTACTATTTCAACATGAAATGTGTTCAACAGAAGATGGAACTCTCCCTGTGTTTAGACTCGACAGCTTAGCGAGGAATGTTAATTCAAGGACATACTGGGTTCCAAGTGAAGTGGAAAAAGATAAACACTGAATACAGAGCTTTACAATATAATCTGAACAGAGCAATTACCGTGGTTTAAAATTTTTAACTGAATAACCTAATGTTATAGAAATAACACTTTTAACACTTAAAACATAGATTACTATTATAGAAATTGTAATTAACATTAACCAGATCGGTAGTAAGGGGCTGATTTACAATCTAACATCTATAACTTAATATCTTAATAAGTTTTAAGCAGATTTATAACCGGGTTGTGAGGAGGATGACGGGCTCCTGGCTCAGATCCAGAAGCCTGCCCTAGGTAGCCCCTTCAACCAATAGCTGATAATTATCGAGGTAAAAACTGATGCTTAACATTCTGTTGATAAAACAGTTAGATATATTTGGGAATACATATGAAATGGATATGTGTACTGCAATTAGGTATTATATAGTTGATTTGGAATCGGCTCGGTTCTAGTACGGATATGTTATGACTTATTGAGGGAACGGAGCTATTTATTAACATCGGAAGTCGATACGATGTTTTCTCCCACCAACAGGTGGGCCACTTATTACAGTGCCGACAAGCTCTGTCACTGTATTTTCACTTTTACTAATTTTTTTTTTTACTATCACAATTAATCACATGTGTGTTTTTTTTATTCAAGGATAATCGCAAAAGAAATCCACAAACTGAACTTGGTAGGTTGACTGTTCCCCCATTGCTTAAAGACCTGAGGTATGGATGCACCACAAGATACATAGGTACTAAACCTAGTCAAAATGCAAGACACTAAACAAAATAAATCGGGAGGAATCTCATTTTGCAGTTGGAATATTAGGGGGGCTAACGAACGTATTAAAAGGGGTAAGATTTTAGCACAGCTGAAAGCATTTAAGTCAGATGTTATCTTCCTCCAAGAAATGCATCTTAAAGTTCAAGATCAAGTTAGAGTTGAAGGCCAACTGGATAGGTCAAACTTTTCATTCGTCCTACACGTCAAAATCCAGAGGCACGTCCATCATGATTCACAAAGGTATATCATTTAAACAGAAAAATACCTTAACAGGTAAGGATGGGAGATATTTGATAGTTACCGGTGAGATCCATGCAATCCCAATCACATTGGTAAATTAACTTTGATAATCCGCATTTTTTTAATAAAATTTTGAATATAATTGCAGAATATAATTACCAGAATGTTATAATTGGGGGAGACTTTAACTGTGTCTTAGATCCTTATTTAGATAAATCCAGTCAAAAACAACGAGGTAATACGAAATCTAAAACTAGTGAACTTTTAAACACATATATAAAAAATACAAATATAACCGATGTTTGGAGGATTGCAAATCCGACAGGCAAGGAATAATATTCATTTTATTCATCTGTACACGAGACTTACTCACGTATAGATTATTTCCTGGTAGACACAAAATTAATTCCGTATACTCTTAACCCAAAATACCACACAAATACGATTTCAGATCATTCCCCCCTAACTTTAAAAAAAAAAATAGAAGGCATGTCTAAGAATACATTGTTCTGGAGGTATAACCCCCAAATTCTAAAAGACCCGCAAGGGAGTATATATCTAAGACAGCAAATTGATCTTAGATATATACTCCCTTGCGCCTAAGTGATACGCCTGACACACCACCTACATTATTATGGGAATCTTTCAAAGCTTTTATTAGAGGTGTTATAATCTCATACCAAGTCTTTCAGAATATAAAAAATAAGAATGAACAACGGCAGCTAGAGGAACAAATTAGACAATTGAATATAGATAATGCTAAAGACCCGTCCATGGATAAACACAATAAAATATTAATACTAAGATTCAAATTAAATAAATTACTATCAGAGAAAGTTATAAGATTATTCCAAATTACAAGACAGGAACAGGGAGAAGCCTCATAAACTTCTCGCACGTCAATTAAAAAAACGAGAAAAGGAACACACGATTCCAAAGATTAAATCAGACAAAGGGGAAGTATTAACATTACCGAATTAAATTAATAAAAGATTTGTGCAATTTTATGAGAATTTGTATACATCCAAAACGACAACGGACACCGACACAATCACTGAGTTTCTGGATAATTGCAATCTTCCCAAACTAGAATTGCAGGAACAAGATGAATTGGGAACACAAATCTCAAATAAGGAAATAGAAGAAACAATATTCTCATTAAAAAATGGAAAAACACCAGGTCCCGTCGGATTTAGTAATGAATTCTCTAAAAAAAATTTACGATATATTTAGTCCTCGTCTACAGAAAATGTACACACACGCTTTCAGAGAACAAATATTACCTGATACACTAGCAGAATCTACGATTACATTAATACTTAAGAAAGATAAAGATGAGGAAGAACCTGGATCCTATAGAGCTATCGCGTTGTTAAATACAGATAAAAAATATTAGCAAGAAGATTAAGTAAGTACGCCATTAAACTAATACATCCGGATCAAACGGGGTTTATCCCTAACAGACATTCATTTAATAATTTGAGACGTCTGCTTAATATAATGCACTCACACCAAACTAAAGATCCAAATCTCGCAATTATTTCGCAGGATGCAGAGAAAGCATTCGATCAGGTTGAATGGAAATATATGGTTAAGGTATTGCAAAAATTTCAACTGGGAGAGAATTTCATTCAATGGATTAAATTAATATATAATAAGCCAACGGCCAGAATATTAACTAATAATATTTTATCCACGAAATTTCAACTGTCAAGGGGTAATGGACAAGGTAGTTCATTATCACCATTGTTATTTGCCCTCATTATTGAACCACTAGCGGAAAGTATTAGAACTCATTCGAATATCCACGGATATAAGACAAAATATTCAAACAATAAAATATCATTATACGCTGATGTACAAAGCCTCATATCACTATACCCAATATTTTAAAATTTAATTGAGGATTTTGGTTCATTTTCAGGTTACAGAATAAACTAGAATAAAAGTGAAATCATGTCCACAAAACCGAAAGATTCTATACATCTCGTACAATTTCCTTTTACAATAGCTGGGGGAAAATTTAAATACTTGGGCATTGAAATTACTAGAAGATATCAAGACATGTTTAAAGCAAACTATAACCCGGTACTTAAGAAATTACATAATTTAATTAAATTCTGGAAAACGCTCCCGATGTCCTTGATAGGTCGAATAAACGCCATAAAAATTATTTTTCTACCACAAATTCTATACTTGTTCCAATCAATCCCACTATATCTACCCAAAAAGTTTTTTTAAAAATTGGATTCCGATATTACAAATTTTATTTGGGATTATAAAACCCATAGAATACAAAGACCACACCTGAATAAACCCAAAGTAGTAGGGGGATTAGCACTCCCTAATTTTATGTATTATTATTGGTCGGTAAATATTAGAAATATGATTCAATTGTTGGATAATGCTCTTCATCAACCGGAATGGATCATTATAGAAAAAGAGGACTGCTTCCCCTTTAATATTGACGGTGAATAATACAAACTACAACAAAAACCCAATTATACATAGTACAATCAGAATTTGGAAACAAATAAAATACAATTTAAAATTAAGAAACTTATCTCTCCTATCTCCTATTGCTAAAAACCCTCTGTTTAAACCCTCGATTATAGACAAAGCATTCATACAATGGGAAAGAGCAGGAATTAAAACTTTGGGAGATTTGGATGATACGGAAAAACTATTATTTAAACAATTGCAACTAAAATACAATCTGGGTAACAATCAGTATTTTAAATATTTCCAAATATGTGATTATTTGAAAAAACATGCACATGAATTTCACACAATGCCATTAGACTTACTAGATGAAGTAAGGAATACAAAGGCGGAGTCACCAAATTTAATTTCACATATATATAATATTATACTAAATGCAGTAATACCAACAACGGAAGGTATTAGAGGTGAGTGGGAAAACGAACTAAGCATAAAAATTTCCAATGAAAGGTGGAAATAATACTTATTAAATTTGCACAAATGCTCAATTAACGTAAGACACACTTTAATACAATTTAAAATTATACATAGATTATACTACTCAAAAACTAAATACATTTTTCCCTAACTTTTCACCGATTGGTGATAAATGCCACTGTCAAGAAGCTACAATAGCGCACTCATTCATCTTTTGTACAAAAATTGAAAGGCTTTGAAATTTTCACAAAAGTGTTTAAAATAAAAATGACGATTTGTGACGATTATTCAACATTATATACTCAAATCGAATAGCTAATGAAGACTTAGCAGTCATCTCGCTAGACGCTGAGAAAGCATTCGATCAAATTGAATGGCTCTATTTATTTTCGGTGATGGAAAAATTTCAATTAGGTGAGAAGTTTTGTACTTGGGTTAAGCTTTTATATACCAATCCAACAGCCAGAATAATGACAAATCAAATGTTATCAAAAAAAATTGATTTAACTAAAGGTTGTAGACAAGGATGTCCGTTATCACCGTTACTATTTGCTCTTGTTATAGAACCACTAGCAGATAGAATTCGAGCTCATCCAGAAATATATGGGTATAATACTAAAAATACAGTTAATAAAATTTCTCTATATGCAGATGATGTACTACTATATATTACAAAGCCAGAAATTAGTATCCCTAATGTGTTAAATCTTATAACTCAATTTGGTTTATTTTCGGGATATAGAATTAACTGGAAGAAGAGTGAGATTATGCCAATAATGGAACCTAATGTATACATACTGCAACAATCGCCTTTTAAAATAGTGAATGAAAAATTTAAATACTTAGGAATCTATGTGACCAAGAAATATACTTCTTTATTTAAATCAAATTTCGTGCCTTTATTTAATAAATGGCATAAGAATATTCAATACTGGAAAACGCTTCCTATTTCAATGCTCGGTAAAATTAATGCAATTAAAATGATTTTCCTTCCCCAACTTCTATACCTCTTCCAATCAATTCCAATATACCTACCTAAAAATTTCTTTTAAAAAATTGACTATCGTAACAAGTTTTATTTGGAATTATAAGAATCACAGAATAAGTAAAAAACACTTATGTAAATCTAAGACGAACGGAGGATTAGTCTTACCAAATTTCTTATTTTATTTCTGGGCAGTCAATGTCAAAAACTTAAATTTCTAGTTGGAAGATATGGATCAAAAACCAGATTGGTTAAAGATGGAAAAGGAGGACTGTCTGCCATTTGAAATTGGTCCGATTCTCCTATCCCCTACAAAATTGAACAAAAAGATCTATAGTGAAAATCCAATAATACATAGCGGTATTCGAATTTGGAAACAAATTAAAAAAACATTAAAATTGGATAATTTATCACTATTGCAAATAACCCTTCATTTAAGCCTTCGGTATTGGATAAAGGCTTCACACAATGGAAAAACTATGGAATTAAAAAGATGGGACATCTTTATAGAAATGGTATGTTCCTTTCGTTTCTGGAGGTACAACAGAATTATGGATTACATTCAAATAATTTTTTTAGATATTTACAATTGAAAGATTATGTTAAATCACATACACAAGAATACAGAATTAGAGAGCCAGAGATTCTAGATGAATGTTTGAATAAACATCCCAATACAGTCAAATTAATATATATTTACAATATTCTGTTAGATAGTGAGAATCCGTCGACGGAATCACATAGACAAGCATGGGAAAATGAATTGGTTCAACCCATAACGAAAGATATTTGGGATGAAAGCCTACAACATATACATCAATGTTCGTTAAACGCCAGACATTCTTTAATACAATTTAAAATATTACACAGTTTGTATTCTAAAACAAAATTAAACAGAATTTTTCCTAATATCTCTCCTATCTGCGATAAATGTCAATACTCTGAGGCTAATTTAACTTTAAATTGCATAAAAATTAAAACATTTTGGGTGGATATTTTTAAAATTATTTCCTTAGTGGTTAATATTCAACTGGATCCCGATCCTAAATTAATAATATTGGGCATATCTGAACAATACCTAAAACTAACAATAAACCAAAGAAATTTCCTGGATTATAGTATAATAACTGGGAAAAAACTAATATTAAAATTTTGGAAAAACCCTGCATTCCCTACAACTAAAATGTGGATTATGGAGATGTCGGAGACCTTAAATCTGGAAAAAATTAGATTTGTTTTAATCGACAAACCTGAATTATTTATTAGAATATGGTCCCCGTTCATAGATTATTTGAAGGGGTAGAATGGGCCAGCGCTGAGGCTCGACGGAAGCTTGAACCCAGGACTAGACGAATAGTTTTGTTTTCTGTACCTACGGACCTATCTCCTAAGTTGTATTATAAAATTTAAAAATAAAAATAATAAATTCTAAATAAATAAATAAATAGATAGATAGATAGATAGATAGATAGATACAATTTAAATAAAAATGACTCCAAAGCCAGAATGGATTATTTTCGGAATGACAGAAGGTAGTCCAGAATTAAATACATATCAAAAGAATTTATTTGATTATGGCTTAATAATAGGAAAAAAACTAATCTTAAAATTCTGGAAAAATGCTCCTATACCAACATTAAATATGTGGATTTCAACTATGTTTGAAACACTACATCTGGAAGATATGAGACTCCGCCTGGAAGGAAAATCAGAACGCTTCTTTCAGACGTCTGCATTTATAGAATTGCTACAAAGGTAGGGTGCAGGAGTACCTCGGGCCTTGGTAGAGGGGGATGAAAAACTATGGAGTTGGTGGATTACTTTTGCGTGATATATTTAACAGAGTAACTGGCTTTTTTTTCCTTTTCCTTTTTTTTAGGGTCAATCTCTTAACCCCCTTTCTCTAATTCTTTGACCAAGGGTTTCTTCTCCCTTTTGGCATGCTCTTCCACTATCACAACTCTTTTCACCTCTTTCACTCTCTTTCTTTCTATTCTTTTTCTTTAAAAGCCATAAAATTATGGGGTACAATGATTGTAACAAGATATATGTGAAGTACATTGATGTATTTACCTCTAATAAATAAAATATTAACAAAAATAAAAAAAAAAAAAATATATTACAATTCACATTACCGACAGAGGTTGAGAATATATCAAAATTAATACAATAATGAAATTTGCCTAAACTCAAATGTGGGCATAATCATTGTGCTCATAATCACTGCAGGTCAAAGAATGTTGTAGCAAATTGAGAGATAGATTCAGCTGTTCTCACACAAATCATTTTAATCTGACAAGACATATAATGCTCCCATATTTTAGAAAAGTTAGTGAGTTAAGGTGTGAACCAGGAACGATTTCTTAATCTTCAAGAGTTTGTATATTTGCACCAAATGTGCCACTCTTCAGAGTCAATTGAGAAGGCATTTATTTCACAAGTAAGCGTGCTTCATGAGAGTTTCTAAGGAAAAATCTGAGATCTGAACTGGAGCATTTTACCTGGAACTTTGTAATTTTCTATTATTGAAAAGCAAGTTATCTTGTTGTCTCCAGAATCATTGGTATTGTTTTGTCTTTTAGACTTCCTGCCCCTATTTTCTTTGACTCCTTGTTCTCGCCTGATCTGTGGTTAAACACACCTTCCAGTCATGTTAAACTGAGTTATTTTGTCTATCTAAAGTCAACTTGACTCAAATGCTTGTAGCTGTTGAAATCGATTCTTTATTCAGCTGAGATTAGTCTCTGAACCTTCCAACACAGAGCAGAAAGCTCTGGGGCAGGTCCAAAGAATTAGTAACTTTGATACAAACTCATGGCATTGATATAGGTATTCGACATTTCTGATACAGAGGGTATGGCAAATTAGTAACCAATCATCTGAGTCCTCCTGGTGATTTACAACAGCAGTCACATGATCCCACTCTTCTCTGGCCTCATTTTACAACCTTTGTTTGCCTGTGGTTTAACTTTGTTTAGAGTTATTTTATTTAAACAAAGCAAAACTCCAGTAGGCTCAATTATCAATGACCACTCCTCAAAATATAAGATACACGCATATAATACAATGATCACACAAGTCATACAAACAAACACATTTTCCATACCAAGAAGAAAGTTATTTCTATAAATCTAAACAAGGTCTAATGTTTACAATCCTACTTAGACACAATACGTTTCATAAATGGTTTCACTACAATTTTACACAGTTTAAAATACTATTACCTATGTATCAAAAACATTAATTATATGAGTTCGCTGAATTACACAGCTTCTAAGTTAAATTCAAAACCCACACACACCTCCCAACTCCAAGCATACATGGGTCGTAAATCTGTCAACTTAATTGATAAGTGTTTGGTGCCAAGATACAGCTTCATTCTACATTACAGCCTCCCCTTTTCCTGCTATCTCTGGGAGATGGATTTTCAATCTCTCTGCAGGGCCTTTTACAAATATTACAGAACACAGGGTAAATTTACAACTTCAGACCATTACCTCAAAAGTACAACTGCTCAATCCCTTATCTCAACCTCATTATAATAGTAAGATTAAACGAGAACTTACCAGTTCGAAGTTTGATCGTTATTTTATGAGGAGTTACGATGAGGGATTACGTGAAGAACCCGCCTGGCGCTGGCAAACGGCATACTTCAAAGCAGCGGCATGAAAAACACAGAACACAAAAATAGCCGAAGTAACATAGTAAGGCTCATAATAGACTTAGAACTACCCGATGATCATTTATTTTATGAGGGTGGGGAGTGGAGGGCACGTAATCCCTCATCGTAACTCCTCATAAAATAACGATCAAACTTCGAACTGGTAAGTTCTCGTTTAATCTTACTATTTTACTTCGGAGTCACGTGAGTGACTACGTGAAGAGTTTAAAGCTTTCTGTGTTTTTCGTGTCGTAGAATTTATTCCATACGACAGTACGGCTCATTAACACAATAACGAGCGAATAACACATTTTCCCCAAACATTGCCTCAAGTTATGTGATAAATAATTTTCACATTATAAAAAAAATGAAAATAATGCCCTTTCTATTGAAAAGCAAATTTATCACAAATACCAATTGATATATATTTTTTATGGCATGACAAAGCAACAATTATAGCGAACCGAACATTGCGTGTCTAAATCTGACACCATGACTGGTTCCTTTATTTTAACAGTAATCTACAGCCTCCTGCGGCCTTGCATCTTTGCTCGAGTGGCTCATCCTGTGCCATTCCTGTGAATGTATTTTCCTCATTAACAGTTTTTAGTGATTTTCCACCTTTCAGTGTCTAGTTCCTACTGAATGTATCCAATTATTAACCATCTAGAAATACATTCCTCTATAACCATCAGTTTTACTGAACCCAATGTGGTTTTTGTGTGTAATAAGCAGTCTCATTGCCACAGACTCTTACCTACTGCAACATTTTCATCAATGTTCACACACACACACACACACACACACACACACACACACACACACACACACACAACTTAAAGCCAGCAGGATGTGCTTATAGGTTTACCTTGGTTTTGTTTTCAGGTCTTCTTGGCGTGCTTTGTTTGGTAGATTCATAAACATATATGATAATGCAATTTGTATCCACATGCCATTATAACGTAACATTTGCAATGTTTGCACTCTTATATTGATACTAAAGTTATCAGAATTATTATTTTCAATGTTTAAGTTTTTTGAATCATAGATAGAGTTAAAGTCCATTTCTTAAGGCATTTCAAGATTTTTTATCTCCTGCCTTTATATTTTTTATAATTTTGGACAGATTATATATATATACCCATATCTATATCTATATATATATATATATATAATATATATATATATATATATATATATATACACACACACATATATATATTTTATTAACTTTTACATATATATCCCTTTCCATATTGGGATATTATGAATGCATCTGATAACTTCTTGGTTAATATATTATCCGTTTATAAGACGGTAACACTCTGAGCCCTATAATTGGCTCTATCAATTAGATACTTAGAAAATGCAATCCACAAGGAATTCACATATATCTAAATGAAAAAATAACTTTACTGTATATACAGACCTCCAATTTCTTATAACAAAATATAGTTATTTAGACTTATTTCCGCAAATTGCAGGTATAACACTTCTTTATACATAATTATTTTATTGATATATCGTAATATTGGTTTACATTCATAGACTTCTTTGACCATCAGCTGTTGAGATGGTCTAGTCAACCTGTAGATAGTCAAATTCATATTTTCACTTATGGAGGTTTTTGTACAACAATAAATTACCGCAGGGTTTCTCAACCTGGAGATCCCAGTGGGTGCAGCAGCATCCAAAGAAACAAAGGGAGACAGGCAACGACCTAGGTCGAGACCCCTTTTTTGACTTCAATAAATTACTGCCATTATGAATCATCACTAGCAGTTCAAAATCACACAATATAAATGAACCATAAAGGACCCATATTGGGCCACCAAAATGCCTCTGGCAGTGTCCTGCTACATATTCATCAGACACTGCCCTATTAAACAAAAATGAGGAACACAAAGAATCTTTTCCTCATGTAATTTGGAGAAAAGCATCCACCTTCACTGTTCTTAGATTACCCACAAGAATATTCGAAAGATCAGTGATTTAATCTGTATGCAATCAGATTAATCGTAAGTAATCCATATTAATGACAATATGTTTTTCTTCCCAAATTTGTTCTCTTCCGATACCATTGTCTCTTCCTTAGAGATAAACAGGTGGACTAACTTTAAAACATACCACATCTGTTTACTTAGATAATCCCATAATTGTTGTTTGACTTATCTTGTGACCCACAAGAAATATTTAAAATCAGTGATTTAATCTGTATACAACCAGATTAATCGTAAGTATGCAAAATAATGACAATATATTTTCCTCCCAAATTTGACCATAGTTAACATATGCCACAGCCGTGGTATTGTTCATCTTGATACGACATGGACAGTTCCATAATAAAACAATCGATCTTTTTTATCCATAACTCCTTATACTTCAACAATTAATACGAATGTTTGGAAAATTCTTAGGACAAACCATTTATGTTTGCCTGGTACAATTATTGTTATAAGAATAGATAATATTCTTATCTTTACCCAAACATTCACAGAAGCTGTACATCATCTGTAACACTTGCTTCAGTTGTAATTTTATAGTTGAAGCAGCTTATGAATCTTTTTTACATTACTAATAATGATAACGTATCATTTGATATTTTGCATAAGCCTCTTCACAAGGCATACATATTCTATAAGCTTCTGTATTCCTTCTTTTGGAACTTTATTTATTTTCCCCTAACCTAATGGAGGAACAAAGTATGTCAACAACAATAATACATATTTGTATCATGGAACAATTTTCCCCACTCTTATGGTGCTTAAATTACTTCTGAATTCAGAATAGTAATTTAAAAATATTTTATTAATGCCTGAGCATATGCTTTATGTAATGGGTCAAGTCCTACCTTCCACCAGGTTTGTAATGGCAGGCACTAATTTGCAGCTGCTCTTTATCTCTTCTAATTTAAATGTAATCGAGATAACCCATACCATGTACCTCATTAGTGCAAGTGCTGATCTTTTATCAGTATATTGTTCCTTCAGTGTTCAGTTTAACAACTTGAACTGATTGATTGTTTGGACAAGTTTTAACTTGCACAGCTTGACCCACTTTAATTAATTTCAAGCACCTGTAATATTGATTAACACTTTGTTAATCACAACAGTTTTCCATGTTCTAGATGTTTCTATTTTCTTACACTGTGAAAGTGTAAATAATGATATTATTGTATGGTTTATACCATGAATCTTTACACTAAGGTAATTTTATAATATACATGTACGTTCCCCTTCTTTTTAAAATTTACTTTTGAGTGCAAACCTGAAATCAGTTTTCCCCTTATACAGGTGAACCAATCCTCCTTAGTTATATTAAGTTTTAACCATCATAATACACCTGTAATCCCCCATAATTGGAGATTTCATGACTTATTTTGTAACCAGATGTTTGCACCTCTTCAACGTACATCAAGCCTTCTTTTCCCCAATTATATAGGTTAAGATAAGGCTATGTTTGGATAATACCACTTCTGCCTTTATTTTGATCCATCATCAAATTTTTCATTGGATCATAGTTTTTTTTTTCACCGTAAGATAAAAGATCTTTGTCTTTGTTTTGATCCATAATCAAAATTTTTATTGGACCATAGTTTTCCTTCCCAAAGTTTAAAGATCAGTGGTCTGTTCTTTTGTAATTAATATCTTTGATTTATCATAAGGCAGGTATTCTATAATAATCAGGAGTTTAATATATCCTGATTTGTATTAATCTGCAACCCTATGATGCAGATTCGGTAAATTATATATATTTCTTCCTATTAAGCTCCACAACTAATGGCAATTTATTTTATATTGCAAGTATTACATATTTGCACCATTTTGAAACTTTGAAATTGTATTTCTTATATCTCATATATTTGAGACATGGATATTTATAAATGGATTAACCATTGATATTTAAATAAAACATAAAGTTTTATCGTATTCTTGAAGTTGGTGAGATACCATATAATTAATGTGGGCAGCTAGGTTTTTCCATAGCCTCACCACTTCCTTTAGATATAGCAAAACTTTTGCTATCTCAGGCACACCTGGCCTCACTTTTATTTTTATTTTATTTGTGGTGTGCATTCATAATTCACATCACCACTTGCAGGATCTGTCTTTTGCAGCCCTGATCCACTTGGAATTATATCCAAAGAGACTTCCTCCACCCTATCCAGGGTCAGAGTTTTTATTTTTCAATTTGGCACATAGCCATATTTTGTATATTCAAGCCCCTCAGGGTCTTTTTTTTTTTTTTTTTGGGGAACTGTTTGGGTACTGTGACCCTAGTCTCTTTTTATATTATGGAGTACTTTCTCCATATCGCGAATTTTATTAACTTTTTTTAAAATACAGTCTTTCTGACTTTTAAAATATCCTGCCAAAATTGTGGAGCATTTAAACCTTTCTACCGTATTTTAAACGGTACCAGTATCGGAACCGGCCCCGTAATTAATCTCTCGTCCCGATCGCTGGGTATTCCCCTGGACGTTCTTTTTAAAACTCCGTTATTTTAACAGAGTATATCTGTTCAATTTAAACTTAGTTAGTTTTTAAAACCTTTAAAATCCTGGTTTCCACCAGGCACGGAGTTTTCTAGTCCTAAAAAATTTTTTCAACAGCACTTACCTGCCGGTTCCGAACCTACCGCTGTCGAGGAGCTGTCTGTGCAGCTCCTGCTTCTGCCGTCAGCGTCGACGTAATGCCGTTTGCCAGCGCCAGGCGGGTTCTTCACGTAGTCACTCACGTGACTCCGAAGTAAAATTGAACATAGCCAAAGCTAACCACAGAGTCTATTATCTTTCAGCCTTGAATTCTGTGTCGAACTCAGCATAAACAGCCATAACTCTTCATCTTTATGCCACATTCAGAGCTCAGGAATGTGCCATAGATAAAGAGCAGATGACCTCTGGCCTAAGAAGAGGCCCTATTCAGTTATCCATTCTTCAACGCAAAATCATATCAAATACAATTTCCTCCAGCGTTATAATTGCCTCAAAGCAATAAACTAAGTTGGAGGAACAGCACCTCATATTCCGCTTGGGGAGTTTGCATCCTTTGGGCTTGAACATCGAATTTTCTCAATTCTGTTAACCCCTGCTGCCTCCTCCCCCTCCCACCTCTCCCTCAGCCCTCGGGCCCTGGCATTCCCTCTATCTCTATCTCCCTCCCCCACCCTAGTCGCACTAGCTTCTCATTTTCACACCACAAAGAGCTTACAATGGCTCGTTCCCTTTATCATCGATACTTTTTTGCATATCTTTCATTCATTGTTCTTTATCTCTCACATCACCGTCTATATCTCTCGTTTCCCTGATCCCTGACCAGTCTGAAGAAGGGTCTCGACCCGAAACGTCGCCTATCTCCTTCGCTCCTTAGATGCTGCTGCACCCGCTGAGTTTCTCCAGCATTTTGTGTAACCCAATAAACTAAGCTATGCAGGTTCAGATTAGCGTTTCAATGTTTTGATTCATCTGTTCCCTGTATGTGTTTCTTTGTACTTTAATTATTTAGGAGACGTGTGTTTCTGATAACCTTAAGCTTTTCTCTTGCAAATTACCTAGCTTAGATAAAAGTCACCATCCAAGCGGTTCTATTATACACTATTTTCTCATTCCCCACTGGTAATTTCATGACCACTAATGGGATAATAACACAGGCAGAGATTCATCAGCAGTGGCTTATTAGTCATCCAAGTTTATTCCGAACCTTGAGATGCTTTATAGCCCCCAAAACCCGGACCACGTAGGTCGGCAGGCTGGCTTTTTGACACCAACGCTGTTCCCTACTCCTCTGCTGTGCTTCATACCCTAGCCCTTATGGTGCTCAACTATTCTGGACTTAATACCATCTCTCCTTCTCCACATTATTAAGTATATTGCACTCCTCCAATATTTCCTTCTCTACCTGCTGGTTCACACGTTCTCTACTTTCATCGGACTCCAACATTGGAATGTCTTCTTCTAGGTGCTGCACTAATATCTTCTCACCAGTTTCCACATTACCCAAGGCCGTCATTAGTCTGGCGATAATACATTTAACAATAGCAATTCCCACGAACAAACACACAACCACTATTGCTGCATATATGGTCAGGATGTTGATCCAATTATATAATCCCACAAATCCCCAGTCTCCCCTTCCAACACCCTCCTTCATCCCATCGAGCAGGGTAATAATGTCGTTTTGATGTTTGGTGATGTTACTAGTTCTGTCCTGAATTCCCATCATGCATCTTTCTTTTACAATAGCACACGTCCCTCCCTCACGGCCAACAGGTAGTTTAAGGCATATCTATTCTGTAAAAAGAACAGACGCATTTCTGATAGTATACCACACAAGTCTTGTCCTCACAACCCGGGTAAGAATGCTCATCGTCACGAGGTAGTGGCAAACAGTTAGCTGGTGGGGCGAAGGTTTTGTCATAATCGATGGTGACAGTTTCAACCAGAACTGGCTTCTCACCTTAACACCTTACTAACCGTTCAGTCCTCCTGCACTCTGGAGACACTGCAAATAGGGTACTAACTGATTTCATAGCAGGGTAACACACAATTTGTCCTTTACCAAATAGTTCATTATGGGCTTGTATAAACATGTTAACATAGAAACATAGAAATTAGGAGCAGGAGTAGGCCATTCGGCCCTTCGAGCCTGCACCGCCATTCAATATCATCATGGCTGATCATCCACTCAGTATCCCGTACCTGCCTTCTCTCCATACCCTCTGATCCCCTTAGCCACAAGGGCCACATCTAACTCCCTCCTAAATATAGCCAATGAACTGGCCTCAACTACCCTCTGTGGCAGAGAGTTCCAGAGACTCACCACTCTGTGTGAAAAAAGTCTTTCTCATCTCGGTCTTAAAGGATTTCCCCCTTATCCTTAAGTTGTGACCCCTTGTCCTGGACTTCCCCAACATCGGGAACAATCTTCCTGCATCTAGCCTGTCCAACCCCTTAAGAATTTTGTAAGTTTCTATAAGATCTCCTCTCAATCTCCTAAATTCTAGAGAGTATAAACCGAGTCTATCCAGTCTTTTTTCATAAGACAGTCCTGCCATCCCAGGAATCAGTCTGGTGAACCTTCTCTGCACTCCCTCTATGGCAATAATGTCCTTCCTCAGATTTGGAGACCAAAACTGTACGCAATACTCCAGGTGTGGTCTCACCAAGATCCTGTACAGCTGAAGTAGAACCTCCCTGCTCCTATACTCAAATCCTTTTGCTATGAAAGCTAACATACCATTCGCTTAACATACCATTAAGAGTCTGTTTCTTCCAATGCCTGTTTTCCCCTTGTTTTTTCTCTTGTAAACAAGGGTAGACCGGTAATGCTTCTCGATAGCATAGTCCATCATACAAATGTTCCTTTGCCGAGTTGTCTTCCAAGGGATTCAGTCTGCAGAAAAAGTCAAATTTCCATCCCCAAAACCAACAGGGTAATTCCCACAAGTGTCGGTTATCTAAGTCTACCTGCCGATCGGCCTGACGCAGTATTCCATTGCTGTAGTCAATCTTGGTGACGTTCCAGGATCCAAAGGGATCCAGGCCATTGCTCTGTACCACATCTTTGAAGAGGTGAAAGATTCTGCTTGGTTGTTCCAGGCAACATCGTCAAATATTACCTTCATTTCCCTCCTCCTGCAGTAGCATCAGGATGCATAGCAGGATGAATCGCCCCATTTTAATTTATCTGGAATATGCAAAGGCTCAGAAAAAGCTAATTTCTTACTTAATTGGCTTAATCAACTATTCACTCAAGTTAACCGTCGTTCAGTCAGTGCAGTACTCAGTCGCATATTCTTAACCATATAGCAAAATAAGGATTCAAAACTAAACTTATTAAGATTCAAAACTAAACTTATAAGGATACAACTAAACTTATAAGGATACAACTCCCAAGCAAAGCAGAAATGTAAAAACTAAAAAAGTTGAAAATAAAATTACTCTTCTCCCCTTTTGATTGGGCTCCCCAATCAATTTGCAGTGACGCAGATGAATCCATGCAGCACGACCCTCGACCTTGGCAGCGGTCGGAGTGGTGAGGAGGACCTGGAAGGGACCATCCCAACGTGGGTCCAAGTCCTTGCGCGTCCAGTTCCTGACCAGCACATAGCAACGTTACTCAATATTAGATGGAACTTGGAGCGCTGGCGCCTCACCGTATGCATCCCTGACCTGTGAATGAGAAGTTCGCAAAGCACAGGTTAAAGTTAATACATAGGATGTCATTTCCCCAGTCATCTGGTGGAAATGGACAGCTGCGGGGCATGGTCATTCCATGATGTCCATAAAGGTCGACCATATATGATTTCCACAGGCGTTAGTCATGCCGTATTATAAGGAGTGGTCCGTATCTGAAAAAGAGCAACAGGAAGCAGTTTTAACCATGTTGAGCCAGTCTATGCCGCTAATTTTGCTAATTTGGTTTTCTAAAGTCTGATTTGCCCGTTCCACCAATCCGGCGGCCTGAGGTCGATACGCACAATGGAGCTGTTGATGTATCTGTAATTGTTGGCACATTTCTTTGTTTACAGTAGCAATACAATGAGGACCATTATCTGAACTTAAACATGCAGGAACACCGAATGATTTCGCGTAACAATATTTTTACAATGGTAGAGGCCTTATTATCAATGGTCGGGCATGCTTCAATCCATTTACTGAAAAGATCGACAGTTACAAGAACATACTTATAACACTGACATATTTTCAACTCAACGTAGTCCATTTGCAAGGTCTCAAGGGGACCTGCTGGTAAAGGGGTCTTACCTGGTTCACAGGGCAAGCCTTTACCTGGATTATGCTGCTGCCAAATCAGACATCGCTGGTTGATACGCTGGGACAAGTCCAAAAGTTTCAGATGCCACTAAAAACATATCACTTACGGCCTTGGCACCACAATGAATTGCAAAGTATACACATACAATAACCCACAATGCAACGCAAGCTCATCAGACATGCAAGTCTGGGCGGCAGGCATAACCCATAAGCTAGTAACAGGATCGTACACACAACCCTGGTCCTGCCACAGCTGTTATGAGCAGGAGCATCCTCCTGTATTTGAAGTACTTCCTGGATGGTTGGCATTCCTTTTTCCAAGGGAGACTTATTCCTAGTAGAATTTTTAGTCTGCCTCATCATGTGGGGCACAACAATTTGGTACCTCCTAGAAGCTTTCTTAGCTACCTCGTTAGCAAGGCGATTTCCTATGTCTATGGGGCTTTGCCTGTAGTACGGGCTCTAACTTTGATAACAAAAAGCTGACTGGGTAACTGAATGGCCTGTAGCAAATTAGAAACCAATTTTTTTTCGATATCACTGTCCCTGAAGAGGTTAGAAACCCCCCGATTCTTCCAAAATTGTCTGTAACCATGAACCACTCCAAAAGCATACTGGGAGACCGTGTAAATATTTGCAGATAGTGATTCGGCCAGGGTGCAGGCTCTAGTCAGCGCAAATAGTTCGGCTAGCTGGGCCTAGATGGGACCCTCAAAAGTCGCTGCTTCAACGGTCATTCCCTCCTGATTAACAATCACATAGTCTGACAACCACTCTCCCTTTTCACTAATGGATAAGCTGCCATCCGTAAACAGGGTAACATCTGGATTTGTTAGCCCATTCAGTCAGGGACAGCCACTGGCGGAACGTCTCCTGTTTCTCTCATCACATATATATATTTTTTTTTTACCTTTACCTGGGCTTCCCTGTCTCCAATAGGACAGTCCTTCCAAAAGGCTCTCACAGCTCTTGACATGCGGGCTGGTGAAGACTGACCAGCCCATATTATTGGTTTTAATAGCCATTGCGACGCTGGAAGGCAAGCAGTTTATAACCATAGCACGAAACTGTGGCAAGTTCTTTCCTTGCTGATACTGAGTGTCACCTGACTGGTTGCCGTAGATGGTTTTAAACCTTTCCAGAAAATCTTCTGCAGCCTCTCCGTCCTCTGGTTTCTTATCCAAAACCATTGATATATCGATTGGCTGCTGGAGAATTACGCCCACGGCTGCCAACATAAGCTGTAATCGATCCTCATTGTTACCTGCCCCTGGGTGCACTGCCTCTAAGGCTGCGTGGTTGTCATAGGTTAAGTGAACCAAGAATCTGTTATACTCAATTGCTGTTAATGCTTGATGAACTAGTGCCCATAAATCTCAGGAATCGGCGTGATATACAGATATTGTTGTTCTTAAGAATTCAATAAAAGCTTGTGGATTCTGATTCTTATTAGGCACTCCCAACAAAATTGCCATCATCTCATTTGGTTTTCATGGCAGCCATCCATTATTCATGGCTGTTTCGCCATTGTCTTGTTGGTTGGATGGAGGAGGCATTAGGGCTCTGTGGTTAGGAACCGTTCTGACAGGATATTGGCACCTGGAGAATGCTTTCTCATTCCGTCTATTTCAGCACCTTGTTGTTTCTGGGGTTTGGCTTTCTCAGCCAAGTGCTCCCTTCTATAGTCCCAACTGTGTGACCTCCTTTCCTCCGATCCTTCTTGCAGCTGGTCTCAACACTGGGACCAAGTATGCCATGCTACGGGGTCTGTAAACTGGGGCCTCTTCTTCCTCTTGGGTCAGACGCCTGAGGTGGATGCACTGTCAGTTCCTGACTCTGCCTGGGGCTCGGACTGTGGTGTGGGTGGAGCTTGACCCGGGGGCTGATACGGAAGTGGAAGTGCGCTAGGAGCCAAATTCCAATAATTTTCCCATGCCTTCGTCTTCCTCTGCTAACTGAAGGCCAACCATTGAACTGCACAGTCCTTTTTTACCTTTCTCAGATTCTCCTGTTCTCAGTCTTATTTCTCCCTCTTTCTCTCTCTCTCTCTCTCTCTCTCTCTCTCTCTCTCTCTCTCTCTCTCTCTCTTTCTCTTTCTCTTTCTCTCTCTCTTATTTAGCAACCGTGGCTTGTCACTGGATCCGAATTTTCAATTTATTTACATTTTTCATTATTACAAGCAATCAATGAACTTTAGATGGTCTCTTTATCAGAGCCATATAATTATTTTTTTAATAAAGGCCTGAGATGTTTGAAATGATGTCACAGCTTTAGGCAGCTTTCTGGAGCAGGACCTCAGTACAATGCCAGTGATGACCTATTTGTTGCTGACGCTGCACTGTGCTACTAAGGAACATTAACAAGGTTGACCCCTGCATCTGGGGAAAGTAAAAGGAGGTAGGTGGGAACAGTAGCAGCACAAAAGTATTTAGCTATCAAACGCATTTTGCTTGTTTAAGAACAAAAGTGATATTTAAAACAAGTTCATGTAATGGCCCTTACAGCCCCAATGTTGATGTATCGATGTCTAGCACCGTTCAATAAGCTGAAACAATCGATTCTCATATTACTGTCGTTTTACTGTACTTGGGTTCGATCTAAAATTATATTTCTTAGATATAAACACCATCACTATGTATTCCTGATAACGGCATTTTAACAGAAAATAGTTGCTTTTAGGTAAAACGGTAACTGGAATGTGTTAAAAAGTAGACCCACGCTACATTCTGAGCTTGAATTTAAATTTGAACTGTTGTCTTATCAAAAATGGAAAATAGCCTATATTCATTTATACTATAGGTTTGGTAAAGGTCATATAGAGAATTCTTGCATACTTTCTCAATGGTACTTTACATCGATTTTATTTATGTGAGTACAGGATACTTATGGACTGAGGGGTACTTTGCACCCTTGCCGTCTACTCAAGCCATTAGTTTATATTCCATTCATAATGTTGTGTTTGGTTACATTCCTTTCTCATTTTTTCTCTGGTAATTAAAAATTGAATTTTCAAGTCTTTGCCTTCATTCATTATGTTTGCCTTTAGCCAAGAAAAATTAGATTGTTTTGTTTACTCTGGAGCAGATATTTAAATAATTTACTGTTTACTGCCTTTAGTTTTGATAATGTTATAGCAGATTTACACAAAGGGCAGTTGATCAGATTACTTTTGCTTATTCATTTTAGATCCATTTTTTGGGTCTAAATATAAATTAAATGGAGAGAACAAGAACAAAGAGGCTCTGCCCCCAGGTTTCCGACTGTCAAATCTGCTATTCATAGCAAATGTTAATGTTTTTGATGTTCACAAACTTTCACCATTACCCAAGATTCTGTAAAAGTTAAGCAAATTGTATCTTTTTCTAATTATTTAAAAGAAAACTGAGAATAAAGTTACAATCAAATGTATGTAAACGCTATTGATTTCAAAGGGCTCTCTCCATTATCGCACAATATTACCATAATGCCAATTTAACAGGTACAAGCTCAGGCAAAGAAATGGAAAATCCGTGGATATCATGCTGCCCTGTTCACTCCGAGATCTCAGCAGAAGATTTGCCCCCTGTGTTTCATATCTGTTTCATAAATCATTGACAAACCTGCTTAACATTGTGGTTCCTTTAATTTAAAAAAAGACTGTTTTGAGAATGAGAATAAAACAAAGGCATTGCGCAGAGTTAATAACATCTCTGTGAATTATTTTCACAAGTTCAGCTTCAACATATAGGACTAATTAGGACTCTTGCTGTATTAGCTATAAGTATCCTATATGAAATGAGCTGTGGCAAGTGATGCATGTCAGCAGCAGCACGGGGTGCAGGTCATCATTACAGGAAAATATTTCAATTCTAAGTTCTTACCTTTGGGAACTGGATTCATGATTTTTTTTCCCTTTTATTTTAATTATTAATTTTACTTGGGACATTTTAAAGGCAAGGGGAAGATATATAATTTAACCAACAAAGTTTCTGAGGTGGCAATTACTAGGACATAGTAGTGCAACATTTTGGGCAATATTTATGGAGTGTTAATGCTGGGACTGATGTCAAAATTGTAAGGTCTTCTAGGACAGCTCTTAAGCAAATAGAGCCATGGAAAATAGGTGATGGGGGGGGGGGTGGTTATGAGTTGTTATATTAGTAGTTAAAGGAGATGTTTTGTTGTACAGTTGAGAATAGTCAAAGGAATGGAGACAAAGAATAAAATAGTAGGGCGAAGTCACTGTCAACCATGGATATTGAGGAGGAATGGTGTGTAGGCTTTATATGTGAACCACCCACATACTGCATATCAAAATGGGCCCCATTCCAGGCACTTGTCCTTCAGTGGCTGGTGCAATTATCTTCCTCAACCAGCACCTACCACTGGGAGATGTCGGCATGATTGGATCAGAAACAGTTAAACTCACTGTCAAGTCAGTATGCTGTAGAAAGAGCACCTGATTGCTGAACTTCACTCAAACAGTACACATGAAGATAATGACAGAGAGATTAGGGTGGGAGAATCAAAGTGGAGGATAACTAGAGGCGCATAGTAACGCTGTGAACTCATTAGTGGCATTCAGCCAAGTGATCACTGAATCTACATTTGCAATGCAAGGTAGATTATCTTAAGCAGTAAATAATAGTAAATTAGTGGAAGACGTACGTGTCGCTATATCTGTTAGACAACTTAAATGGACTGGCCTTTATGTCTAGTTACAATGATTGTCACGTACTCCAGTTTTTGCACACTAATGTAACTAATTTATATTGACACTTCTGGCACTTAAGGTATTTCTAAGCAACCTCTGAGAATGTTGTACTTCTAGGGCGATTGTATTAATATTTGAACCCTTGTAAAGACTTTGTGTGCCTTTCTTTAAAAAAAAACAAAATGATTAATGTTGTTTTACTGCAATGGCATATGGCCAAAACCAAAATTGGCTTCGTTATCTGTTAACTTGGATGTGTTTAAAATTATTAGTTCTAAAATGTCACATTTGGATTGTCACTGTGAATTGTTATTGTGCAGTGTTAATGTGGCTTGTGCTTTATGTTTTGTGCAATACTTTGGGAAAAAGTTCTTAGCATGTTGTGATTGCAATACCCTGCCTGGAAACAAGAGGGTTGACTCTTTTATTACTTGTTTAGCGGTAACGTCACGTTTCTACTAACACATTGCTTTAGGACTTAATTGAAAAGGACATTAATTGAAGCTTTAAAACTGTGAAAGTTGTATTTTTGTTTTGCAAGCAACTATCACAAGATAACAACTTCAAGAAACATTAACACAAATATTGAACTGTAACACAAAACTCTTGCTGAGACTGCTTTAGAAGTGCAATCAAACATTTGCACTGCCCACCAGAACTGTAACTTTTTGCAACTTTGAGCAATATCAGCCAGAACTCAAAGCCTTAAACAGTGAGAGAAGCAGTGATGTTACCCAAGCAAGCCTGTAATAAAGGAGTGGACCCTACCCTTCCATAGCTGTGTGCCAGTCTCATGCGTCAGCTTACCATCGTTTCATTCCATCCATCCTAGGAGACTACAGAAAAACACTGAAGAGCACGTGAAACGAAGTGCTGAATTTGCAGATGGTTTGCTTTCAAAGGCCTTGAAAGACATTCAGTCAGGGGCATTGGACATGAACAAAGCAGCCATACTTTATGGAATACCTCACCAGACTTTACTTTTTCATTTGGAAGCCTTAACAGGAGGAGCAGCACCATTGAAAAGTAAAACAAGAGACACCAGAGAAGGTTGTTTCTCGAAAACCTTTGGGGAACCTAATGCTCTTCTACAAAAAGTTGCATTGTGGGCTAGAGCTCAGGCAGAACGTAGTCCTGATCAGTGCAGCACATACCGAAAACTCTCACATCTAGAAACCTCAGAGTTAAAATTCCCCACTGCTTCCAGTTACCTCCATCAGTTAACCCTGCAAAGAATGGTTACGCAGCTAAAAGAAAAAGATGACAACCTTCGTAATGAAAGTGTTAGTAGCTCTCTTGTTCAGTTAAAAATCCCTCAGGTACGAGCAAATGCTGTGCCCAAATCCCAGTCTGACAGCTGTGGCCTCCTCGATGTTATGTACCAGGTATCAAAAACCTCCTCGCTGCTGGAAGGATCAGCTCTTCAAAAACTCAAAACTATCCTGCCCAAGCAGAGTAAAATTGAATGTTCTTTACCTTTGACTCATTCTAGTGTTGATTCCTACCTACTGCATGGAGACCTTTCTCCGCTATGTCTTAATGTAAAAAATGGCACAATTGATGTGCCATCTGAAAACGATAGCCAGGATCATATTAGCCTAAAAGACAGTAAACAACCAAGAAAAAAGCGTGGCCGCTATCGGCAATATGATCATGACATTTTGGAAGAAGCTATTACCATGGTAATGAGTGGAAAAATGAGTGTCTCTAAAGCACAAGGGATTTATGGTGTACCTCACAGCACTTTAGAATACAAAGTAAAAGAACGATCTGGGACACTGAAGACACCTCCGAAGAAGAAGCTCAGATTAGCAGACACTGGGTTGTTCAGTATGACAAATTCAGGGACAAGCAGCTCCAAAAGTAGCAACAAGTCTACATAAATCCTTAAGGGATGTAACTCAGATGGACTTCACCATACAGTAAATGCTATTTAAATAGTATTGTAAAACCACCCTTTGGCCTTCAGGCAAAGCATAGTTTCAAGCAGGGATCTGACTGCACTACAAAAGGAATATACTTGGGTGCAGTCATATTTGCTAGTTCTCATCTTAATGCTCTTGTAGAATAATACTGATTGTTTGCGTTTAGAAATGTTGTAGTAAGAAAATTGCCACATTGCGTGTTTTCATTAATTCGGTTGAAAAATGCAAATAGCAGTCAAACACGGCATTATTTTATAGGATGGGCTCACTGAGCCTAAGTCAGGAATAGAAATGAACTGACCAGTCTTACTACCTAAAATGGGTAAGGAAATTCAAATGTTAAGTACAAAATCAACCTGCCAATTGAAAGGTACAGTAAATTCATAAATCTTAAGATAAATGTAAACATGTTTTAATCAATGAAGATGAAGGAGCACATTGTGTGCTATGTTTAACTCCATGCTATTGTGTACAAGTTATGCAATTCCAATTATTTCAAATTGTGTAGTAATAGACATTTATTTCACTAATTTTAAAGTGCGATGTGTTGAGAGTGCCAACATAGGCTGATTAAAACATATTATAATTTTTAAGAGCTGTAAAGTTCGTACTAGGTAATCGGCCCTGTTGGCAAGATATGTATTTATTTATTTCATTTGTGAGGCTATGGTTTCCTCCTTTTGCCACGTGATTTCCCCAGTCCACTTAACTATGTGCTACTTTGCAGGCAACAATCCGCTCTCAAGTTTCGTGCCTTCCACTGGCTGACTTCACCGAAATCATGAGAAGACTTTTCTTCCCTACCCCACTCCCTATCCATCCCCCCTCAGTCTTGCATGGAAACACAGTGGATGAAATTGGCACTTTGGTAAAATGGGAAATTAGGGTTTCTGTATCCATGCTTCAAGCATTGATGCTTCAGTGCCCAATATTAACAAATAATGTTTAAAAATTCCATTTTTAGACAGCTTTTAGAAACCCATGATAATTACTTATAAGAGGAAACAGTTTTTAAAATCACATGTCTCAAAAAAGAGAAGTAATTCTTAAATGGATTCTCCAATTTTTTATGGGATATATAAAACTGAAAATTTGAAAAAATCATAATTTTGTTAACATGGATAAGCTATAGGTGCGAACATAATGACTAACAAATTGATAGCACTGTACAGAGCATGATGCATAAGATGCACTGAAGAGAATAGTATGTTTTATTGCTCTTGTTAGTCTGTATTTAATGAAAAAAAAGTAGGAATAGTATGTGATAACAAGGTTGCATTTTTCACACTCCCATGGCAAAACTTTACTAACTGTAAACTTACCTGCTGCTAAGTTAAGTGTGTCCTTGTCTGAAACTTAAATGCTTCAGGTTTTACAAATATAACCCAACCATTTCAGTTCTGTGTCCACGCATCATTTTCAGTACAAAATCAACAACTTTTTTTAGCTTTGCAAAGCGAATCCATTCATTCAATTTTTGTTTATCATATACATTATGATTTAATGTACCAAATTCAGCTGTTATACTTGATAGATTTAATAGAAGCAGTTTATGAATGCAGGGTGTCTGTGATCAGATAAGAAAAGCTTTGAACAGTTTTAAGTCTCGTGGTGTTAATGATCGAGTTTTCCAATTTTGTGACTTAGAATATGGATTTTTTTTTTTTTAAAAGCTTTTGTGTCGATTTGGGTTTAAGGTCTTGCCTTCGTAGTTCATACTGAAGCTTTTGGAACAGTTAATAGAAGCCATTAAATTTTAACAATTAGAATCCTCATTAAAATCTCTTGAATAGTATGAAAGAATGGGCTAACTTTGCTTTGGTCGTATGGACATCTCAGCATTCAGCTAACTTGCCATAAAATCAAAAGTGACATTGTTCAGTTTAGTGATTTTTAAAATGTGGTCCCAATTTATGTGCAGGTATTACAGTAGCCCTTTATGATATGGCTCCAGCTTTGTACTAGGGATGTCACGATGCTATGTTGTCTTGTAACTTGAACGGTTATTTGTTCTCATATTCCTTTAAATCATTTCATGTTATTTTACATTGTATGTCTCTGAGTAAGTCCAACCCAAAACATCGTCTTTTCATTTCTGTCTGCAAATGCTCCTGATCTACTGACTCCCTCTAGCTTTTTTTCCCTTCATTTGTCTATTTGTAACTTGAATTAAATAACTGGAAATGTCTCTCATTTGCGGTCAAACATATCAATGGCATTTCAATTTTTATTTTCAAAGCAAAAAAATAAAATAACCAAGAAACTAAAGAGTTTTAGGTTAAAAGGGTTACTCGCATTGTTATTTGAAGTAAGTTATCAAAATTGAATAAAACAAATGTCGTGGTTTTACATTTTTCTTAACTTTATGAGAGCTTAGCCTTTTGTAATGTGTAAAACACAGGTTTTTGATTATCTTTAGTGGTAGGAAAATAGATTTTCGAAACACTACATGTTTGACTACTGTGCCACTGTCTGTTTTTAATTAAATTTCCCCATAATGTTAATATCGTGACAACCAACTTTAGTACTTAAGAATGTTTCTGAAAAAAATTTTGTATTGCAAACAGTGCCTCTGTTTTTAGAACTACTGCTCAGTAATGTTCAAAACCATTTTCTGGTAGATAATGGGGAAATTTTATATTGTATATTATGTTTATTAAAACTAATTTTTAGTTTACAGTAAATACAGATTTATCACCTGTTTATTTTCAAATTGCAGTGCAGTATTTCCATTATCGCAGTAATATAGCTAAACTCTGTGGCTGCCTTGATTTTAAAACTTGGTTAATGTAAAACTGATTTTAGATGATTAGTTATATTTATGCATAAATCAATTGCACTATATTCATGAATTATTTATTACAATATTTTCTAATGAAAACAATGTTATCTGGACAATGTGTCTTGTGGTGTTATACATTTACTGTGATTCTGTTTTCTTATGATGTGTTTAATAATCCTCAATCTGTACAGATTTCAGCTGTTTTAATTGTGTTTATAGGTTGTAATTTGTAGTAAAGCACTTTGATGCTTTTGCACATAAAATTGAAAACGAGTAAAATGTGATTGTTGTCTTTTTTATGTACAGTAAATTGTGAAATTTTGTCCGCCATGTTCTTAATTTTGCATCCAAGTATGCAGAAGAGAAATTAAGTGTTTAAACTATTTAACATGACTAATAGAAAAGTTTCCCTTTTCTGTTGTCCAGTTGTACTAACCAAAGTACTTCCATAACAATAGAATCTCATTGCACCGTGAGCATTGTTGACTGAATGCACGCAAAAGCCCAAGTATTCCATTAGTTTTTGAAACATTATTATAATTTTACAAGTAAGTTATAGAGGCATTCATATACCAAAGAATACCTACAAAAGTTATTTTTTCAAACTCTCATCTCGTTTTTTTTTGTTTCTGGTTAAAATGGAACAAATTGATTTGCAGTTGTAGATAGTTGGGGGGCAGTACTCAGTGGTCCAAATAATGCCCATCGTTTAACTATTCTGTGATTTTCAGATGAATAATGGTAAAACCTGTGTGTAGGAGGTACTGAATCAGTGTCATGGTTTTATTTTGTTGTAAACCCCAGAAATGGTCCATTGTTCATTTCTGTGAATTTCCATGATTTCTCATGTGCATCGTATTTCACTAGTCAAATATTTATATTTTACAGTTAATATAATGTTGTATTGGAAACTGTTAATACGTTTCAAGATGGATTGTGAAAAAGCATGTACGTATCTAGAGATGCTGATCTACAACCATGATTATTAAACTAAGTACTGAGATGGTAGAAGAAGAATGTATAAACCGGCATATTGTTAAATGTGAATTATTTTTACATTAGGGTCAGGAACAGACTTTTCCACCTCTTGAATCCGATCTACTATTTAATTTTATCATGACTAACCAGTAACTCGATTTCTCTTTATTCCATAATCCTTAGATATCCAAATCTAGCAGAATCTGCCCAACTCACTTAAATTGTCTCTACATCTGCAGCCTTTTACGAGTTTCCTCTGTGAGAACATGCTTTCTCATATTGTTCCTGTCTCTAAGTTTATGTGCCCTTATTCTGAATTTCCTATCTGAATAACATGGTTTGTCCATATCTTCTTATCTGGAGAAAAGTTCAACTAATTCAAGGTCATCTATCTGCAAAATTTGAGGGATTATAAAGTGTTAATCCTTAAATCCTTTTGAATTTTCAATGTAAATCTTGTTGATAGAATCATGAATGTTGCTGACAGAAGAGATTAATAGCTTTGCAGAAGTTCAAAGCACCTATGAATTTAAGTGTGGTCTGTCTGGACAGTAGTATGTCAAGTTATAGTATAACTTGACAGCAGGAGGCATTTATTCCATTTTGTCCATGTAGGCCAATAATGGAGCTTCTTGCATTACTCCTATTACCAATATATTTTTTATAGCCTTTATGTGCTCAAATGCTTTTTGCATGTGATGAATGTTTCTTCCACCATCATCAGCAGTGAATTCCAGATCTACAGTATTTCACACTCCAGCTGTTCTCTGGGTAAAGGAAATACGCAAATTCTTTCTAATCCTTCTACCAATTAATTTAATGGTACACACTCTAATAACAAGGGAAGTAAGTGATTTTCACTCTCGTAGGTATTTCATAATTACTTATCGCTTAAGCCTCCTGTCAGTTTCCTTTGATCCAAAACAAAGTCCAGTCTGTCCTTGGCTGCATCCTTGTAACATTTCTCTAACCCACTAATGTGATCACATTCTTCCAAATTGATGACAAGAACTCCACTCGTGCTGTAGCCTAACTAATGTTTTGTACAGTCCAAGCATGATCACCCTCCTCTAATGTCTCTCTGCCTTAGCTGATCAAGGCAAGTGTCACTGATGATGTCTGCATTACCTTATCAGGATCTTTGGATGTGTATTTTGGGATCCATCTATACGTCTACACTTACTAGTATTTTCCTGTTTATTTTATATTTCCTTCAACTTGTTTGCCTTCCAAATTCCTTACCTCACACTTCAGATTGAAATCCATTTGCCACTTGTGTATTCCCCAAAGCAGCCTATTCTTGTCTGTTCATACTTTTCAGTAGCCAGATACCTTTTTACTGTAATTCATGATTTTAGTTTTGCAAAGATAATCTTCATAAGTCATAGGAGCAAAAGTAGGCAAGGCTGCCCATCGAGTCTACTTCACCATTCATTCATGGCTGATCTATTTTTCACTCTAAACCCCATTCTGTTGCCTTCTCCCCATTACCTTTGATACCCTTACCAATCAAGTATCTGTCAATTTCCGTCTTTGAAATATCCAGTGACTTGGCCTCCACAGCCGTATGTGGCATTGAATTCCTTAGCATCTACATTTGAGTTCAAATCCTTAATGAATACATGAAAAATAAAAGACTTAATAGTAGTGAACCATGCAGAATTTCAAAGCACTCAATACTCTAATCACTAAAACTCTCATTCACCTTTTCCACTGAACTGTATTTTTGCTCTAGGTATCTCCATTTAAAATCCAGAGGCTTTTATTTTCTTGGTCATTCTGCCATATAAAAGTTTATCAAATGAATAAACATAGATGGAATGGAATTAGTGGTAAGGACCAAATTCCACTCCATGAAACAGACATACATTGCTTGATCTTGCTGTCATATGTAATCTTAATTCAATGGAGAAATAATCTGAACACGAAAAAAGATTTGTACAGAAAGATAATAGATAAACATTAAAAGGTTATGAAAATATTATAGTGGATAACATAAAAATAATCCAAATGTCTTTTAATGTAAAAACATGTACGATGCCCAAACAAGTGACTACTTCATACAAGCAGAAACCATGGCTGAAGTGCTGAATTTTACATCTGTCTTCATCAGAGAGATAGGCTCTAAATAGGCAGAGAAGGAAGTAATAGTAAGATTGGAAAGAGTAGGGAGAGGAAATACTTAAAAGATGTTCAGTGTTGAATATAAACATATTACCCACTCTTGATAAAATACATCCTTAGTTATCAAGGGCAGCAAAAGTGGAAATAATAGAAACTCTTGGCTCATTCTTCTAATTCTCCTTAGACAGTAGTGGTATGAGAAGATTACAAAGATTGAAATCCCGTTGTAAAAAAAGTTTAAACTTGGCAATTAATGGTCAATCCAAATAATATCCATTGTTGTGAAGTCAAAACTGGCAGGCCTGATTGTCAATTAGAATGTGCTTTATGGTGAATGTATTGTGATTTATATGTAAACAATTTCAGAAAATCGATCCCTATAGCATTTAAGGGGCAACTATTGCATAGATAACAGCTAAAGGGAATAAAGTAGATTGGATAAGCAGGGATAGTAGACAATAGGTGCAGGAGTAGGCTATTCGGCCCTTCGAGCCAGCACCACCATTGAAAGTGATCATGGCTGATCATCCACAATCAGTACCCCGTTCCTGCCTTCCCATATCCCGTGACTCCGCTATCTTGGAAGATTCATGTTAGCTGAGTTTTTTTCTCCTTACAGTGGAGAAGATTTAGAGGGGATTTGAGTGTGGTGTTCAAAATCACCAGAAGATTCATGTTTAAGGTAATTGGCAAACAAATCAGATGCTACATGAGGAAACATTACAGTGGCTTGCAAAAGTTTTCATACCCCTTGAACTTTTCCACATTTTGTCGCGTTACAACCACATACGTAAATGTAGTTTATTGGGATTTTATGTGATAGACCAACACAAAGTGGCGCATAATTGTGAAGTGGAAGGAAAATGATACATGGTTTTCAAATTATTTTACAAATAAAAAACTGAAAAGCGTGGCGTGCAAAAGTATTCAGCCCCCTTTACCCGAATACCCCTAAATAAAATCCAGTGCAACCAATTGTCTTCAGAAGTCACCTAATTATACATAGAGTCCACTTGTGTGTAATCTAATCTCAGTATAAATACAGCTGTTCTGTGAAGACCTCAGAGGTTTGTTAGAGAACATTAGTGATCAAACAGTATCATGAAGCACAAGGAACACACCAGACAGGTGGGGGATAAAGTTGTGGAGAAGTTTAAAGCAGGGTTAAGTTATAAAAAATATCCCAAGCTTTCAACATCTCACGGAGCACTGTTCAATCCATCATCCGAAAATGGAAAGAGTATGGCACAACTGCAAACCTACCAAGACATGGCCGTCCACCTAAACTGACAGGCCGGGCAAGGAGAGCATTGATCAGAGAAGCAGCCAAGAGGCCCATGGTAACTCTGGATCTCTGCAGAGATCCACAGCTCAGGTGGGAGAATCTGTCCACAGGACAACTATTAGTCGTGCACTCCACAAATCAGGCCTTTATGGAAGAGTGGCAAGAAGAAAGCCATTGTTGAAACAAAGCCATAAGAAGTCCCGTTTGCAGTTTGCCACAAGTCATGTGGGGGACACAGCAAACATGTGGGGGAAGGTGCTCTGGTCTGAAGAGACCAAAATTGAAGTTTTTGGCCTAAATGCAAAACGCTATGTGTGGCGGAAAACTAACACTGCACATCACTCTGAACACACCATCCCCACTGTGAAACATGGTGGTGGCAGCATCATGCTGTGGGGATGCTTTTCTTCAGCAGGGACAGGGAAGCTGGTCAGAATTGATGGGAAGATGGATGGAGCCAAATACAGGGCAATCTTGGAAGAAAACCTGTTAGAGTCTGCAAAAGACTTGAGACTGGGGCGGAGGTTCACCTTCCAGCAGGACAACGACCCTAAACATACAGCCAGAGCTACAATGGAATGGTTAAGATCAAAGCATATTCATGTGTTAGAATGGCCCAGTCAAAGTCCAGACCTAAATCCAATTGAGAATCTCTGGCAAGACTTGAAAATTGCTGTTCACAGACGCTCTCCATCCAATCTGACTGAGCTTGAGCTATTTTGCAAAGAAGATTGGGCAAAAATGTCAGTCTCTAGATGTGCAAAGCTGGTAGAGACATACCCCAAAAGACTTGCAGCTGTAATTGCAGCGAAAGGTGGATCTACAAAGTATTGATTCAGGGGGGCTGAATACTTTTGCGTGCCACACTTTTCAGTTTTTTATTTGTAATAAAATTTGGAAACCATGTATGATTTTCCTTCCACTTCACAATTATGCAACACTTTGTGTTGGTCTATCACATAAAATCCCAATAAAATACAGTTACATTTGTGGTTGTAACGTGACAAAATGTGGAAAAGTTCAAGGGGTATGAAAACTTTTGCAAGCCACTGTATTTACTGGACAACCTGTTATCTGCAATGCATTATCTAAAAGAATGCTGTAAATAAATACAGTAGTAATAAAATTAGGTAAATACTTGAAAAGGGACATGTTTTAATGTTGTGGAGAGAGAACAGGGACGTGAGACCAATTGGATAGTTCATTCAAGATCCAGCACAGTCACAATAGCTCAAATGGTATCCTATGTCATGTCATTCCATGATTCTGTTTTCTAGTTACTCAATTAGACCATGTAAATGTGTGTATGTCAGACCTATTTCCTTTTGCATGTGCCTCTCTGTATTTTTGGTATTCTAGATATTTTTTGAGAACAGCTAGAATTTTCATTTTTTCCTAAATGTAACTGGACTGTAGAATTTCCGGTGCAAAATGAAAAAATAATGTGCTTCCTAACAGTACCTCGTCTCCTGATCAAGAAAACATCATTTAGTATGAGATTGGGTGGCAAAACAAAATTAACATTCACCTTTGTTCCTGATATTCTTCTCTTTTCCCCTGTTCTCTTCTTGCTCCTTTCCCTTCCTTATTCCATCACTACCCTTTCCCCAACCCTGCATTGTTTCATTGCTTTCAGCAGCGGGGTGGCAAGGGAATTGCTGAGAAGATGCATCCCTGATTAGGAGACAGACATTTTGCGGTAAGAACTAAAGACAGCTTTGCTTTCAGATACATCTTTATATTTTCTCAAGTTGGAGTAGCATACATGCTGAAGGATAAATTGTAAATTGTCTTGGAATATATTCATGTAGAGGCATAATCACTCTAGTGATCACTTTATTTCATTAGGTCTGGCCTGAATATTCAGATTAAAATATCCTCGGTTTCTAATTTTTTGTGATGGTATAAATTTTAATTATTTAATAATGAGGAAAATAATGAAATAAAATATTGGAACTATCAAATCAAACATCAAAAAAATAAAAGTATACATAAGCTATTCAGCTCGTACCTGCTCTGCTGTTCAATAAGATCATTGCTGGCCTATACCTCTGCACAATGTTTCTTAACTTATCCTTTATCCTTCGATTCCCTTCATATCTAAAATTGTATTAATCTCTGTCTGAATATACTAAGTGATTGAACGCCACTGCCCTCTTTAGTAGACAATTCCAAAGATTCACTAATTTCAGGGTGATGGAACCTTTTCTCGATTCTGTCATGAATGGTAACCCTGACCTATTGATAGGTCAGCCACAGGTCAGTGAGGTTTAGTATTGAAAAGAAAAACAGCTTTGTGTTTTAAATGTATCTGCAATGGAAACTGAAAATAATTTGCTGCCTTAATAGGACTGAAATAAACAAAGGGGTGGGAAGTAAGTAGAAAATGAACTGACAAACGCAGTGACTAATGGATAGAAGGTAAGAATTAAAAAGCAAACTGCAATGGAAAATGAAAGGGGTGAAAGAAATGGGAATAATGGGAAATGGGCCTGTTTCCGCAATGTGTCTCTAAACTAAACCTAACTAAATTAAACTAAACCTTGCTAATAAAATATGATTCTCTGGAACATATTTCTAGATGAGATATGGTTAAAGAAGGAAATCACCAGGCCTCCAGGGTACCTGTGAATCTAGTTCTTGATACATGAAAGCAGGAGACATTATTGTCATTAATAGGGGATAGATGAAGATGTTCATAATTGAGTTAATGTTGATCAAACAACATGATGCATTATACAGAATGTCCCAAGTGATTAGAATTGGTTACTGTAGAGATCTGTAATCTTAACTGGATCCAAAGTGGAAAGGTAAAATTTAAGGACATTATTTGAATGTTGGTGTTAAGTTCTTGGCAAAATGGTTTCCTCCATATTTATCACCATTAGCTAGGTTTCTTACCTTAAATGCCCAACATAAAACACAGCTGTAGTACACCCAAACCGTGATCTTTTACATCAGTTCAATTATTTGTATGAACCTCTGCAGATAAGACTTGAAGGATCCCCCTTTCTCAAAATTGAGTGTCCCCTAAAAATGCATTTTTGTTGAATGTCCTACTAAAATTGAACTGATTCATCTGATAACAATGATTAAATGAGTGGAAACCTCAACTTTTTAATCTGTTTTGGAATATGTAAACTTGGCATAATCCCTCAGCAGCAACTAAAGAAGAGATTCAGAGAAATATACTAAGACATTTTGGGCATTTCTATGGGTGCAAGTTGCTTGTACTGATTAACGCACATTTTAAGTTCAAGCCTATTCGAATGATATAAGGGAGGCGCTAAGGTGTGATGGCATCATCAAATTAAGTGCACTTCTGTCTAGAATCCCACATGAAGCCAGCGCACACTTATCAGTTATTTTCAGGTTACGCTTAATAAAATTAGGTAAGTTCCACCTTTCCTTCCAGTATAAGAACATTTATATATTACTCATCAAAACTATTTCCTCACAGTCAATCCCAAATTTTGTATGAATTTTACAACATTCTCTCTGTGACCTTGTGAGTTTCCTTGAGGTGTCCTGATTTTTCTCACATCCCAAGGACGTGTGGTTTGTTTTTGGAATGATTGGAAATAGTTATTTGACTACTGGATATTGTCCCTAGTGTATAGGTGAATGGTAGAATCTAGGGAGAGCTGATGGAAATGTGGAGAGGAGAACAAAGTAAGATTTATGTAGGATTAGTATAAACGGGTAGTTAGCATGGCATCGTTAGGTTACATTGAAAATACTAATGGTAAAATAGTGTTATCAACAATCACATCCCTTCGGCATGAATTTGTAAAGTTGATGTGATGAATGAAGTCAAATGGCAGCAACTAAAGAAAAATATAGGTAAAATGCGGTTGCTAAAATGTAGGATATGTCCAGCATTATAAGTGCAGGGAGGATAGTAAAGTTATAACTTTAAGATGAAATATCAGCTCTGCCGTCCAATTGCAATGCAAATAAGTTGAGTTCAATGCGTTTAAACAAAGATTTTAATTTATAAAGAAAAACTGGGAGCAATTTTTAATCATTACTTGCAGCTTGGTGTTTTACGTGAATCTACACTCACCTTGTGCACAAAATCCACAATGTGTTGGAGTAACTCAGTGGGTCGGGCAACATCTCTGGAGAACATGGATAGGCAGCGTTTCAGATTGGGACCTGACTTAAGTCTCTGAAGTGCTAAGTTACTCCTATACTTTGTATCTTTTGGTAAACCAGCACCTGCAGTTCCTTGTGTCTACACCTTGTGCATACTAGTTATCAGAAGGAACAATTAGTCAATCTAATCTGAAGCACTTCATAGGCTGTTGAGTTACAACTCCTACGATAAAGTGCTATGAGCTAAACTGTAAATGTTCAATTGATTTTTGATGAGGTCAAGAGCAATCGGAAAAGTTTCACCTTCACCTTGAAGTCAGCATTGAACTAAAGAATTTTGGAAGAGTCTTTTACAACAATTTCAACATCTCAAACCGTGAAATTACATAAAATTAGGCATGTTCTTTCATATAAATCCATAAATTCACTAATCGGGTTGAAAGATATGTTTTAATTATATGTTTTTACATTGGTTCCTCTGGTAAAATAAGCTAACTTAATCTTTGTTTTCAAATGTACCACAGCAATGAATCATGAAAGGCTATTTTTGTTATTTGACGCATGAGGCGAGCTGTAATCATAGTGGGAAGTATGATACCGATATTAACAAATAGAAAAGGGAATCACATGTAATGTAGGGTTTTAGAAGAGTTATGTTCATAGTTTATTGTCACGTATACTGAGGTATAGTGAAAAGCTTTTGTTGCGTGCTAACCAAACAGCAGAAAGACAATACATGATTACAGTTGACCTATTTACAGTGGAGATATATGACAAGGGAATAACGTTTAGTGCAAGGTAAAAAGCCAGCAAAGTCCAATCAAGGATAGTCTGAGGGTCATCAAAGAGGTAGATCGTAGTTCAGCACTGTGCTCTGGTTGTGATTCAGTTGCCTGATGAGAGCTGGGGGAAAACAGTCCCCGAATCTGGTGGTGTGCATTTTCACACTTCTATACCTTTTGCCTGATGGGAAAATTGCTGATTAACTTGCATCTGTATATCTTAGAAACAAGGAACTGCGGATACTGCTTTGCACAAAAGGACTCAGCGGATTAGTTAGCATCTTTGAGAATATGGATAGGTGACAATTTGGTTCAGGATCTTTCTTCAGACTGATTGTAGTGGGGGGAAAAACCTGGGATCTCTCTCCCAGCTTATCCTCCCCTACCACCCCTCCCTACAATCAGTCCTAAGAAAGGGCCCCTTACCCAAAACGTCACCCATCCATGCTCGCAAAGATGCTGTCTGACCAGCAGTTACACCAGCACTTTGTGGCTTATCCACAGTGCCCTCCATAATGTTTGGGACAAAGACCCATCATTTAGTTATTTGTCTCTGTAAACCACAATTTGATATTTGTAATAGAAAAAATCACATACGGTTAAAGTGCACATTGTCAGATTTTAATAAAGCCCATTTTTATACATTTTGATTTTTCCATGTAGAAATTACTGGATTGTTTATACATAGTCCCCCCATTTCAGAGCACCATATTGTTTGGGACATATGGCTTCACAGGTGTGTTTAATTGCTCAGGTGTGTTTAATTGCCTCCTTAATGCAGGTATAAGCGAGCTCTCAGCACCTAGTCTTTCCTCCAGTCTTTCCATCTCCTTTGGAAACTTTTAATGCTGTTTATCAACATGAGGACAAAGTTGTGCCAATGAAAGTCAAAAAAGCCATTATGAGACTGAGAAACAAGAATAAAACCGTTAGATACATTAGCCAAAACTTAGGCTTACCAAAATCAACTGTTTGGAACCATGAAGAAAGAGAGCACTGGTGAGCTTACTAATCGCAAAGGGACTTGCAGGCCAAGGAAGACCTCCACAGATGATGACAGAAGAATTCTCTCTATATTAAAGAAAAATCCCCAAACACCTGTCCGACAGATCAGAAACACTCTTCGGGAGTCAGGTGTGGATTTGTCAATGAATACTGTCCGCAGAAGACTTCATGAACAGAAATACAGAGGCTAAACTGCAAAATGCAAACCACTGGTTAGCCGCAAAAATAGGATGGCCAAGTTACAGTTTGCCAAGAAGTACTTAAAAGAGCAACCACAGTTCTGGGAAAAGGTCTTGTGGACAGATGAGATTAATTTATATCAAACTGATGACAAGAGCAAAGTATGGAGGAGAGAAGGAACTGCCCAAGATACAAAGCATACCACCTCATCTGTAAAACACGGTGGTGTGGGTGTTACCTTCATTTACATGACATTGCTGTATCCCAAACATTATGGTGCCCTGAAATGGGGGGGGGGGGGGGACTATGTATAAACAGAGCTGTAATTTCTACATGGTGAAACTGGCCTTTATTGAGATCTGACAATGTGCACTTTAACCACATGCGATTTTTTTTCTTTTACAAATGATGGGTCTTTGTCCCAAACATTATGGAGGGCAATGTATATATACTGGTTCAATAAGCGAGTTCAGTATTCCGATTGCGCATGCCCAGGTCATAGGCCACTCGCGATAAACATTCTTGGCAGCTGTCCTGCTACATGGAAACAGACCAACGTTTCATCCGTAGTCAGGATCGAACCCGGGTCTCCGGCGCTGCAAGCTGGATTGCTACTGGACCGTCCCCGCCCTCTCCCAAGTGTCCCATCCTTGTCCGGGAGTGGCCTGAAATGGGTGACCCTGGACTGACGGGACACCGGCCCGGAGCAGTGGAGTTAGCGCTGCTGCTCCACGCTGGCTGTAAGCCTGGGCCGCCACTGCTCTGGGCTGGTGTCCCATCTGTCCTGGGTCTCTCCGGCTGCCCCCGGACAGGGATGGCACACACAAATTTGACAAATCCCATGATTCCTTCCGTTTTTCGGAATACTGAACTCGCTTATACAATACAATAATATTTTATTAGCTCAGTATGTTTTGCAACATATGTGGAATTTCATTTGCCAAGTCAGTCATACAATAAAAAGCAACAATGGGTTTAGATTTCCTTTCCACCATGAAATGGTTCTTGTACAACGCAATATAATATACATGTTGATTTTACTGAGTGATTAATAAATTTAGTGAATTGCAGAGGAGGTATCCTGTTCACATTTTAGTGTGTGGGTCAGGTGTACTTAAACAAGTCCCACTTCAATTCTAAATTCTGAATAGACTCGAGTGATTCTGCGGCATTTTTCTTTGATGCCATTGAAGTAGGATGATGTGTATGTGGTGAGATAAACATAATTAAAACATGTCATGCCACACTTCTGATCATAGATCAGTGTTAATACAGTTGAAAATGTTTACAGGGACTAAATTAGTGTATTTGCTCTTCTGGCATTCACTGTAGAAATATATATTAATACATAAGTTTGGGATTGATTATGTCTGTCTCAATGCCATCTGGTTACTAGGACTTTCACTTTAGTATAAAAATAAGTATTGTGTGTACATTTTCCTAAGAATTGTGTCATAACAAATGCCTGTCAGTCAGTTCCCAATGAAAGGTGGGAAGAATATTTATTAAATGTGCATAAATGTTCAATTAATGTAAGACACACCTTAATACAATTTAAAATCTTACACAGATTATACTATTCAAAAACTAAAATAAGTAAACTTTTTCCCAACGTCTCACCTATATGTGATAAATGTCAATGTCAAGAAACTAATATAGCGTACTCATTTGTCTTTTGTACAAAAATTCAATCATTTTGGACTGAAATATTTGAAATTTTCACAAAAATATTTAAAATAAAATTGACTCCAAAAGCAGACTGGATTATCTTCGGGATATCGGAAGATAGCCCTGAATTAAATGTGTTTCAAAAGACTCCATTTGAATTTGGCTTAATAACTGGAAAAAAGCTAATGTTAAAATCCTGGAAAAATTCTCCTATACCAACATATAATATGTGGATTTCAACTGTTTGAAACACTACACTTGGAAGATATGAGACTCCAACTAGCAGGAAAATCAGACTGTTTCTATAAGACGTGGTCTGCATTTATAAATCTATTACAAGGATAGGGTGCAAGAATACCTCGAAAAAGTACCGGTGTCGGGTCTTGGTAAAGGGGGAAGAAAAACTGCCGAGTTGGTAGATTCCTTTTGCGAGATGTTTACAATAAAGTAACTGGCTTTTCTTTTTTCTTTCTCTATCTTTCCCTTTTTTTTCCTCTCCAGGGTCTATCTCTTAGTCTCCGGTCTCTAACTCTTCAAGGGTTTCCTTTCCCTCTGTCACGCTTTTGCACTTTCACATCTCTTTTTCACTCTTCTACTTTCTTTGCTGGTATTTCTCTCTCTTCTCTCTTTTCTAAAGCCTTAAAAAAATTAAGGGGTACAATGACTGTAATACAATATAAGGGATGTACACTGATGTAACTTACGGTACCTCTAATAAATAAAGATATTTTTAAAAAAAACAAATGCCTGCCATTAACCATAGCTTTTATAATTCACTGAGGATATAAACCAATTATTTTTTTAAAAAAATCAAGATAATGTTAAATATTTTTTAAATGCCTTTTCTCTGTAAATTTTAAGGCAAAAAATTTTTCCACCAGGAATTTTGTGACGGTTCATTCCTATTAGTCCAGTTCCTGCATTCAGAAAATATCTACACACAAGATATAATGAAGATTACCAAGGATTATGAATTTATAATTGAAGTGATTTATTTTTTAGCTTTTCCAGCCATGCGTTACAGCAAATTCAAAAAGTATTTTTGATTTCATTATCTTATTTGCAGGAATCTACACTACCACAGCTTCAACTTAGTAACAAGCCTTGCCATAGCTCCACTCTAGATCAACTTGCCTCTATTTTTGGCCAAGTTCTTGGAAGATTAGGTTAGTGAATTGTTGCAATCCTTTGGCACAGACAGTTGTTCTAACCTATTTTTCAATGAACTACCAGCAATAGTTTTTATTTAACCCGGAATTCAGCACAAATATTTCTCTGTTTGCATGTTGGTGCATTAAATAATGACTTTTTATACAGTAATAGACAGACAGTGGGTGATATAAGAAAGATATTTTAGCTAATTAAACTGTTATACATTGGGAATTAGGTGGTGCAACATTGTAGATTCTGCGTTGAAAATATTTAACGGGGCAAGATCGATGAAATTTAAATTACCATCCCCTTCTGAGTAAGGACACCAATTGAAATTTCTTAATTTTATTTATAATGGCTTTATTATTCATCACTACTCATGAGTTCATAATACATTAGCGTACAATCCCCATGTGAAACAAAATTATAGAATATAGTACATGTGACAGGATAGGAAGGCAATACTAGTTTAAGTGTCGGAGGTTATGGGGAAAAGACAGGAGAATGGGTTTAGGAGGGAGAGATAAATCAGCCAAGATTGAATGGTGGAGTAGACTTGATGGGCCCAAGGGCCTAATTCTGTTCCTATCACTTATGATCTTATGAAGTGTTGAGGTACATTTTCAGTATCTCATTCATTTTATTCGGCATTATTACACGTTACACCAAAATGAGTTCGCTTTTAATGCTGAGTAGTTATTTAAAAAAATATTTGGTTGCCCAGCAAATGTAACTGATCATCTTAAAAGTATAATTTAAAAATAATGTATCTTAAAACTAATATGTTAGCCATGAGAGCAATATTGCTTGCTAATGGCTTCATCAGTGGATTAAAAAAAAATCAATTGTTTGAAACAAATACCACCTATCCAGAATATAAAATGTAACTGTTACTAGTCCCAGACATTGTTATATAACTGTTTAGTATGGGTGCTTTTCACACAATAAGTGTTTCTCACTATATTCAGATACTGCTATCTAATATCTGTTTAAAGAACATTTCTGAGGCTGGATATTTATTGTTTATTTAAAATGAAGTCAAAGAAGAAAATTAAGATCTGTTTTGATTAATAAATGAGTAAAAGTTCCATTTGTGATTCCATTTATCATACATGTCATTTTTACAATAATCTCAATTAAATTGAAAAACTTGGGTAAGAGCCCCTCATAATAGTGTTGTCAACTTGGAAATAATTTAATTAGGTAGATTTATTTTGTTCAGTGTAAACTGATGATGTTAACTTAATTTCACATATAGTAATTGTGCTTGACGCTAATATGCCAGAAAACACGTTGGGCTACTGTTTATTCCTCCAAAACAGACTATTTAAATGTACATAAGATATATGACCACTCAAAATAGAATGAAAATCTTGAAGATAACGTTTGTAGATCTTTCTAAATAACTCAGCCTAACCACATTGCCATCTTCTGATGTTTATTTTCAGTTTTGTTTTCTTCTCTTCTATTTACCCGCACATGACAACGTTTTTGCATCTAATTATAAGTAGAAATTGTAGTTAACACAAAAGAAATATAACCTTTATTTTGTTTTTGACGTTTTTGCAATGTTTGTTTGTGTAGGTCTGAATATGTTGGCATAGTATTCTATGTCAAAAAATATCCAGCTTTATAAATAAATATCTACTTCAAGGAAATGTTGAACAGTTGAATCTTCATACATCAATTTTTGAGTGATAGATATAAACAATGAATTATTAGCAATTAACTTACTGGATTATTGCTTTTTAGAAAAATATGTAGTTTTATTTATATTTATTTTATTTTTACAGTAATGGCATGAAGGCTGATGCAGGAAGAATATTCAACTCTACCACCAAAACTGGTTGTATAAGCTACAAAGTAACAACATTGAATGAAATTTTGTCTACTTTATGCCTTGTTCATCAGAAACTTCTTACATCAATGCTGAAGTGTTTAATGCACGAAAAAGGTGCTTTCAATGTACAATGTCAAGAACAAACACAGTCGCAGCATCAAAATTCCCCATTTAATTCCAGTGAAAATAAACATAATGAGGAATTGTATGATTGTAATAGATTCCATTGGTGTGAAAATTGCTCCATGCGAACTGTAAGATCAGTTCCTCACCAGAGTTGTCTGAAAGATATACATTGTTCATCATGTAAAAACAGCAGACTTGAGTGCTTTACAATAATAAGTAATGGAATTTGTAAAGAGTGTAATAAGATCAATCTATACCAAGTTTGCAGATCTTATAAACATTTTGCTGGAGGCATTTGTGGCAGAGGGGCTACTGTGCCAGCTTGCAGTCAATTTTCAGTTGAAGAGATTTACAAGACAACAGCAGCAAAATCTCCTACCCTGACAAATGGCATCAAAGATTACAGTCGACCACGAAGTCCTTCCCCTCCACCTTTATCACCAGTAGGAACTGACGGTTTTGAAGTTGATGGAATGAACAAAGCCATTTCCACCTTAGATGCCAAAAATATTGAACTTATCGTCACTCAGCCTCCCTCTCTTTCACCCGAAGAGGAAGAATGTTGTAGCCCAGGGGTCTCAAGCCAAACTCACACCAGACCAAAGTCTTCAAATAAACTTCAACCAACACTGTATGAATTTGAAGTAGTCAGTAATAAAAATAGTAGTTCATCAGATTCTGAGAATGATTTGGAAAAAGGTGAACACTCTGCTTCATTTCAAGAGGTTATGGAGCGGATAAATGAAAAATTAAAATCAATCGAAACATCAGATGAAGGCCAGGTTTTGCCAAACCTTTCCTATGATGATTCTTGTCAAGAAAATAATGACAGTCTTAAATTGAGAGAAATCACATCTACCTTATCGCACAAAGCAAAAGTCAGTGATTGTAGCCTAATGGAATTACTTAAGCAACATGAGAAAAATTGGGAAAACCCAATCATTCAAACACGTTTTCGGAAGCGGCAGGAGACCTTAATTGCCCTGCACAATTCTCCAGATTCACTGTCATTTCGACGTCAGACGGTACAAATAAAAAGGGATCTTGCAAATCTTGATCAGCTATTTTTAAATACAGAATCAACTTTTGAAAAGTTTGGGAGGAAGTTGGCAAAGAGCAGTAATAAAGATAAAAGTTCACCGGAGAAGGAATCTACACTTATAGAGCATTACATTAAAGAGTCTCCACAGGAGAAAGAATCTTTACGATTCAGTAAAGATTTTCAGAAAGTTGACAACATTGTTTTGCATCCTACTAGTTTGCCTGACCAGTGTGAAGATGAATTTAGTGACTTAACTCCACCTTTACAATTTGTTGTTCATGAAACCAGAGATGTGACCGAGTGTGCTAATTCTAAAATAAGTTCAAACTCAGATCTGTTATACATTCATGGGCTGGATGAAATGAGAATGGAGATTCCAAGTGATAATACCAAAATGCCTGATTATGACTCTAAGGAATTTCCTTTGTGTTTCCAAGATTCTGCCAAAATGGATTATAGATCTAACATTGGAAGGGCAAAACGAAAAATTCTGCCTCCAGAAAGATACTCTCTATATATTACTGAACCTAGGAAAATGTTTTATGCTGCCTTTCCAGACAATTTCCAACGAAAACCTATTAAGGCAAAAAAATATGCAACAGATTGTGAGAGTAATGCTTGTGAAATGCCTGACCACGACAATTCCGTGGGGTTAAAACTCCTTAGTGAAGAAGAGGAGAATGTAATTGTATATGAAGTTGCTGACAGTTTAGAGTCAACCGCTTCTGCTCAGTGTGAGCAACTGAATGGTATAAATAGTAACAGTAAAAGTACTGATGACTTATCAGGCATTGAAGAACATGCAAGAGAGCACAATTCACCTGACATAATAGTTCATGTGTCACATAAAACAAATGAACTTGTGGACCAATACAATGACGGAAACAAAATGACACCTACAGAGTTAAATGCTGACTCGTTGCAAGGTGCTTGTTCCATGGAACATAATGACTCTGATATTTGTAACAATGAAAACTCAAAACTTGTTGCCAAATGGGAAACATTGGAGAATGCAGTGAATAACTTATTTTCTAATGGCCCTGAATCTGATGCCATACTTGATTCCAGTTCATTCTTGGCAAGTGGCTGTCTGGGTGTAAATCCTCAGCTGCAGCAAAGATGTCTACATCATGCAATTTGTGATTGCTTGGTTCATGAAAATACTGATTCCATAAATCAGGCAGACATGAGTAAACATTGTTCTGTTTATTACAACAGTCCCATAAAGCTTATGTTCCTGTCTGAGATAAGCAGTGATAAAGGAATTAAATATACACTGACGTCTGTGACCTCTTCTAAGCTTGACACAAATAATCCAATTTCACAAGTTCATCCTGAAAAAAATTACCTTAAAGAACAGGAGGTAAGCAATTCAACTGGTTTCGAAAATGATAATGTAATAGAGTATTTCCAAAATCCGTCTGCTTGTGAAAGTGATAAAACAATGGAATATTTCAAAAATCCACCTGTTTTTGAAAATGTTAATACAACAGAACATATTGAAAATCCGGCTGCTTCTAACAATGGTAATGCAACAGAATGTATGGACAGTTGTTCAGAAAGTTCTGCTAAAATCTGTGAGGATGGAAATTGCAATGTAGATACATCCAAGTGTAATAGTTCTCTGTGTTATGCAGATAGTGAAACCAGTCAGATGGTACAAATAACTTTGGCTTCAGAAGAAGCGACTGAATCCATTCTAAAAAGAAAACCTGGACGACCTAAAAAATTAGGCCCACCAGTAGAAAAGCAAGTTAAGAGACCCAAGGGCAGACCACCAAAGCCCAAAGTGGAATTACCAGAACCTGTTGAGAATAAGCCTGATGATGCTCATACAAAGAAACTCAATCCTCCTGCCGCAGATGGTAGCCGTAATATTAAAATTACTGTTGTCTATGGAAGATCAAGAAGATTCAAAAGATTTGTATCTGAGAATGATAAAGCTTTAACAAATAATCACCTAAGAAATGTTAATGAAAGTAACTTAAAGCAAAATTGTGATAAGCAAATAATGCAGAGTAATGAAATTGTGCAGAATTCCTCTCTAGAGAAATTTGAAGGCAAAGCTGATATTTCTGCATCATCAGTGATGGAATGTGACTACAGATATGATTTAGTGAGGCCCATAAAGGATAGATTTGCTTCATTTCATACCACTGGCAATACCGTTTGTCCAAATAGCAAGCCTCCACCAGTTAAAACGTGCAACGGTGGACAGAGAAAACCTGGACGTCCTGCTAAAGTGAAGATTTCAGGCATATCTGTTACTGTCAATGCAGTATCGCCACGAGAAAGAAAAGTCTGTATTAATAGATTATTGCCTCCATTAGAACAGGAGTCCTCACCTTCATACAAACAAATTGACGATACATCTATCAAATACGGAAACTTAAATAAAGAGTTGTCTTTGAGCATTCAGAGTAATTGTGAAGCCAAATCAAAGGTAAACCTGGTTGAAAAGAAAGTTAAACGTATGCTGCTCCTCAGGCATTCGGGTCGAATAAAAAACCCATCTCTGTACATCCTACATTCCTTTCCAAAGTCGTCTTCATTTTCGCAAAGCTGCGCCCTAGTACGTAAATCTCGAAAACTGTTGTTAAACAAAGCAGGAAATGAACTTGCTAAAAGCAGGAAGCTGGGTCTTAAAATGGCAGCTGAAAATATCGCCTCAAACGTTACATTGGAAAGTAAAGAGGAGAAAACCAAGAATGAACAAAGTGAATTTGACTCTGGTTTTGAAATGTCAGCAGATCCAGTTTTTATATCTGGCTCTCCACTCAGATGGTGGCACACCTCCACTTCAAAACAAACGTTGCAAGAGGAACTTGATTTACGATTTGAACAAATCAACAGTGGTTGGTGTCCTGTTGATGCCACGGAATTGTTGATTTCTTCTGACAAAAGAAAATATCCGACTCATTTTAAAGGAGTCACTAAATCAGCGATGATTGCAAATAATAAGAATCAGGTTCAAATTTCACCTATCCAAATGTTGTTTCAGGGGCATTGCAATATGGATAAAATCCGTGCCTGGTTCATGCAAACAACAGAAACTCATTCATTGGCCATTGTGAGAAAAGAAAATGCCCGTGATCCTATTGAGGTTCTGAATGCTAAAGGAATTACTGCTTCAGAAAATCAAATTGATTCTGCTGCCAGCCCTCAGGCAGAACATTTGAAAATGCACCTTAAAAAATTTGCACTAGAATCCCCTTTAAAGCCAAGAGGGCATTTCCATCAGTCAAACAGACGGTCAAAGTTTAAAGTTTATAAACCTAAAAGACTATTGGTAGACCATAACAAAGGGGTTTGCTGTAAATCACACCACCAGAAATTGTTGCACCATCACAGAGTTCAGTATAAGCAATGGAAGTCCGTTTGGAAGCATTTGAATGAAATTCCACAGTGCCAACAAGACTTGGAAAACATTGTAGAAAGCAAAAATAGTCAAAAAAATGAGTTTGAAATAAATAACTTTTCATATGCAAAAGAATCCACGTTAGTGACCAATGGAAAGGAAAATGAAAACCAAGATACAATGATTGCACTAAATAACATGAGTGCTGGTTTATCTGGTTGTGCACATGAACAGAATTTAAATTCATTGAACAACTCAGAATGTAAAATAACTGAAATTATAACAAAAGATTCAGAAGCAGACGAATCTGTTGTGTGCGGGCAACAAGAAAATATTGTCAGAAATATAAACTGGAAACGGGCAAACTTTAAAGAATGCAGGGTATTTTTAAGGAAGATGAACTCCCTGGATCAGAGCCATTTAAGACATTTTGGTGCCTGGAAACTATCGAAAAATAGCTCAACCAATAATAAAGGCACATGTAACCTGCAGAGGAGCACTGAAGAAAATACTGATCCTTGTACTGAAATAAATACCCCTACTGCTAATTCCTTTGAAACACAAAGCTTAAACCTTGCATGCCATGATTCATGTGAACCAAAAGGGAAGAAAAAGCACTCAAAAAGGACACATAGTGAGAATAGGCTAAGTTGTTCACCATATAAAAAAGTTAAGTATTTTGCAAGCAAGCAGTCAACGATTTGCCATGTTAGCAGCAATTGCCTTCCTTCATTGGACACCCACAGTAACCCAGTAAATGAAAATAATTCACAAAAGGAAAATGCCAAAATAATGAAAGCCAATGCAGGAAAAGTAAAAAGACAAACCGATATCAACACAAATTCAACATCACTGAAGAGGATGAGACAATCATCGGTTGAACAAAGGTTATCGTGTAATCAATTACAGTTCCAAATAGGTAAGATTGATTTATTGAAGAAGTTTTATTATGATAGGAAACTGAATTCCTCTGCCATTCTCTCATACTTTTATTAATTGTGAAGACTGTTTTATTACTTTGGAGTTCTATTTTGTTACTTAAAAAAATGTTAGTTTAAAAAAAAATGACTGAATTTAAAAATACGATTGCTTATCACTTTACTATTGTACTGCATCATCATAGTGTTCTATCCTGTAATGGCAAATGAGGCCAATAAAAACTGGGTTGGCTTCTTGTCACCACACTGCTCATGGAAAGTGTCTGCAAAATGTGCAAAGAAATGTAAATTGTTTATGGAGATGAGGAGTGCTACTGTACAGCACAGGGAACATTAATTTCCATCCTGCAATCCAGGTGGGCACAGCTCTACAGTATAACCACATACTTGCATGGCTACCTCTTTGGTCTCATGATTTGTGCACAAGTTGTTTACCTAGATTAGCTTTGACAGCATTGACTAATTCAGCGCTAAAAGTGTCACAAAACTGTTTATTAAACTATAGCAGCACTTGATGGTGGGTGATTTGAATACGAAGCCAGGTTGGATGCCTAGTGTATTGTGCCTGTGTGGCATTCTGTGGATAGGGGCATGGTCAGACAAAGTATAAATTACAGGAGGAAAAAGTACAACCTTTGAAGTGTTTTGTAGTGCTTATAAGCTGTTCTGCAGCTTGTTGCTTGTGCACAATTTCATGCTATGTTAATGCTATGGGAATGCTGCACTGAATATTTGTAAGAATATTCACAAATAGAGATTTTACTAACAGTTTTTGCTTTGTTGTGATTTTTAATGAGGTCTGTTTAAAGTTAAATATGATTCATATGATTCATTCTCGCTTAGTCATGTGTGTTTTGCTTATTGGAAAACAAATCTAGTGTTCCCTTTACTGAATGGATGTTTAATTAGAAAATGTTATAGGACAATGAGAAAAGAGCAAGAGACTGTTGCAACTAAAATCTTGAACTCACCAAAATCTTTTGTGGAGTAAAATTCCGTACTCATCTCCAATAACGAAATAAAATGCAATTTATCCATTATGACTATAAATCTTCATTTCACTCTGCCCTCTCTCTTCACCCCACCCAAGAACACCACAACCAATAAATGATGAACAGCTCTCCCTTACTTTATTGAAATTATATATTTTGTAGGACTCAACCTAGAGCAATACGGGCCACGTTAAGAGAGACAGGTTACAGTTCCGCAGGGCTGGAATCAACATTCACTCAAAAGATGAGCAGGTGCTTAAGAGTATTGTCAAAGCTAACATAAATGGACAAAAAGATGGACGCACACATCCCCAGATGACTGGGAGAAGCAAATTGTTCAGAACATTTGTTCAGAGCGATAGAACAGATAGGAGGGAATTGTAATGCACTACCTGCTTGGGATTTTGAAATTGTGCCAATTAGAGAAACTTGGCTTAAAAGTGAAGGGAAATATTGACTTCAGAATTGAAATGTCAAAGTCCAGAGGGCATAGCTTTGAGGTCAGAGGGAGAAAGTGTAAAAGAGATGTGCGGGGCAATTATTTTACGTAGAGAATGATGCGCTGCCAGGGATGGTGATGCGGAAGAAGCTTTTGGATAGGAATGTATAGAACAAAGTGAAAGAAAGAAACATAATGATGAATATTATGTTTATGATTTAGTAGCAAATCAAGTTGCACGGAAAAAGTACAGGGTACTAAAAATACGAAGCAAAATTAGGTGGTATGTATAAAGTCTCAAATAATAAATTAAAAAATCAATGGATAAGCGTGGTGATGGTACCAAGTGAGGGATTTTTTTGAACAATTTAATATGCACAGTACATTATAAGAATAGAGATGATTCTACTTCCCTGTGACAGTAGAAGTCTAATATACAGACGTCAGGAATTTGTCATTGACCACAGGCACTAAATGCACTAATGGCTATGATTGTTTAAGAAGGAACTGCAGATGCTGGAAAATTGAAGGTAGACAGAAATGCTGGAGAAACTCAGCGGGTGAGGCAGCAGCTATGGAGCGAAGGAAATAGGCAACATTTTGGGTCGAGACCCTTCTTACATGGCTATGATTGTGCTCAGTTTCCAAAATCCTTTGAGAAGGAATACAAAAGGGCCATTCTTTGTAAAGTGAACCAAAGTGTCACACACATGACCAGATGGCATCACATAAAGTAATACATTAAAAACATTCTTGCAAGAGATTAATCTTATTCGTTGCTATTTCCCTCCCTACAGAACTATACTGCATGTCTGCTAAAGATATGAACATGCTAGCTTTTTAAAATTCACAGTTTGTAAGATAATACTGAGATGAACAAAAAGCTTTTGCGTGGTGTCACTCACGTGACCAGTCTTATTTGACCTTTGGCCCTAAACAGACATTGTCAGCATAACATAAACATTTCACTTGATAAACCAAAAAAAAATGGATCATATATAGTACAAAACAATATACCTGTAATGCTTTCAGAATTAGAAGAGATGTATTCCACAATTTATCATATTTTGGTCACATACATGACTAAGAATGGGCCAAAATAAGACACTCACTATTATAACGAGGATGCAGCTCAGGATGAAACTTCACAATGTCATTTTTGTGGTCAAAAACTTCTTAGATCAAGAATAGCTAGATCAAGAATAAGACTGCATCTGCCTTCACAAAATAAAAATTACACAATGGTGAAATAAAATTTGAAAATATACCAATATCTTGCAATTTATTTTTAACAAAGATATATGTGAAGATATTACATTTTGGTGAATTGGTTATACATTACTGAGAGTAATATTTAGGGTAGGAGAACAATGGATTCCTGAAGTACCAATAAGCACATCATTAAATGCAACTGGTTGATAAGGCAGGACATTAATCAAGCACTGTTTGTTTCAAAAATTGGATTGAAAAGTAGCAAAATTATGCTAAACATTTGAAACTTGGTTAACCTAAATATTATGTACGATTCTGGTTGCCATTTGAACAAAAATAATGTAAAGGCACTGCAGAATATGGCAGAAAGGTTTAAGAAAATCTCAAAATTGTTGCTCTTATCTGGACAGGACTCTCTCTCTCTCTCTCTCAGAAAGCCAACACCAAAGTATAATAGCAGCGATCTTGAAAATTATGAAAGGTTTTAATTGTGTTTTTACTTGTCGGACAAAACCAGAGAACATCAAAGTAAGATGGTCATCAGCATATCAAGTGAATTTAGAAGAATTATTCACCCAGTGAATGTTGAGTATGTGGAAATGTTTAAGAAGGAACTGCAGATGCTGGAAAATCGAAGGTAGACAAAAATGCTAGAGAAACTCAGCGGGTGAGGCAGCATTTATGGAGCGAAGGAAATAGGCAACGTTTCGGCCCAAAACTTTGCCTATTTCCTTCGCTCCATAGATGCTGCCTCACCCGCTGAGTTTCTCCAGCATTTTCGTCTACCGTTGAGTATGTGGAACTTGCTACCAAAGGAGTTGTTGAGGCAAATATTGTGAAAGGAATTCCTGGAAAGCTAGTTATATGAAGATAAATGGAAACGCTGATAACTAGATGAGGAAGAATATACTGCTGGTACTGGACGGCCTCTTCCATATTCAACATGAAGAAGATATTGTCAATATCACCGTTTCAGAGAAGGTGGCAGGCAGACAGATTAGATAGCCTAAAAGTAGACATTTTAAAATCTTAGGAAAAACACAAAATAGTAAAGGATTATATTTCTCCACACTGTAAGGAAGTACAGTGTGATATTCCATTGAGGTTGATGTTGAGGTCCCCATTCTTTCTGGATAACTTGTGCAGCCAGGCCAAAACTTTGAACTTTGCAGATGATACAAGGCATAGCACTGAATTATGAAATGAAAAGCCGATTCCAGACTGATGAAATGGGCATACACATGACATAGAAAAATTCAGCATAGAATGAGAAATGATTCATTGTGATAGAGGGGCAGTAAATAATAACATGTTAACAGGATGAATAGTATCTCCTGAAGGTGTATGCACACAAGACTTTGAAGGATTCAGCACAAGTTGAAAAAGATGTTTAAAAAGGCTTCCAGAGTTCTTATCTTAATAAACAAAGGCATGCTAAATCCTTATACAACTCTGGTTATAAACTAGCTGGAAAACAGTGCCTGACTTGAATGATGTTGAGCTAAGACTGTAAACAAGATGAACTAGGATGGTAATGGGGTTAAAGCTTTAGTAACGGAAATACAAAAGAAAACTGAGATACAAGGAACTAAGTGCTGGTTTACAAAAAATGAAACAAAGTGCTGGAGTAACTCAGCAGATCAGGCAGCATCTCTGGATGCTTTGTTTAGGGTTTGATTAAGCACAACAAATAAATATACAATAATCAATAGCACAATAAATTAATAATCAACAGTACAAGGTAACCATACCATAATAGTGCAAAACTGAAGTACATAGTGCAACCAAAAAGTCTATTGCAGATTATTTGTGAGGTAGGGTTGTGCCGTGCGATCATAAGTCTGATAGTTGCTGGGAAGAAGCTGTTCTTGAACCTGGACGTCATGGATCCTGTATGTTCTTCCCATTTGTAGCAACGAGAAGGGAGCAAGGCAGGATAGTGTGGGTCTGATGATATTAGCTTCCTTGTTGAGGAATCCCCTCCTGTAGGTCCCTTGGATAATGGGGAGGTCAGTACCTGTGATGGACCTGGTAATGTCTACCACTTTCAATAGCTTTCATTATTCTCGGACTTTCGAGTTACCGATGCAACCAGTCAATATGCTCTGCCGGACATGGAAACAATAACACAATTAACAGAAATCAAGCATTTGGTAACCATTTTTGCATGAAACCAGTAAATTAGGAAAAGTTGATACGAGTGATGTGGTTATTGCCACCTATGTACATTTTCAAAAGACATTTGATAAAGCTCTACACAAAAGGCTAGCTAACAAAACTAAGGCCCATGGAAAAAAACTTATCACAAAGAATGAGAGCAATAAATAGAAAATGGTAAAGAACTTAAGAGTATACAGAAACAAGAACTTGGGTGAATTAATCATTTAAAGTGATAGTGCATGTTTATAGTGGTTCCTAAAGTATTTGAAACAAAAGAAAGAAAATTACTGAACATGTGTAAAACACTGGTTGAACAATTAATAGACAATTCCATCTAATTCTGGTAACATCATTTAAGAAATAATATGATGGTCCTGGATAAGATGTAGAAACAAATTACGAGAATGGCTCCAGGGCATAAGTAAACTGGATAAGCTGGGTTTCTTGTTTTTGGAACAAAGAAGGTGAAGATATTATAAATGTGTGTAAGATCATGTTTGGTTAACATCAGATAAATGTGAGGAGCTGTTCCCCTTAGCAGAATCAGATGAAATAGATTTGAAAACTTGGTACAAATAAATATAAGCAGGATGTGAGGAAACTCTTTATGTAAAGAGAGTAGTTATATTCTTGAATTCACCACGTTTGGAAATATTATTCATTGGTATCTTTAAAGAGAAACCAGAAAGGCTAATGAGAATAATTTATAGGAATTGGGGGAAGAATGAGAATTGAGTCAGATGAAATGGCTCCACAATTTACGATAGACTCGATGGATCTTGTGCACCAAAACAATTCCATGCTTCCTTTCTACAGTTGGTCATCAGAGAAAACTTAATTGTTTGGGTCTCTTGATTAAGTATAATTGGGCATTTCCCAGAAAAAGAGTGCACAGTAAAATAATTAAGGAAAATATATTGTTTTTTCCTTTGTTTCTTGGACTGACCTATATTAAACAATAACAGTTTATTTTGAAGAAAATCAGTGAATAGATAAAGCCCCTTTCCTTGAATAGAAATGCCATTGAATGATACTGGAAAGTTTATACACATATTTTGGCATGTTTTAATTTGTTACATTTTTACATATAGGCAACTCAACTTGATGCGGAATTATACCTTAAATGGATGGCTGGAATTACACATCAATTCTACCAAGACTTGGCACATCTTACTATAAATTGGAATTTTAAGAAGAAGTTATCTTATCTCATTCAGAATCTATTTAATTAGTGCCTTAAGATTCAGCCTACTGATTCAGGTTGAATGTATTTAGCAGTATCTTTTTGTGTTTGCTGCTTTGTAGCCAAAACCTGAAGCTGTCTGAACAATGTTGTAAATATCAGAGTTGCTCTCATTCTTTTTATATAAATAAATCTCATGCTTGTTGCCTTGCAAGAATCCTTTAGAGAATCCACATACAGTATTAATGTTCCTTTAGATTACAACTAGTCCTCATACATGTATATAATAGTATCCACTGATTAATGATTTGTTTTAAGCTTTTCTGTTCAAAGTTTGTTTTTTTATCAAATCATATACAGTTGTAAATCATAATTCATTAGATGTTTGTATTATTTAGAAAGGGAAATTAAGGAAAATGATTTATCTTCATTATCCATGTTTTTGGAAAGCAAGGCACTTCAATTATTGTACTCAATTTACATTACACTTTACTAATTTTCTGTGTATATTGTCTTGTAAATATTTTTATAAATTTGTATCAATGTTGTTTGATAAGTTTTCAAAGTTAAAATTGTCCTTTTATGAAAGTACGTTTTGCAGGTGTAAAACTACCTCAAACAATTGAGCATTGGTATATTCTAAAACGGTTCTTTATAGGGGAGTGGGGTTCATAGATATATATGTAAACACTGGTATCTGTTTCAATGAATTGTAAATCTCAACAACAATGAATTGTTTGCAGGCCTGAAAAAAATTGCCATTGTAATACAAGTCCCAGGTACACAATCTTTTGTCAGTGCTCTTTCTCAGTGACGTTTAACTCGGGGATAATAACACTTGTGCTTTGTTCCCAGATTATTTTGGTAGAAGTGCCCTGTGGTAAAATGTTACTATAACCTGTAGAACACAATATGCCTGCAGGATCTTTTCTTTAAATATTTACAGCTCTTGCCCAATAAGCTGTAACTTTTTTTTGTCCTAATTTGTCCTATTGTATTGTTCACTCTTTCCCTCAACTTGAATGAGCTTTTTTTTTAAACCTATAAAATAAAAAAATGTCTTTCATCATTTCTTTATTGTATATTATTCTTTATAATTTCCTACATTCCTCAGTGAAATTAAATTGACAGCTTTTTGTCTTTTTCTTAGCTTATATCTATTTAAATTGTTCCAAATATGCGCTGTTTTTGTTTTTGAAACCATTTATACATATTTTCATGATTAAACACCCAAAGGAACAACCCCTAAAAAAAACAGCTGGTTAATATTACCTGCTTAAATCCATCATTATTTAGGTCCTCCTGCCTCAGTGTCATATTAGTACATTTAAGGAATATATTACTTAGAAATGTATATGTAGTTTCTACTTTTTAACTGCCCTACTGAAGCCGTCACTTTTTATTGTCTTGCTGTCAGTGACATTTTTGCTATATCTGTGGGAGCACAGCACCTGCTGTTTTTAATTGTAACAGTGGCTTTTTTCTCTTTCCTTAACTAACCACCCAATCCTAAATGAAGGCATGTGGAGCGCACTAAGTTGCTGATAGATCAATCCTAGTAAAGCTGGAGTTATCAGTGTTGGTCTTCTAAAGTATGTAAGAATCTCAATAAAATCAGTGACCCAAAATTATACACAATTCTCTCAATATAATAGACAATAGGTGCAGGAGGAGCCAATTCGGCCCTTTTGAGCCAGCACCGCCATTCAATGTGATCATGGCTGATCATCCCCAATCAGTACCCCGTTCCTGCATTCTCCCCTTATCCCCTGACTCTGCTACCTCTAAGAGCCCTATCTAGTTCTCTTGAAAGCATCCAGAGAACCTGCCTCCACTGCCCTCTGAGGCAGCGAATTCCACAGACTCACAACTCTGTGAGAAAAAGTGTTTCCTCGTCTCTAAATGGCTTACCCCTTATTCTTAAACTGTGGCCCCTGGTTCTAGACTCCCCCAACATCGGGAACATGTTTCCTGCCTCTAGCTTGTCCAAACCCTTAACAATCTTATATGCTTCAATTAGATTCCCTCTCATCCTCCTAAACTCCAGAGTGTACAAGCCCAGCTGCTCCATTCTCTCAGCATATGACAGTCCCGCCATCCCGTGAATTAACCTTGTAAACCTACGCTGCACTACCTCAATAGCAAGAATGTCCATCAAATTAGGGGAGCAGGTGTGGTCTCACTAGGGCTCTGTACAACTGCAGAAGGACCTCTTTGCTCCTATACTCCTCTTGTTATAAAGGCCAACATGCCATTCGCTTTTGTCACTGCCTGCTATACCTGCATGCTTACATTCATAGACTGATGAACAAGGACCCAAAGATCCCGTTGTACTTCCCCTTATCCCACCTTGACGACATTTAGATAGTAATCTGCCTTCCTGTTTTTGATACCAAAGTGGATAACCTCACATTTATCCGCATTAAACTTCAAATGCCATGCATCTGCCCACTCCCCCAACCTGTCCAAGTCACCTGCATTCTCATAGCATCCTCTTCACAGTTCACACTGCCACCCAGCTTTGTGACATCTGCAAATTTGCTAATGTTACTTTGAATCCCTTCATCCAAATCATTGATGTATATTGTAAATAGCTGCGGTCCCAGCACCGAGCCTTGCGGTACCCCACTAGTCACTGACTGCCATTCTGAAAGGGACCCGTTAATCCCTACTCTTTGTTTCCTGTCTGCCAACCAATTTTCTATCCATGTCAACACTTCCACCAATACCATGTGCGCTCATTTTGCCCACTAATCTCCTACGTGGGACCTTATCAAATGCTCTCTGAAGGTCCAGGAACTCTACATCCACTGGCTCTCCCTTGTCCATTTTTCTAGTTACATCTTCAAAAAATTCCAGAAGATTAGTCAAGCATGATTTCCCCTTCGTAAATCCATGCTGACTCGGACCGATCCTGTTACTGCTATTCAAATGTGCGGCTATTTCATCTTTTATAATTGACTCCAGCATCTTCCCCACCACCGATGTCAGGCTAACTGGTCTACAATTCCCTTTTTTCTCTCTCCCGCCTTTCTTAAAAAGTGGGATAACATTAGTTACCGTCCAATCCACAGGAACTGATCCTGAGTCTATAGAACATTGGAATATTATCACCAATGCATCCACGATTTCTAGAGCCACTTCCTTAAGTACCCTGGGATGCAGACCATCAGGCCCTGGGGATTTATCAGCCTTCAGTCCCACCAGTCTACCCAACACCATTTCCTGCCTAATGTGGATTAGGCAGGAAATTCGTGTCACCCCAGATCCTCTGGCCACTACTATATCAGGAAGATTGTTTGTGTCTTCCCTAGTGAAGACGGATCCAAAGTACCTGTTCAACTAATCTGCCATTTCCTGGTTCCCCATAATAAATTCACCTTTTTCAGTCTTCAAGGGTCCAACTTTGGTCTTAACTAATTTTTTTCTCTTCACATACCTAAAGAAGCTTTTACCATCCTCCATTATATCCTTGGCTAGCTTACCTTCGTACCTCATCTTTTCTCCCCGTATTGTCTTTTTAGTTATCTTCTGTTGCTCTTTAAACATTACCCAATCCTCTTGCTTCCCACTCATCTTTGCTACGTTGTACTTCTTCGCTTTTATTTTTATACTGTCCTTGACTTCCATTGTCAGCCACAGTCGCCCCTTACTCCCCTTGGAATCTTTCTTCCTCCTAGGAATGAACTGATCCTGCACCTTCTGTATTATTCCTAGAAATACCTACAATTTTCATCCACCGTCATCCCTGCTAGTGTATCTTTCCAGTCAACTTTGGCCAGCTCCTCCCTCATGGCCCCATAGTTCCCTTTATTCATCAGTAACACTGACACCTCCGATCTACCCTTCTCCCTCTCCAATTGTAGATTAAACCTGACCATATTATGGTCACTACCTAATTGTTCATTAATAATCTCAATGGCATTTCCAGCTGTTATATATAGCCTTATCTTTGTACTCCACTCTCGTGTAAAATAGATCAAAATCACATTTGCCTTCCTAACTGCTTGCTGGAAAGATTGTCTTGGAAGGGAACATAAATCTGCCCTTGAAATCGAACACACACTATCTACTACCCAATTCTGAATGGATGATTATTGTATTGCAAGTTTATTGCTCCACTACACTTTTTCTTGCACTGGTGTGTATTAACTTACACAACACTTGTAAATGCTGTTTGCCTAACATTGCTTGATCCAGTAAATATCTTTGAACAAAATAATTTTCTACAAAATATGTTGGTTTAGGACATCATGCAATGATATATTGTACTTCACTTCCTGTACACTAATTGAGCACTTAATTGATTATGAGCAGTGAAAAACTCACAACAGTCTCAAGGGGAGCTCAACTCCTCTCCATTGTCCAGTTACATATCTATCAATAACAAACCACTGTTCCTTTCTATTTAATATTTCATTAACTTAAACATCCACATGCCATCAGTTTTGTCCTTCATGTTTGTAGTAACTTGCTTCTAAGGGATCTCAACAAATACTTCTTGCCTTCACCAATTATCCCTCCAAGGGTGTTGGACTCTTGTTGTAGCAGAGTTCGTTCTTTCGTTCTTCTAGTTGCTTTCCTAAGAACTTGTTCTCCATGTCTAAGTCTTTATCTTGAGTGATGAAGGCCACTTACAATGAATGGAAGATGTTGGAGGCAGCATAGCTAAATTATTTCCTAGTGAACGCTAAGATCATTGGAGAATAATTGTGTGATCTATTGAGCCCTTTCTACATTGCCCCCAAGACAAGCCTACTTCTCCTTAACTATGGAGACCAAAACTGTATGTTGTACCACAGGTGTAATTTGTTTTCTGTACAGCTGTCGCGAGATGGCCCTCTGTTCTCCACCCTCTTGCAAAATAGGTCAGCATTAATTTGCATTCTTAATTGCTTGCTGTCAGAATATTAGAAAGAATCTACAAGATATTTAAAGTTTCGTATGAAGGTGTGAATTAGCTGCATGTGTGGGCTGCTCAATATCAGCAACATAATTTCCAATCAGTATGGGGAAAAAAAATGTCAAATACTATTTTCTATCACACATTGAGGAAGAGAGTACCAAGGACTCTCATCACAGAGGAAAAAAAAATCTGCATCTCTGCCATAAATGTGTGACACCTAATTTTTAAACATGACCTTGAATTCTAGATTCTCCACAAAATAAACATTTTCTCCACATCACACGAGATCTCAAGATCTTTTATGTTTCAATTAATCATCTCTTACTCTTCTCATCTCCAGCAGATATAAATCTGGCCCATCCAACCTTTCCTCATAGGACACTCTGCCCATTCTATGATTTAGTAAACTGCAGAATTGCATCCAACTGATTAATATTGCTCCTTAAACAAGGAAACCAATACTGGATACAATAGTCTGAACACTGCCCTTTATAACTGAAATATAACCTTCATACCATTGCATTGTGCTCATAGTGATAAAATTACATTACAGCAGTTAGTGCCTCAGAGACCAGAGTTGCATCCTGACCTTAGTTGCTGTCTCTCCTGAGCATTCGTATTCTTAGAACCACCTAGATTTTTGTTGGGTCCGCCATTCCTCTCCCATGTCCCAGATGCGTATGCAGGGTTATTATCTAATGTAAATTATCTCCACTGTAGATAAGTCACAAAGAATCACAGTTGATGAAAGTTGATGAGCACATAAGAGAAATGAAAGGGTAGAGGAGAAGAGGATGGATCTGGTGGCAAATTGGGGCAGGAGTGGGCCATTTGGTTGTTTGTCCCTGCTCTGATATTCAATATAATCATGGTAGATCATCTATTTCAATACTGCATTCATGCCCTGACCTCTTGCTCTATGCCCCCAGCCAGGAAAATCTAGATAAACATAAAACAGTAAAGCAAAAGAACAGGCACCTTTGACCCACAATGTCCATGCTGAACATGTTGGGAAGACCAACTCTTATCTGCCTGTACATAATCCATATCCCACCATTCCCTGCATAGTGCCTATCTAAATGCCTCTAATTGCAAATTGGTCACACAAAGGCTCTATAAAATGTTAGCAAGGCATCCAGACTCCTTAATTAAAAACTGCTTGTGATGTACAAGCTTATTCAAGTCTCTCTGTACATCAACATTTCCAATCTATCCATGTCAATATATTATTTGCAACATGAGCTATTTTCCACAGTAATTATTAAATGTCTTCTGGAAACCATTTCCAGTGCTTTTTACATTATGTTATCGTTTTCTTGTAAAAGGGGATTATTCCACATCTAACCATATTATTCTGTATTTTGCATATTTCCGGCCAATTTTCAAACTTGAAATCTCTGCACCCTGTTCAGTATTCAATTTCACCCAGTTTTGTATCTTTGGAAAACTTTAAAATATTACATTTAGTTCCCTCATGCAAATCTTCAAAATAATGAATAGCTGAGGTCCAAGCTCAGATTCCTGTTATTTGTAATTATACCTTTAATTGGGCACCTTTCTACCTCGTTGCACAACACGAGGTCCACTGCTGCTTGCTGTCCTCTGGTGGGTTGCAGAATGTGCAATTAAAATAAACGTTGCCAAACCCACTCGGGGCTAATTTGATTTTTCCAGAGTATACAGGAACTAAAATCCTCTGTGATAAGTTCAAGTTCAAGTGAGTTTATTGTCATGTGTCCCTGATAGGACAATGAAATTCTTGCTTTGCTTCAGCACAACAGAACATAGTAGACATTGACTACAAAACAGATCAGTGTGTTCATATATCATTATATAAATATATACACACATGAATAAATAAACTGACAAAGTGCAAATAACAGATAATGGGCTATTAATGTTCATAGTTTTGTCCGAGCCAAGTTTAAAAGCCTGATGACTGTGGGGAAGTAGCTATTCCTGAACCTGGTCGTAGCACTCTTCAGGCTCCTGTATCTTCTACCTGAAGGTAGCAGGGAGATGAGTGTGTGGCCAGGATGGTGTGGGTCCTTGATGATACCGCCAGCCTTTTTGAGGCAGCGACTGTGATAGATCCCCTCGATGGAAGGGAGGAAAGAGCCGATGATGGACTGGGCAGTGTTTACTACTCTTTGTAGTCTTTTCCTCTCCAGGGTGTTCAAGTTGCCGAACCAAACCACGATGCAACCGGTCAGCAAGCTCTCTACTGTGCACCTGTAGAAGTTAGAGAGAGTCCTCCTTGACAAACCGACCCTCCATAATCTTCTCAGGAATTAGAGGCGCTGATGTGCTTTCTTAATAGTAGCATCAGTGTTCTCGGACCAGGAAAGATCATCAGAGATGTGCACGCCCAGGAATTTAAAGCTCTTGACCCTTTCAACCATCGACCCATTGATATAAACGGGACTGTGGGTCTCCATCTTACTCCTTCCAAAGTCCACAATCAGTTCCTTGGTTTTGCTGGTGTTGAGGGCCAGGTTATTGTGCTGGCACCATATGGACAGTTGCTCGATCTCTCTTCTGTACTCCGACTCATCCCCATCAGTGATACGTCCCACAACAGTGGTGTCGTCAGTGAACTTTATGATGGAGTTCGTACTATGACCGGCTATGCAGTCACGAGTATAGAGTGAGTACAGCAGGGGGCTGAGCACGCAGCCTTGAGGTGCACCTGTGCTGATTGTTATCGAGTCTGACACATTTCCACCAATACGAACAGACTGTGGTCTGAGGATGAGGAAGTCGAGGATCCAATTGCAGAGGGATGCGCAGATACCCAGTTCTGCGAGTTTGGTAACTAGCTTGGAGGGGATGATTGTATAAAATGCCAAGCTGTAATCGATGAATAACAGCCTGACATATGAGTTTTTGTTGTCCAAGTGGTCCAGAGCGGAGTGGAGGGCCAGCAAGATCGCATCCACCGTTAATCTGTGGCGGTAAGCGAACAGCAATGGGTCCAGGTTTTTGTCGAGGTAGGAGTTGATTTGCGCCATGATCAACCTCTCAAAGCACTTCATCACCACAGGCGTTAGTGCCACAGTCATTAGTCATTGAGGCACGTCACCTTGCTCTTCTTGGGCACTGGTATGATTGATGCCCTTTTGAAGCAGGTGGGAACCTCAGACCTCAGAAGTGAGAGGTTGAAAATGTCAGTAAAAACTCCAGCCAGTTGGTCCGCACAGGTCTTTTGAACACGACCAGGTATACCATCAGGTCCAGGTGCTTTTCGAGGGTTCACCCCTCTGAAGGATTTCCTGACGTCGGCCTCTGTGACTGAGACTGAAATACCATCACAGCGAATGGGGGCTCGGGAAGGCACATCGGTGTTCTCCCTATCAAAGCGTGCGTAAAACGCATTGAGCTCATCAGGGAGTGATGTTTCGCCGACATTCGAGCTACCTCCTAATTTCGCCTTGTAGGGGGTGATTGCATTCAGGCCCCGCCACAGCTGCCGAACATCTGTCTCATCCTCCATTTTTGGCCTTTTTGATGGCCTTACCAAGGTCGTATCTGGACTTCTTGTAGACCACTGTATCATCAGACATGAATGCCTGGTATCTGGTCTTCAGAAGAGTGCGGATCTCAAAGTTCATCCAAGGTTCCTGATTGGGAAACACTCAGAGGTTTTTGTAGGGATGCAGTTCTGTAGTTGTTCCTCTGCCCCCCCACCTCGATCTGCTCTGTACTGTCCTCACCTCTGGGGGTGCGTTCTTTAATTGCTCCCTGTAGGCAGGAAGAAGCAGCACTGCGGTATGGTCGGATTTACCGAAGTGAGGGCGAGGAATAAAGCGATATGCATTCTTGATGGTGGTGTAACAGTGGTTGAGGGTGTTTGGTCCTCTGGTGCAGCAGGAGACATGTTGGTGGAAGTTAGGGAGTGATTTCTTTAGGTTTGCTTTCTTGAAGTCCCCAGCAATGGTGGTAAATGCCTCGGGGTAAGATGTCTGGTGTTTGTTGACCACGGCATGCCGCTCCTCCAGTGCAAGACGGACATCTGCCTGGGGTGGGATGTAGACCGCAGTCAGAATGATGGAGGTGAATTCCCTCGGAAGGTAGAAGGGACAACACTTCACCGCCAGATGTTCGAGGTGTGGAGAGCAGAAGTTGGACAGGACTGCCACGTCTGAGCACCATGCAGAATTTACCTCCTCTCCCTTTCCCAGATGTTAGTGTACGGTCCATACGGTGGATGGAGAACCCTTCAGGCTCGACCGCTGAGTCTGGTGCATTCAGAAAGTATTCAGACCCCTTTACTTTTTCTACATTTTGTTACGTTACAGCCTTATTCTAAAATTGATTAAATTCATTTTTTTTATCATCAATCTACACACAATACCCCATAATAAAAAAGTGAAAACAGGTGTTTAGAATTTTTTGCAAAGTAATTAAAAAGAAATAACTGAAATTTCACATTTACATAAGTATTCAGACTCTTTACTCAGTACTTTGTTGAGGCACCTTTGGCAGCGATTACAGCCTCAAGTCTTCTTGGGTATGACGCTACAAGCTTGGCATACCTATATTTGGGTAATTTCTCCCATTCTCCTCTGCAGATCCTCTCAAGCTGTCTGTTTGGAGCGTTGATGCACAGCCATTTTCAGGTTCCTCCACAGATGTTCAATCGGGTTCAAGTCCAGGCTCTGGCTGGGCCACTCAAGGACATTCACAGACTTGTCACAAAGCCACTCCTGCATTGTCTTGGCTGTGTGCTTAGGGTCATTGTCCTGTGGAAGGTGAACCTCTGCCCCAGTCTGAGGTCCTGAGCGCTCTGGAGCAGGTGTTCATCAAGGATCTCTCTCTTTGCTCCGTTCATCTTTCCCTCGATCCTGACTCATCTCCTAGTTCCTGCTGCTGAAAAACATCCCCACAGCGTGATGCTGCCACCACCATGCTTCACCGTTGGTATGGTAATGGCCAGGTGATGAGCGATGCCTGGTTTCCTCCAGACGTGACGCTTGGCATTCAGGCCAAAGAGTTCAATCTTGTTTTCATCAGACCAGAGAATCTTGTTTCTCATGCCTTTTGGCAAATTCCAAGCGGGCTGTTATGTGCCTTTTACTGAGGAGTGGCTTCCGTCTGGCCACTCTACCATAAAGCGCTGATTGGTGAAGTGCTGCAGATATAGTTGTCCTTCTGGAAGGTTCTCCCATCTCCACAGAGGAGCTCTGTCAGAATGACCATCAGGTTCTTAGTCCCCTCCCTGAACAAGGCCCTCCCCCGATTGCTCAGTTTGGCTGGGCGGCCAGCTCTATGAAGAGTCTGGTGGTTCCAAAGTTCTTCCATTTAAGAATGACGGAGGCCACTGTGCTCTTCGGGACCTGCAATGCTGCAGAAATTGTTTTATACCCTTCCCCAGATCTGTGTCTTGACAAAATCCTGTCTCAGAGGTCTATGGACAATTACTTTGTCTCATGGCTTGGTTTTTACTCTGACATGCACTGTCAACTGTGGGACCTTATATAGACAGGTGTGTGCCTTTCCAAATCCTGTCCAATCAATTTAATTTACCACTGGTGGACTCAAATCAAGTTGTAGAAACATCTCAAGGATAATTAGTGGAAACGGGATGAACCTTAGCTCAATTTCGAGTGTCAGCAAAAGGTCTGAATACTTATGTAAATGTGATATTTCAGTTATTTCTTTTTAATTACTTTGCAAAAATTTCTAAACACCTATTTTTGCTTCTTCTGGAGTATTGTGTTTAGATTGATGATTAAAATAAATGTTTTTAATCCATTTTAAAATAAGGCTGTAATGTAACAAAATGGGGAAAAAGTGAAGGGGTCTGAATACTTTCTGAATGCACTGTAGGTAATTCCTCTCTGCTGTTCCAGGACTATCTTTAATTAGGAGTTGTTAGTGCACATTGTATTCTACACAAAATTCCAGCACCTATAATTCCTTGTATGTATAATTCTTATGTATTTCTATCACGCCAGACTTTTAGCCACACATTCATTCGTCTAATCCTATGTCCCCCATGCCACATTGCATGTGGCTCGGGCAACAACCTAGCTCCATATATTGACTTTGCGGAGCTCTTTGTTTATCGCTCCATGTGCCAATTGAACATCCTCTCCCTCCATAGTAAGTTCCTGTCCAGCACTGAGCAGATGTCATAAACCCTGATACCAGGTAGACAACGTTTCTGCATTTCTTTTCTGCAGGGAAGGAGTCAATTCTCAATATACTATTCCCTTCTACCTCTCCTTTCTTGGAGACACACGAGATTACAGCAGCTGGAATCTTGAGGAAAAACAATATGCTAGAGGAACTCAGCAGATCAGGTAGCATCTGTGGAGGGACATGGACAGATGATGTTTGGAGCCTGGACCCTTCTTCAAGACTGAAGCTCCTGCACTCCTGCCCTGCTCACATTCACACTTGCTAATCTCTCATCCCTGACAAAATCAACAGATTCTCGCTTAAGGTCTTTACTGTCCCCCATCTTGATGTGCCGCAGTGTCTGCAGCTTGACCTCCAGATCAATGACTCAGCTGATATTCCATAAGTTATGACTAAAATAGTATTTGCCCTGGATCACACCGCATTGCCTGACACATCACCTATCCTGCCAGCACCAAATGTGGATTCATTTGCCACTGAATTATACCAAAGCTATTTCCAATATGTTTTCATGTTCTGTACTATTTCTAACCTTAACCTTAACACCTGAACCCCTCAACAGAGACCAAAAAGTTACTTTTTCTAAGGATTCTGCTGACAGCTGCATTTACCTTAAACTCACCAAGTCCATGTTCTCGGGCTGTCTTTAAAGTCCCAGAGTGTATGCTCTAGTGCTGTTTTTAAACAAGACTCTTCCCACATTATTCCAAATTTTGTGGACAGATTGTTCAAGCAGGACTGTTCTTGGCGGAGAAAAAAATAGGTTTTCAAGGTGACAATTTTTGATGGTGTAAATAGAGGCAAAACCAATCCAGCTATGAACATTTTCAATAACCAGAGGTGATGAATTTTAGAATTGCTATCAAAAGATACGAATGGTTTGTTTTACTGTCAGTGTTACAATCTAAGACAACCGATTGAAAAGGTGACAGGCTGATTCCACACTTAGATTTAGAAGGATATTGGCGACCTATAGTGTATGAGGCGAAGTTGTTACAAAGTACTCTGGAACAGGGCCTGTCCCACTTCTTTTCAGTGACTGGCAGCGTCATTGACTGACCTATCAGGTCACCGAAAAAGTTGCCCATGGTCGCGGGATGACGCTGCGTGACAACGTATTGACGCGCGGTGTCTCCTCAAGTGTCGCAACATTTTTTTGTCGCCGCTGGATTTTGAAATGTTCAAAATCTTTCGCCGACCTGATGTGTCAGGCAATGAAGCTGGCAGTTGCCGAAAAACTCGCCAAGTGGGACAGGCCCTTTAGACCTTTGCATCTTTTCTGAAGCTCAATCCCCAGGATTCTGCAGTTTTCCACCTGTAGCCTAACCATATACGTAACGGGCTAGTTTGCCCTCTTTACCAAACCAAATACTCCTGCACAACTGCACTTTCAAGGAGTAGAACCAAAGCTCCAGAGTTGCTGCCTGACTCACTGAGTTGCTCCAGCACTTTGCGTCTTTTTTGTACTTTCAAGAAGCCAGCAAAGGGCACAACTGATTAGTGCTGACAAACTCTGCGGAGATACATTCCTACATTTCCATTTTATTGTATCTATGACTCCACACACTCTAACCTTTCTGATATGTTAATTGTGTTGTCCCTCAATGAAAGTTATTTTGAAAATCCAGTTGACAACATGAGATGATGAATATGCAGCCTTCAATCTTAGTTGTATACTGCATTTCTGTTGTTGATTACAATTCTAGAAAGACAATTTAAGCAACATTGGCTGAGAGGTATTCTGTAGTTCTGGGATGTGACATTCATCACGGAGCTGTTGAAACTACAACTCATCATGGTCCCCCATCCCTCCCCTCAGCCAATGTCGTCATCCACTTCTATCGTGAATCAGCTATCGTTTCCACATCAGTGTTATAGCCATTCATTTTCCCTTTCATAGCAGCTCAGGCCACCTCCTTGTAAAATGTGCACTTCAGGCATCCAAAATGCAGTCACGTTTGCAAGCCAGTAATCTCCGTTACTTAATGAATGCTTTCATGCATGACATATTTTTTCTTGAAAAGGCTATCATCGTGGAATTTTTATTTCCAGGACCTGCCAAGAATACAGAGCAGACATCGAAAATGGAAGATCTTGAAGCTTTTCGTGCAGCTCTTTTATATTGCACTGCCATACACCAATATGCTGATAATATTGGCCCTATGAAACAAAATTGTGAATATATGTTTTGTTATTCATCCATATACATTTTATCATTTAGACAATATTGGTGGCTGCCTTTCAACGTTGAAGCCTTCAGTAGGAGGATTGTCTGTCCGAATGGACCTAAGAGTAAAATGTAGTGGCTGTCTGCAGCAGAGTGCTGCAGAGTCTGATCATGGTCACACCTTTACCGTGTTCTTGACATAAGAGAAGAGACAGGAATGGCAATCCATGAGCTACTAAAGCTGACCTCCCTCCAGGCAGCGGGTGCAGCAGCATCGGCAAAGGGGGTTCTCTCATTAAGACATTGTGAACTTTTGTCTTGCCTTTCAGTGTGAACATTTTGGAAAACTGTCCACCTGCTCACTTAACCACAATCAAAATTGATGGTGTCAGGATCACTGTGAGAAAGGTGTCAAGCAGAGTAGAGATCGAAACACACTCAGCTTCACCCATTTCATGGAAATCTCAGTGTTATATTTGTTAGTATTGAAAGATCATTTGGTTCCATCAACGCTTGCCCCCTGAAGTATACAGATGATGAAATACATATAGAAAGAAGAAGCAAATGGTTTACTAGGTAGAGCAATGTTCTGACGACAGATTTTTGATTAGTTATGGGGAGAAGGCAGGAGAATGGGGTTGAGAGGGAAGGATAGATCAGCCATGGTGGAGTAAACCTGATGGCCTACTTCTGCTCCTATGGCTAATGAACATAATTCAGAGTTGTACTCCTGCAATACAACCATTTCCATGATTTGATGGGCCTGTAATGAATACGTTTCTAATGGTACTTCCATCGCTTTGCTTGGAAAGGCTTTTGATTCCTTTGGATGTAGGAAAGCACAAGACAAGGCTGAACTTTCAGCTAAACTTGTCAAGTGTAGAAAATAGCCACCACCTTTGTGGGAGAGGTAGCTCTGTCCTATAGCATCGGTGCAATACAACATCAGCACATTTTTAAAGTAATGGTGATTGGACCATCTCACTACTTTGTGCTATTGAGAAGATCTTTCCCAGAATCTTCCTAAAGACTAGCAATCAGCTGACGGAGGCACAAATGGGTTTTCGATAAGGGAGATCCATGGGAGACATGATCCTCTCCCTATATCAACTCCAAGAGCAATGAAGAGAGCAGCAAACACATCTTGTTGATCTCACTAAAGCATTTGTACCATGAATACTAAGTGTTAGCCATTAGCCCAGAATGTTTTGTACAATGTGATGAGTTCTGCATTATGCTGATCCTGAAAGAAAACTACCTCTCCAGCTGAGGTGCCGGTGCCACAGTTGTACAGCAAAAGATGACGCTTTTCATAATTGAGAATTTAGAAATCCCCCGCCTTATTCCCTTCAAGATAACATACCACCCTTCACTGAAAACAACTCTTTTCTGTTCTTAATTTTCTTCAAATAACTTCATTTTGATTGCTTAGCCTTTCACAATGGATAGTGAGTTTTAAAATCATATTTTTGTTGTATTTTTTTCGTAGATACGCTTCTATAATGAAATAAAGATCCCAACATCCTGCCATGGATGACATCAGCTTGACATCAGTTTTTTTTTTTGCCTCAGGACGTTTACAAATAGACCAGTAGTTGTTTGAATCATTGTTCCTCTATCATCTGCTCTCTAACTTTTTTGAAAATATGTAATTGCATACTATTGATATGTATTTATTTTAAATAGTCGATTTTCTCCATTCTTTTCAAAGGAAATTGTGTTCTTATTAGATATAACCTCTTTGGTATAAATAAACAGGCAAATTTGTTATTCCATTCCTGTCATCTCTTTTTGTTTAAGAAGGAACTGCAGATGCTGGAAAATTGAAGGTAGACAAAAGTGCTGGAGAAACAGCGGATGAGGCAGCATCTATGGAGCGAAGGAAATAGGCAACGTTTCAGGGCCGAAACCCTTCTTCATTCTGAAACGTGCCCTATTTCCTTCACTCCACAGATGGTGCCTCACACGCTGAGTTTCTCCAGCACTTTTGTCTACCTGTCATCTCTTTTGTTAGCTTTGATTGTACATTGCTCATTCTGTTAGTTTAATCTCGACATATGCCTTTGGACATATATTTTTATGTTCCTTAAACAGAACGTAAAACATAGAAAAGTACAGCACAAGAACAGGCCCCTTGGTCCACAATATCTATGCAGAACTTAATGTCATCGTCCACGAGTTAAACTAATCTCTCCAAATGCATGTGATCCAAATCTGAGTGCCTATCTAAAGACCTCATAAACACCACTATCGTATCTGCCTCCACGACGCCTGGAACTTGTTCCGAATACCCACCACCCACTGTAAAAACCTTACCCGCACATCTCCTTCTCACCTTAAAGCTATGCCCTCCAGTCTTTGACATTTTAACCTTGGGACAAAGGTTCTGTCTGCCCCATCTCTGCCTCTCATAATTTTATAAACTTCTATCAGGTTTATCCCCAACCACTAGCATTCTAGGAAAAACAAATCATGTACGTTTCTGTATCTCTTCAAAGTCTCCCGATCCTTCCTGTAATGGGGCGATGAGAACTGCATGCAATATTTCACATGTGGCCAAACCAACGTCTTATAAAGCTGCATCATGACTTCCTGACTTTTATACTCAATGCCCCATATTTTGTTGCAATTTCTTTCCAACATATTAAATGTTTCAATTCTCTCCATTTTTCTGTTAACCTCAAAATACTCTTGTGCATCTTTCATGAATGCAATTTCTCTCTGTCCATTGTACCCAACTGATAGCTTGCTTCATTTAGGTTTTCAGAGGAATACATTTATCAGATTCTAATGCTGGCCACTTTATAAAATGTAACTCTTTTCCTGTATTTTTGTTAAAAGATTTTCTCCCTGATTAATATTTCCTCACTTCCTCTTTTCTATTATCCTAATTTTTCATCACTTTGAACTTTACAGTATGCGGTCACTAAAGAGTAAGTGCTATGAATGCAGACAAAAATCCAAGGGACTTCAGCAAAGTGCAATCAGATGAATATCATCCTGGGACAAAGAAAGGCAATTGATTATGACTTGAGGGGGACTAGAAAAAATCAGAGGTTAGGAAAGATATCCAGAGATTTGTTCTTGTGCAACCAAAGGCATGGCTACTCGTGGCATATACAGTGTTCTTTCAGGGATTTAGGTTTATATGAAGTTGCGTGGAAAAAGAATGTGAATAAGCACACTCTGCCTTTATTACTTTGATGATAAGCAGCTGTTCTAAATTTTTTAAGCTGCAGAAAAATGCTCGACAATTAATTGCCAATTTAACTGCCATATAAATCCTGCGGTCAAATTGGAATTGCACTAAATCTTCTTACTTCAGTCCAAATACAGTTACAATTTTTTAAAAACTATAGTATTCTTAATACCCTAAATTATTAAAGTTTGATGTATATAAATTACTCTAGTAACTAATACAAAGATAAATATTGTAGAGGCTTTATTATTAAAACTAAAATTAAAAAATGTAGAAAAATACTCAGATTAGGAAGCATCCGTGGAGAACAAGTTTAGTGGTCAGCAGTAAACCAACATCATTCACTATTGACTTTAATAAAATATCAAGCCGACCCTTAGTGATTCAATGAAAATAAAAAAATATTATAAGGAGGATCCTCCATGGCAAAGCCTTGTGTTCTGTAGAGGTTTGATAGTGTTACCATGCCGCGTGCAGCAGCTAAAACTAGTTCCACTCTGAGGAAGGAATTGACAGCAGAGCCACACTCCTGACTTATCTAAAATTGTCAAACTCTTGAGCCTTTAGTTTAGTTTATTATTGTCATGTGAACCGAGGTACAGTGAAAAGCTTTTATTTGCATGCTATCCAGTCAAAGAAAAGACAATGCATGAATACAATCAAGCTGCCTGTAGTGTATGGAAAAAAGATAAAGGGGTACAACATTTAATGCAAGATATAACATTGAAAGTGTAGGATAACATGTAAAAGCATTTACATGTTTAAAATATCCAGGACTTTAAAAAATATTTTCATTGAGTTACCTAAAAAATGAAAATTCTAAAGAACCTAAAAAAAACATAAACACTTCTAAGACACCTAACTTATGGCAGAAAAGACTAAAAAAGATTATTTGGAAGATTTAAATGAATGCTTTTAAACTAATAATCAATCTGAGAGTCTTTTAAAATCAACATTTACCCAGGAATCTTAGAGCCACTCCCTTTAAAATGAGTGGAAGAATGTCCCTTGTGATCCCTTGCGCTGGGACAGAATATTCTGCATGTCAGCTTGCTTGTGCTGGGCATGCAGCCAACTTGCTGCTCCCTCACTGCACTCCACAACGTCAGCAACTGGAGCACAGCCTGTTGGCTTACGACAAATTACCGAGACACCTTTGGATGGTGGCATTCATCAAAATTCCAAAGTTACTATTAGTTCCAAAGGGGAATGATGATAAATATTGACACTTTCACTCTGAAAAATATGGGTCAGTTTCTCAGTTCAATGAGTTTTCCATCATAGTTCATCTTGAAATGTGAAAATTAAATGGTCAATTCTAATTAGCTTGAATTTAAAACATCTATTTCAATGTTGTTGCTTTAATAATGAATTTGTAAAGGAACAAAAGTAAATCGTGACAGAAGGGGAACTGAAGTGAAGTGATCCTTTAGTTCACTTGTGTTTGCAAGGGGTATGTTATTTAGATTAAAGTTTCTTAAAGAAACCTTTCTATAGAATCGATGTACTGTGTTTTATTCTACATTGATACCTTCTGGGTCACTTGGGTACATTTTTAAACTGTGAAAGATTCTGAGGAAAATTTGCTGTCTGTCTCAGTACTACTTTCAGTGTATGTTTTACCAAAAGTAATTATAAAATCAAATATTTCAGGAACATGTATGTATGTGCACTGCAAAATGATTTCTTATATATTTTAGTGTACGTCTTATTTTAATGTCATTTCCAAAGATTTTGACTATGTAATACTTGATAAAATAAAATAAATCTGAAATATGAGTTCGTTTTTTTAATAGAACGTATTCAAATTCATATGATTGCTATTCTCAAACAGGATGTTTCCACATTACAGGTAGCTCTGCTACAGTGCAATAGATGCATTCCCAAGAAATCTTGCTTGTAGAAAATTGTATTATAAAAGCAATGTGTCAATTGTGAAAAGGGCCAGAGAGTTTAGTACTCACAATAATAAAGTTTCTTACCCCTCAGGATTTTAAAAAATGTCGTTATCATCATCATCATCATTATCATCATCGTTGAAAACATCAACGGGTACAGTGCCTTACAATGCTATGTACGATAGTGATCGCAACTTCTACTGAAGCATGGGTGGTCGGTTTGCTAGGAGCTCATCCGCCCTTTGACAGGTGTCGTTTTTGGTCCTCCTGGGGGTCCACAGCCCCCTCCTCACCAGGCAAACCAGGTGAGGGAGACGGTTTAGTCGTCGACTATCCGACCATGGAGCATGGAATTATATGGTACCCGTGGCGGTGGGAACTCCCCCCAACTTGACCTAATAATAGCTGTAAGTTTATTTTGGGTACAGCAAGATAAAAATACTAAAAGATGTATATTACATTGTTTAATAGAATATCATTGCTCAAGTGTCAATAGAAGTGTCTGCTTGTCAATTTCTACAGCCACCAACAGTGAAATTGACAGATTATTTTTAAGAGACAATTGTGCCTGATTACTGTAGAGAGGATATCTGGAAACAGTTTTTTACCTTAGACTGTTTCTTCCCCCCCCAATACTTTTCTGCTTGACAATTTCCAAAATTTCTAAAGCAACTCCTAAGTTGTTCTCTAGCTCCCAATTAAAATCACATTATAACCAATTCAGCCTGCGTAATACAAGTGCCCCAATTCATCAATCGTCTTATGTCCAATTCACACAATATGGAATGCATTATGGCAGAACTAGCTGACCTGTCATAATTAACAATGTTAAGGTTCAGTACTTATCACCGATCTTAAAAATATCATGGCTTGTGAAACCCAGCATATTGTTCAGAGCAATCCTAGGTGACTGAATAATCTTGGGAATTTTAAAACTTTAATGGAATTTTAATTTATCTTGAAGCAGGCAAAGGTAGTTGATTGGGCAGAATCTCGTATTTTAAACACATAATTTAGTCAGGAATTTTAGTCATTGACTTTCAAAGTATCATTAACTTTTATACTGGCTAATGTGTCCTAAGGAGTGTCAAGTGTTAATAGCTTGAGGTTTGCCTCATTTCCTGAAGGATTTTGTCATGAATGCTTGCGAATGATTATAGGGCTTGTCTCACTTACGCGACTTTTTTGGCGACTGCCGGCACCCGTCATAGGTCGGCGAAAATGTTCAACATGTTGAAAATTCAGCGTCGACCAGAAAGATGCTATGACTCTTTGGGTGACTAGGAAACTACTCACGGCCATACAGGCGACATGACACGGGGTGAAGCCTGTATGGTCGCGAGTAGTCACTCAAAGAGTCGTACCTTGTTCTGGTCGCCGCTGGATTTTAAAAATGTTGAAAATTTTCAGCAACCTGTAACGACCTATGATGGGTGCTGGCAGTCGCCAGAAAAGTCACGTAAGTGGGACAGGCCCTTCAGTATCACTGGGCCTTTACTGGAAACTCGTATATTTTATTTTCCATTTCTATGGTTCATAATAGATTTTGTTTCAAAAGCTCCAAATTCCTTTTGCTTAAACTCCAATGGCCAAGATAGTGCCCTCCATAATGCTTCACAGGTGTTCGTAATTGCTCAGGTGTGTTTAATTGCCTCCTTAATGCAGGTATAAGAGAGCTCTCAGCACCTAGTCTTTCCATCACCTTTGGAAACTTTTATTGCTGTTTATCAACATGAGGACGAAAGTTGTGCCAATGAAAGTCAAAGAAGCCATTATGAGACGGAGAAACAAGAATAAAACTGTTAGAGACATCAGCCAAACCTTAGGTTTACCAAAATCAACTGTTTGGAACATCATTAAGAAGAGAGCACTGGTGAGCTACTAATTACAAAGGGACTGGCAGACCAAGGAAGACCTCCACAGCTGATGACAGAAGAATTTCTAATGCTCAAATAAATAAATAAATAGAAATGCAGACAGTGACAATTCAATTTGTCCAAGGCTTCCAGATCTCCATTCTGAATGACTGAATGGGTGGGGGGTAGAGGGTGATGGCAGATGGAGAGATGGTGGGAACAACAGCACACCGGGACAAGTTGAATCAGTTGTGATCTTATTGAATGACAATACTAGTTCAAGGGACCAATTGAGGTTACTCGTACTGACACTCATGCTGGCACTGGCACTCCGGGCGCAGAGCCACTGCATTGTGGCCGGGGAGGGAAGTAGCTCGGGTGGCTGCGAGTGATTCAACTTGTCCCGGTGTGCTGTTGTTCCCACCATCTCTCCACTTGCCATTACCCTCTACCCCCCCCCCCCCCCCCCCCACCCATTCAGTCATTCAGAATGGAGGAGATCTGGAAGGTGAGTGATTGATTTGCTGGCATGATCCCCGACCCCCTCCTTCTTAACGCTCCTGCCCGTGCTGACCCGGACCAGACTCCCCACACGCTGTGGAAGGAATTCTCCCCCCCAGCGGCGCTGTCCTTTTACAGCCGCTTCCCATCAGCTGCCAGCAATGAGGGATAGACTTGGTTATCCCTCAGTATAGCAACATCGTTCTTGATGCTGCTATACTGAGGGATAGCCACGTCTATCTTTCTTGGCTAACAACCTAACCTTTGGCTTCCAAGATGCAGATACATTTTCGTGTCTTATTTGGGTAAAAAATATACGTGTGCGTATGTATAAGTCTTGTCTTGTTTCTATGTGTGTGTGTATGTGTGATTGTATCTTCGGCAAAACAATGCACATTAGGTCAACATTTTTTGCAGGACCTTAGCACTTTCCCGTCGTCGATGCGATAAGTTTCCTTCAGATTTGATGTTATATTTCACAAGTTATTTATATTTAAAGTTAAAAACAATAATTGCCTTTGAGAGGGAGACTCTTCCAGCAGCTTCCAGTTATGATGTCACAATGCCATTGCCATCTCATTTACATAAGCTGCGAGTCCAACAGTGACATCACAATGGGACCTGCCCGTGAAGAGTCTTCAAGCCCACAATTACATCACCGCGGTTATTCACACGCGTCACCAACGGTAACGGCAGATGCAGCTTGAAAGAGAATGCTGTGTGCCACCAACTTCAGTCCGACTGGGCCGGGCAAGGTGGGTGGGGGATTGTATGACGGGAGTGGAGGGTGGGAGTGTGTAATGGTGGGGGATGTGTGTGACGGGGCGGGGAGGGGGGTAGTGTGTGACGGTGGTTAGTGTGTGTGTGTGTGGGGGTCATGATGTCACAATGGGAACCCGTCAACCGTGCCTGCTCAGTTGGGGGCTATGGGTGAGTGGTGGAATATTGCGTTCGGCTACCAGCCTTCCCCTGTGACGACGCTACACCCCCCCCCCCCCTCCCCGTGTCCCACTTGGTCTAGTCTATTTTCTATAATCTATCAATACTGTACCATTACTAAAAACTCTCATCTTGACCATTTCCGGTCTGCGTTGTATTTAAATTTGCGCAAAAACGGTACCCTATATCGCTAGGATTTTTCCGCCACCTTACTCACTGTTTTCCTCTGCTCCAAGTGCACCAAGTTTTGTTCCGATCGTGGAATATTACAAAAGTTATGTAGGTTTATGCAGATTGGTTTTCTTGCCTGTTAGTCACCACGAAGGTAACGCCACTGAGCCTACACTCCCCCCCCCAACTCACAACCCCTTCCCCATCACCCTCCTCCACTACACCCCTCCCCTACACTACACCCCCCCTTTCCTACACCCCCCCTCCTGCACCACCCCTCCCCATTTTCACATTTTAAGCTTTAATAAATCCCTTTTCCACTCGCCGTGCCCGTCAGCTGCACCTGCACAGTAATACCTGCATGTTCTACGTCACAATGGGAGGGAACGGCTGCGCCGCCGGAGAGCGGATGAGGGGGGTTTGACGGGGGGATGGAGTGAGTGCGGGGGGGGAATCAGAGGCATCACAACGGGAACCAGTCAGCCGCGCCTGCGCAGTTGGGGGCTATGCGTGAGTGGTGGAATACTGGAATTCCAGTATTCCAGAATTCCAGTATATTGGAATTGATGCAGAGGTGGAATATTGCGTTGGGGGACCAGCCCTCCCACTTAGTCTAGTATTGTACTAAAAGTCTCGCCTCGTTTGGATGTGTCTGCATGCGTGCAAGTGATCTCAAGAAACTACGCCGAAACGTTACACAATAGCACAAAATCGTTTGCAGAACCTTACTCAGCTTCCTTCAGATTTGGTGTTATATTTCACGTTATTGATATTTAAAGTTTTTTTTAAAAGCCAACTTTAATTGTAAGTTTAATAACTGCCTTTCAGAGGGAGATTCTTCCAGCAGCTTCCAGTGATCATGTCACAATGGCATCTCACAGTCGTCCAATCACAATGGGATCTCATTTACACAAGCTGTCGTGAAGATTCCGAAAACGACATCACAATGTGATCTCTGCTGCCAATACACAAGCTATGAGAGTGTCTTTAGAATTTGTTGTAGGGAGAGGGACGTAGTGGGAGAGATTTAACAGTTTTTAAATTACATTTAAAAGTTGGATTTCTACCAATCCACACTGGCAGTTATGAAGTCAAAATGCCCTACAGGCTACAATATTTCTATCCCAGAACACTGAGTCCTTCACAGCATATGTCCTTCAGGGAAAGAATCTGCCAGCCTAACCCAGCAGTAAGGTTTAATGATTGGATTTGGATAACAAAGGGAAAGAATGTGCCTGCCTAACCCAGCACAGCCAAGTTTAATGATTAGATTTGGATAACAAAAGATGGCCTTGTCGGTGGCACCTACATCACATTAAATCTTAGTGCAAATGCATTTTTTTTAGTTTAAAATGACCTGCACAGTTGGGGGCTATGGGTGAGTGGTGGAATATTGCATTGGGGAAACGGGTTGCGTTGGGGGAAAGGGTGAGTGGTGGAATCTTACGTTGGGGAACGGGTTGCATTGGGGACCAGGCCTCCCGTGTGACTGGAACCCAATGGGTGAGCGGTAGGATCTCGCGTTGGGGGACCAGGCCTCTCGTGGGGGCTATGGGTGAGTGGTCAATTATTGCATTGGGGGAAACGGGTTATGTTGGGGGAAACAGGTGAGTGGTGGAAACGGGTTGCATTGGGGGAACGGGTGAGTGGTGGATTATTGCGTTGGGGGTCAGGGCCCAACGAGGTCCTACTTAGTCTAGTATATACTTAAAAACCTTGTTCCAGTTGGAATAGCAGTAAGGAATTGCAGCTATGTATGGGTAAAATTTATTCAGCAGCTTTAGCGCCTAAATGCTGTAAATCCACTTAAATGAAGGGCTGAAGGTCAGTGACTTTGGAATTGTAACAGGTAGAAAGGTTTTAAAAAGTGTCATGAAGGGGAAATAGGGAAGAAAAAATGGGAAGGAGATTCAATGTTAGTCATTGTTCCAGCAGAGGTTCAGCTGCCACTGAAGACATGCTGCTTGTAAATGAAATCCTGGACTGCCCGGGCAGCAGGAGTGTCTGTTCACACGTGGTAGAGTAGATGGGGCATATTGGTTGATATGGGCAAGTTGGACTAAAGGGCTTGTTTCCATGCTGTTTTCCCATGGGGAGAATGCAGGTGGGAATTCTGGGCTAGGGTTTTGAGGTACCATGTCAGCAAAATCTGGCTCAGTATTTGAAATTAAACACAGCGACAGGTTTGGAAGGCCATGATTGCAAAAAGCTCATCTTATATTTCAAGGTTGTGGACATGGCTCGTCAATGGGCCTTATTTTCTCATGCCAAGTGGGATTCCCCTCAATGGTGCTGGGGGGGGGGGGGATTCCTCCATGGTAAATTTCAATTTTTTTCTAAGGCGAATAGTAAGAAAACAGTGGTTGCCTCTGACTGCAAATCCCCGTTCATCGGGCCTGTTGGAAAAGTCTAGGATTTGCTCATCCTGTGAACAATACGGGACTCTTATCTTAGCAGCGTGGGTGGCCTAGGTTGGAAAGATTAGATAGTAAAATAAAGGTTCCATGTACTGCTTTCATACAGAGGAACTCACTTCCTGTTTAGATAAAGTCTATCCTGTCCATACAGGGCTGCTGGTCACCAGCAGTTGTGATGTTTCAAGTGCAGACAGTATGCTTTTCTTTAGGCCTACTGGAACATTCCAGGTGGTGGAGAGAGTGGTTATGGAAAATATAATGGGACAAGTTCAAGGTCATACTAAGCAGGAAAGAGTCTGTAGCAAAGCAGCTGTCTGGCGTTCGGCCTCCTTATAGAATAAACAAGCAGGAGTAGCAAATGCAGCATACCACATTTGAAATCCAATTACATCTAAGTATTGATTTTATCATAATGTTTCCCCTTTTTTTTACAGAAGGGGAAACTGAGAATGTTTCATAATTCTGCTAATGTTATAGAAACTTGACCTGCTGCAATCTGTGTGCATTTTGGCCTTCAAAGTTACAATGAAAATTCTGCGCCAAAATGTACAATACCAATTTATGTGAGTTTTATATTTTGGGAATAGATTATACATGAAAAAATTGCCCAATTTCTGTACAGCCTGAAACATTAAATGAGCATTTGGGAGACCGGTGGCATGTATTTGCTGACTGCTGTGGGGCTGCAGGTATCTTCTGCCGTGTGGGAACTCTGTGGACATTTCCAATTTGCAGCTGTTTGAGATACGAACAGTCTGGGAATTGAACAGAACTGCAGTTAGTTGTGGACATCCTGCAGTTACACTGTCAAGTGCAATTCCAGTGAACGACAGTGTTCGTTTAACTTGAGTCTGGCAATTCAACAGGATAAATTGAGAACACTTCTACATCGTCAATTACTGGATTCTGGAATAAGGACCTTTATTTGGGTTTTTTTGAAGTTGGTTAATTATTTTAAGCCATAAAAAGTATATCCACAAAATGCTGGAGTAACGCAGCGGGTCAGGCAGCATCTCTGGAGAAAATGGATAGGTGACGTTTCAGGTCGGGACCCCAGTTTCGCCAATTCAGTTGCAGAAAAAGTTAATACAACAAATCACTCCTTAATCGGGGATCATGACAGAAGTCCCCTCGTGGCGATCCTCAGAAACGACGACACGATGCACTCTGTGAGGCGTCAGGTGACCAATTCTGTCAACATGTTGGAAGACGACAGAAGCCAACAGCGAGCTATACGTCGTCTGACACACGAGCGAGCAAACTCATTCCAGTTTTACTGCTGATTAAGGCGATGGTTTAGCCCAGTACATTAAAACCTAAACCTACCTGTTTTGAAAACATGTCACTGAAGACATTTAGTTTTAAATAAAAAGATTAACAACAAACAATGTAATGCTTCAATTTTGAAAGCAATGTTTAATTTGCAATAACATTGAAGCAACTTCAGCTACAGGCAACAAAATGTTACCACATAACAGCGGGGAAAAGAAACTCGGTCAAGGAGATCTTTCACTGAAATAATAATTAAATCATTTTAATATTTTCTACTGGTAATATACTGATAATTTTATGCTACTTGTACAGAATAATATTGGTTTATATACGAGTAGCATGAAATGAGTCAGACTGCATGAGGCCAAAGATGCTAGCCTTCTCAAGTAATTCTTAGATATTTAATTAGGCATTTAATTTTTTAAACTGTTTAGAATCAATTTATAATTTTGCCATTATTTGTAGCTTAGATTAATAAAGCACCTACATTAAATAAGAGCCTGGTGGAAAGATATTTATCTTGAAAAAAATAACATTTTAAAACATCTGACGCTAGATCTATTACTCATATCATCACAATCTTTAGCTCAAGATATCAGGGAACATCTTCAATAAAATATTAATACCTTGTAGAGGTATGACATGGTATTTAAAAATGGTAAATATAGCAGTATTTTAATTTAATGTTATTGAACAAATGCAACATCTGATTTATTTGGCTATAAAAAAAATCACAACAGTTATGTTATGCCATGAGACTAATTATTTTCTTTGTTCAGTAAGTGAGAAAGGTTCATTTTTGTTTTTTCTAGTGCTGCAGTCTTTGCTCGTCTTGAAGGTCTTGATGATACTGAAGGGGCTGGAGTTACAAAAACGTGGCTGTCACTAAAATAAAATTATACCATTAGTAGTCAAATCAAGTTTGAAAGACAATAAATTCATTCGCTTGAGCAAAACATATAAAGTTCAAGAAGGGAGATTGTGCACAAAGGATTTTCAGATTTCCTTTATCTAAAAGCATAGCCCAGAAAATTTTCACAAAATTGTCAGAGAACCCAAGTTGAAAAACTGTTCTGGCCTCAGTTATGTGATGCTTTCTCACCTATTCATCCCATCATGGAAATAGAAAAAAATTATTATGGCATATCAGAAATAAATTGTAATTGCTCAAAATGTTCTACTACCTGAAAAGATTACAGAGATTTGGTATGTCAGAGAAGATTCTCTTGAACTTCTACAGGTGTACAGTAGAGAACGCATTGATTGGTTGCATCATGGCCTGGTTCGGCAACTCGAACGCCCGGAGCAAAAAAGACTGCAAAAAGTTGTGAACACTGCCCAGTCCATCACTGGCTCTGACCTCCTCCCATCAAAGTGATTTATAAGAGTCGCTGCCACAAAAAGTCCCATCATCATCAGTGACCCACACCATCCTGGTCACACATTAATTTCACCCTTGCCCAGTGCTTCCACACCTCAAATTTTTTTTTTCCTGAAATTGAATTCAAAATTACCTAGAATTTGATGGTGTTTCCCGGCCCGGTAAGCCTTCCCCAACTGCGCACGCATGGATACCAGGCCCACTACCCATGCGCAGGGAGACAGCCTCCCAACCGTGTCACCGGCGCCATTTTCAATTGTGACGCGGCTGACGGGCCTCCCCCAACTGCGCAGGCGCGGATGCTCGTAAATATACGAGAACAAACTTTTTTTCTGCAAATCATCCCGCGGGCCTGATTTGATGCCTGCGGGGAGATGCGAAGGCTTACCGGGTCAGGAAATCATTACCGGGCCGAGAAATTTCCCAATATTTGAACCTTTGAACAAGTTAGGTCTTTATTCTTTGGAGCGCAGAAGGTTAAGGGGGGACTTGATTGAGGTCTTTAAAATGATGAAAGGGATAGACAGAGTTAACGTGGATACGTGTTTCCCATTGAGGGTAGGCAAGATTCAAACAAGAGGGCATGATATGAGAATTAAGGGACAGAAGTTTCGGGGTAACGTGAGGGGCAACTTCTTTGCTCAGAGGGTGGTGGCTGTGTGGAATGAGCTTCCAGCAGAAGTGGTGGAGGCAGGATCGATTTTAACATTTAAGAGTAAAGTGGATAGGTATATGGACGTGAAGGGAATGGAGGGGTATGGTCTGAGTGCAGGTAGATAGGACTAGGGGAAAACAAATGGTCGGCACGGACTGGAAGAGCCAGAGAGGGCCTGTTTCCGTGCTGTAATTGTTATATGGTTATATAGTTAATATTATTTCCCTAAAATTACCCAAAGACAACCAGAATTTCAGGTAATTTCCTTCAAAGTGGAAGCACTGATCCTGCCATCGGGAAGAAGGTACAGGAGCCTAAAAACGAACGTCCAGGTTTATGAACAGCTTCTTCCCTATAGCCATCAGCCTATTAAACACTACAACCTCAAATAAGCTCTGAACTACAATAGACTATTATTATTGCACTACTATTATTTGTGTGTGTGTGTGTGTGTGTGTGTGTGTGTGTGTGTGTGTGTGTGTGTGTGTGTGTGTGTGTGTGTGTGTGTGTACATATATATCATGTGTGTGTCTGTGTACTTGTGAGTATGTATATATACACACACACACTGAACTTCTTTTTCACTCGATCAGTATATTGTTTATAGTGCTGCAGCAAGTAAGAATTTCATTGTTCTATCTGGAACATATGCCACTTGACAATATATTGGTATAATTCCCAGTATTTCCCAATATTCTCTCTGAATTCTGTAGAAAGCTCTGCAGAAACAGTTATTTATAACATTGTCATGGTCATACAGTGTGGAAACAGGCCCTTCAGCCCAACATTCCCTCACTGGTTAAGATGTCCCAGTTACACTAGTCCCATCTGCCTGTGTTTGGCCCATATCCCTCTAAACCAGTACCTGTCTAATTGTTTCTGAAACGTTGTGATTAGTCCCTGTCTCAACTACCTCCTCTGGCAGCTCATTCCTTACACCCACCACCCTTTGTGTGAAAATGTCACCCCTCAGATTTCTATTAAATATTTTCCCCTTCACCTTAAACCTATACCCTCCGGTCCTCGATTCCCCTACTCTTGAGAAGACACTCTGCATCTACCTAATGTATTCCTCTCATGATTTTATACACCTCAACAAGAACACCCCTCAACATCCTGCACCCCAAGGAATAAAGTCCCAGCCTACGCAACCTTTCCCTATAGCTCAGACCCTCGAGACCTGGCAACATCCTTGTAAATCTTCTCTGTACCCTTTCCCGCTTGACCTCCTAAAACACAGTGCCCAGAATTGAACACTATACTCGAAACGCAGCCTCACCAACATCTTATATAACTGTAACATGACTTCCCAACTTTTATACTCTGACTGATTCAGGTTGATGTGCCAAAGCCATTTTGACCACCCTATCTACCTGCGGCTCCACCTTCAATCAGCTATGTACCTGCATTCCTAGATCCCTTTGCTCTACAACAATCCCCAGAGATTGTTCCCATTCATTGTGTAGGCCTTGCCCATGTTAGACTTCCCAAAATGCAACACCTCACATATCTCCGCATTAAATTCTATCAACCATTCCTCAGCCCACCTGGTCAACCAATCAAGATCCTGCTGCAAATTTTTACGACCATCTTCAATTTCTGCAAAATTACCCACTTTTGTATCATCTGCAGACAAGGTCTACTAATCTTGCCACGTACGTTCTCATCCAAATAATTGATATAGATGAAATATTAATGGAGTAACTCAGCAGGACAAGCAGCATCTCTGGAGAGAAGGAATGGATGACGTTTCGGGTTGAGATCCTTGTTCAGACCCTATCCATTCAGCTATCTCTCCTTGGATCACATGTGATCTAACCTTCCAGAGCAGCCTACCATGCGCTAGAGCAAATTAGGAAAGTCCTGCATTAATTATTCGCCACCATTTTCTATTTGAAATATGTCTATTAATTCATGTTAATGTCTGCCACCCAGACATAAGGAAATAATACTTGGATATCAAATTCACAAATCCGAAATGATCCAGTGTATGTAGATAGAAAATAGGTGGAGGCCATTCGGCCCTTCGAGCCAGCACCACCATTCATTGTGATCATGGCTGATCGTCCCCTATCAATAACCTGTGCCTGCCTTCTCCCCATATCCATCGACTCCACTAGCCCCTAGACCTCTATCTAACTCTCTCTTAAATCCATCCATTGACTTGGCCTCCACTGCCCTCTGTGGCAGGGAATTCCATAAATTCACAACTCTCTGGGTGAAAAAGTTTTTTCTCACCTCAGTCTTAAATGACCTCCCCTTCATTCTAAGACTGTGGCCCCTGGTTCTGGACTCACCCAACATTGGGAACATTTTTCGTGCATCTAGCTTGTCCAGTCCATTTATAATTGTATATGTTTCTATAAGATTCCCCATCACCCTTCTAAACTCCAGTGAATACAAGCCTAGTCTTTTCAATCTTTCCTCATATGACAGTCCCGCCATCCCAGGGATCTCGTGAACCTACGCTGCACTGCCTCAATCACAAGGATGTCCTTCCTCAAATTAGGAGACCAAAACTGTACACAATACTCCAGATGTGGTCTCACCAGAGCTCTATACAACTGCCGAAGAACCTCTTTACTCCTGTACTGAAATCCTCTTGTTATGAAGGCCAACATTCCATTAGCTTTCTTCACTGCCTGCTGTACCTGCACGCCAACTTTCAGTGACTGGTGTACAAGGACACCCAGGTCTCGCTGCACCTCCCCCTTACCTAACCCCCTTGAGATAATAATCTGCCCCCTTGTTTTTGCCACCAAAGTGGATAACCTCACATTTATCTATATTATACTGCATCTGCCACGCATCTGCCCACTCACTCAACCTGCCCAGGTCACCCTGCAACCTCCTAACATCCTCTTCACAGTTCACACTGCTACCCAGCTTTGTGTCATCCACAAACTTGCTAGTGTTGCTCCTAATTCCCTCTTCCAAATCATTAATATATATGGTAAAGAATTGCGGCCCCAACACCGAGCTTTGCGGCACTCCACTCGCCACTGCCTGCTATTCTGAAAAGGACCCATTCACTCTTACTCTTTGCTTATCAAAGGTTTTCTGAAAGTCTAGATACACTACATCCACTGGCACCCCTTCATCCATTTTACTTGTCACATCCTCAAAAAATTCCAGAAGATGAGTCAAGTATGATTTCCCTTTCAGAAATCCATGTTGACTTGGACTAATCCTTTTACTGCTATCCAAATGCCCCATTGTTAACAATATAGTTAACTATTTCCAAAGTGAGTGATAATCCACAATCTGACCTAAATTTCATTGTGCGCAAACAAAAGTGCTGGCAGGCCAACTCTTCCAGCTTAATTTGGTGGTTTTTGAATATATGTAACATATTTTCCACATAAAATGTAGGGCTAATTTTAATACATAACATTTTGTAAAATCATTGTGATTTACAGGGAAGTTGTTTTTTAAAGTTATAATTTTAACTTCCAGAGCCTCGTAACAATGTATATTATTTAAATGTAAAGTGGCAATACAAATTCTTTACATTTAGAAGAGATTTGGAAAGGTATGCGGATTTGAAAGATTTAGAAGGATCTGAGTCACAGGAAAATGGGACTAGATTTGACAGGAAATTTGATCAGCATAGACAAGGTGGCCTATTTCCATGCTGTATGACTGACTTATTTGATTGCCGTTATAAAATATATAGTTTTTTAAACTGGAGGCAACTCTTATCCAAACAGTGGGTTACGCAAAGTAGAGAATCTGGTCTCAAGTGTTGAATGGCACAGGGAAAGGGAGAGCATGGCATCATTATTTAAGATCCATTTGTGCTTCATTTTATTCGTTTAACAAGTACAAAACTAATAAGGAATTAACTAAAAAGTAACAAAAAATGTTTCAGAAATTGCAAAGTATGGCAACTATATGATAAATAGAAAACTTAATTATATCAAAGGAAAATGTGTATTTTACCAAAACTAGTCAAGTTAGCTCTGAAATTACAATGGGCATCTGAGAAATAGTAAATGTCATCCGTTTTGGCAATATCTCCAAATATTTGAATGCAATTGAATGAATATGCCATTTCAGGAAGGCTTCCATTATGTTCGATACATTTAATTAATACACTACGTTCTATCAGCTAATAACATGAGTGTTTGAAACACATCCCCTGAAATGCAACTTAATTTGTAATAACATGCTTCATTAAATTTCAGCTCATAATCACTGCATTTATGGAAACTTTAAATCACTTTCAACCAATGATTATCCATTGATAATGTACTTGCCTTTCAGGGGAATCTGGTACTCTCTTGGTCCTTCGGCTTCTGGTTACAGACTTGGCAGTTGACAAACCTTTACCTTGTTCTAAAATAAAGCATAAACATTTCAGTTCAGGTGGTTACAAGACATCCTCTAGTTAAAATCCACACCATATCAACTGTATGGAAAGTCTAATTTGGGTAAAAATCAGTTTTTAATAATTGAAAATGTAAACAAATTTTGCTGGAAACAATCTGTGTTAGTTCAGTTTACAATCAATGACCTCCCATCATAGAGTATATTCATATTTTCCTTTTCTCCTTCAGATTTCCCACCTGCACTTATTAAAGTGCATAGTGAGGTATCATTTTATAATCCTATAATGACTGCTATAAAAAAAAATCTTTTTTTGTCAATTTCCCTCATGTACGTGTGCAAAATCCTGTCGAAGGCCGTCTCCTGGTCCAAGCTGACTAGGCAGCCATCCACCCGTCTGTCCTGCACGTAGGCGATGGTATCTCTCAGCAGCGGTAGGCTGTCTGAGATTTTCCTGCCAGGTACAGCACAGGTTTGGTCCGGGTGGATCACCTGTCCCAGAGCAGACTTGACCCGGTTGGCGATGGCCTTTGACAGGATCTTGTAGTCTACATTCAATAGTGTTATGGGTCTCCAATTCTTTATGTCCTTCCTCTTCCCTTTCTGCTTGTAGATTAGGGTGATGTTGCCCTTCCTCATGGAGTCTGACATGCTGCCAGCTAGAAGCATGTCGTTGTACACTTCTAGCAGGTCCGGGCCCATCCAGTCCCACAGAGCCGAATACAACTCGGCCGGTAAGCCATCGCTTCCGGGAGTTTTACTCAAGTCAAAGGAACGGATGGAGCCAGTCAGCTCCTCTAGGGTCAGTGGTTGGTCCAGACTCTCCCGCTTGCTGTCCTCCAAGACCTCCGTGATCGAGGACAGGAAGTTCTAGGAGGAGGTACTGTCTGTGGCCTTTTCATTTGTATGACCTGTGGTCATATAAATCTGTGTAAAAGGATTTGCAGATCGTCAGCATGTCTGTCTGTGAGGATGCTACCGAGCCGTCCTTCTCCCTAAGGCTGTTCATCGCAGAGTTCCCCCTGTGAACCTTATGGAAGAAGAAACGTGAGCACGTCTCATCCTGCTCCACATGTTACTATGTTACAGAGAAAGGTTGAACAAGTTAGGTCTTTATTCTTTAAAGCGCAGAAGGTTAAGGGGGAACTTGATTGAGGTCTTTAAAATGATGAAAGGGATAGACAGAGTTGACGTGGATAAGCTTTTTCCATTGAGGGTAGGGAAGATTCAAACAAGAGGGCATGACATGAGAATGAAGGGACAGAAGTTTAGGGGTAACGTGAGGGGGAACTTCTTTACTCAGAGGGCGGTGGCTGTGTGGAGTGAGCTTCCAGCAGAAGTGGTGGAGGCAGAATCGATTTTAACATTTAAAAGTAAAGTGGATAGGTATATGGACGTGAAGGGAATGGAGGGGTATGGTCTAAGTGCAGGTAGATGGGACTAGGGGAAAACAAATGGTCGGCACGGACTGGAAGGGCCGAGAGGGCCTGTTTCCGTGCTGTAATTGTTATATGGTTATATGGTTAACCCTGGATCCACACCAATATGAGCAAACAGATCAACAGACGACGCCATTGCCACTGGCCTCCATACTGTACTGCTCCGCCTAGAACAATGGCCGCATACGCATGACAGCTATTTGTGGATTACAGCTCTGCATTCAACACAATCGTACCCAGCAGACTGGTCTCCAAGATGTCCGACCTAGGCTTCAAACACAACATCTGCCTATGGATTAAGGACTTCCTTACGGACCGGCTGCAGTCAGTCAGGATGGGACCACACGACTCCCCCACTCTGACACTCAGAACAGGAGCTCCACAAGGCCGTGTGCTGAGCCCCCTCCTCTACTCCCTCTATACCTATGACTGCATACCGACCCACAGCACAAACACCATCATAAAATTTGCAGACGACAAGACAGTGGCAAGGCTGATCACTGAGGGCAAAGAGTCAGCTTACAGGGAGGAGGTACAGAGGTTAATAGGCTAGTGCTCAGAGAAAAACTTAGCACTCAATACGAAAAAAACAAAAGAGCTCACCATTGACTTCAGGAAGAAGCAGGGTAACCATCACATAAACGGAGGAGGAGTGGACAGTATCTCCAATTTCAGCAGGGCTCGAAATTAGCGAATGACCGGGTGTCAGTGACCACCCAAAGTGCCGCCGGACAACCTAAATGCCAAGTCATTTTGCTCGGCTTGGCACTGCAGATGCTGGCTTAACATTAAAACCGCAGTGTTCGATTGTCACTGCTACCATTGACACGTTATTACAGAATTCATTTTAACGGCAATCAATGCTCTTAATATGGAGTATCTAATACTGTAGTTATTTAATGAGCAACATTCACAACTATACGTTCGATTTATCCAGGTTTTACTTCTACAGTCGGTCATATACATCACAAATTTGGTCAGGAGATATTTCAGTTTAAATTTTAACGTTAATTCTGAAGTGGGAATGATGGAAACAACATTTATCAATAATTTTTTTTTAATCTTGTGCCTACAAACTGGGTATCTTCGTTGCTGTTCATAGCACATACATCTAATCTGAATGTCCGGTAATGTGGCGTTTTGACACCTTTAAACATATTACCAAAAGAACATTTGCTGCAGTTATGTCCTTTGGCCATCTCTTCTCAGTTAGTGTAATGTTTAACCTGTCAAATGGGTATAGTCGATTTTAACAGCTATTATCATAAAATGCCTTTAGAAATTTCCTTGCAACCTGTATATTTTGTTGTGGGTAAATTATGTGGGAAGCAAGAGTGTTTCTGTACCAATAGCAATAACGACCCATGCTATGGCCATGTCATGATAATCTTTGGTCCTTCACAGAAAACATGCTTGCATCAATCTGTAGTGTGCATGGTTAAGCATATACGTTACCATGGTCCAGGATTTATTGACACAGATTGATCATACACTGAATAATCCAACCACATTTTTGTTTGGAAGTGGATAGAACTCATAGAAATTGCATTAATTACAATGTGTAAAAAGAGTTGAGATACTGTATTATAATTTTACTGCATGTCATTGTGGTATATATCATGTCTTGATTGGTTAAGTATGTTTAGTTTGTGACTTTATTTCAAGTAGAAATAATATATGAATGCTTCATTGAGCATAATTCCGACTGGTAACTACGCACTTCGTCCGAGCTCATTATTTCACGCGTCATTCAAGCCGTCTTAAATGACCACCCAAACTGCCATTTGGCAACCTAAAACGCTGGCAACAGGGAAAAAAAGTTAAGTGAGAGCCCTGTCAGGCTCCTGGGCACCCACATCACAGCAGATCTCAGGTGGTCAACTAACACGCACTCCCTGGTAAAGAAGGCACAAAAACGGCTTTACTTCCTAAGATCACTTAGGAAAGTCAACTTGCCACAACAGCTGCTAGTGTCATTCTACCGTTGCTCCTTAGAGAGTGTCCTGACACATGGCATCCTGGTATGGTATGGCACCAATTCTGCAGCTGACAAGAAGGCTCTGCAGAGTCATCAATACAGCCCAGAAGATCACCAACAAACACCTGCCTGCCTGGAAGAGATCTATAGCTCTCGTTGCCTGCGGAAGGCATCACACATACTAAAGAACTCATCTCATCCCGCACATCACGTTTGCCCTTCTGCCCTCAGGAAAGCGTTACAGGTCCATCAAATCACACATCACAAGATTAACAAACAGTTTCTACCCCAAGGCCATCACTACTCTGAACTCTACACCAAACAGACAGCCCCCATAGCCAATATTTTGTACTGCCACAACACCATACTGTGAAATATTGCACATTATGACGACGTTTTCTTGCCATTTTTGTATTCGTTATTCGTTATTATTTATCTGATACATTCAAGCTCCGCTCGGGCAGTGCGCCTGAAATGTTGTTGTATGTATTTACAATGACAATAAAGTATTATTATTATTATTATTATTATTATTATTATTATTATTAAGGATGAGGAGAGATCTTAGAGGTATACAAAATCATGAGAGGAATAGATTGGGTAGATGGACAGAGTATTTTACCCTGAGTAGGGGAATTGAGGACCACAGAACATAGGTTCTGTGGAATTCTCTGCCTCAGATGGCAGTGGAAGCAGGTTCTCTGGATGCTTTCAAGAGAGAGCTAGATAGGGCTCTTAAAAATAGCAGAGTCAGGGGATATTGGGAGAAGGCAGGAACGGGGTACTGATTGGGGATGATCCGCCATGATCACATTGAATGGCGGTGCTGGCTCGAAGGGCCAAATGGCCTACACCTGCACCTATTGTCTATTGTTCAAGGTGAAGTGGAAAAGATTTAATAGGAATCCGAGGGGCAACATTTTCACACAGAGGGTGGTGGGTGTATGGAACAAGCTGCCAGAGGAGGTAGTTAAGGCTGGGACTATCCCATCGTTTAAGAAACAGTTGGACAGGTACATGGATAGGACAGCTTTAGAGGGTCATGGACCAAGCGCAGGCAAGTGGGACATGGGTAGGTGGGATATTGTTGACCCGTGTGTACGAGTTGGGCCGAAGGGCCTTTTTCCACACTGTATTACTCTATGACTCTATGAGAAGAGATTCACCAAGACGTTGCCAGGAATAGAGGGCAGTTGCAATAAAGATAAATTAGATAGGTTTTGGTTTATTATTGTCACATGTACCGATGTAGAGTGATTAGTCTATTTTGCATGCTACCCAATCAGATCAGACAATACTACATATACAATCAAGTTAAACCTAAGTACAAGTAGAACAAAGAAGATACAGAGAGCAGCACCTAGTTCTCAGCATTGTAGTGCATCAGTTCCATAGACAATCCCCAATGTTTGCAATGGGTAGAGGTAAATCAGATAGTACCTTAACTTTTGGAAGGACTATTCACAAGCATGATAACAAACATGGGGTGGGAAAGCAGTTCCTGAATCTAGTGGTGTTCCCTTTCAAGCGTCTGTACCTTTTGTCCGATGGGAGCGGGGAGATGTCCCACTCAGGTCATAAATCTGGGTTTATTCTCCCTGGATTGGAAATAGCTGAACGGTGACCATGTAGAGCTTCATAAAATGTGAGGGGAATAGATAGGATAGTTAGAATGTTCTCCCCCCAGGGCAGTAAAGTTCTAGAACTAGAGGGCACAGGTTTGAGGTGAGAGGGGTAATAAAATATCTAGAGCCAGCTGCCAGAGGAGATGGTAGTCAGACACAAATGCGGTTTAAAAGGCATTTAGACAGATACTTGGCAAGGAAAGGCAGAGAGAAAAATTGATCTAATGTGAGTAAATGGAATCAGCATAGACATACATCATGGTTGGCATGGATGTGGTTGCCCAAAAGGCCCAACTCTGTGCTGAATGTTTCTATAATTCTACAAACATCCATCATTATTATTCATATTTCAGTCATCGACCAATACTAATTAATATTATTGTCTTACACAAGCAGAACAGGCGAGTGAATAGCTTATTCCTATGTCTTATAATTTCATATGTAGTCAAACAACAGTGGGAAGAGAGCAGTCACAAGAACCACTGAAGGATATTGGCACAATGGCTTAACATGCCTGATCGAAGGTTTTTGAAATGTTTAAGGTAGGGTAAGCCAGTGGATGAAAGGTTGCCATGAGTAGAAATAATGCAAAGTTTAAGTTAGTTAGATCAGCTGTGATTTTAATAAATGGCATAGCAAGATTAAGGGGTTATGAGTGACCTCCTCCTGCTCCTAATTCACGTTCTTAGAGATCGGATTTAATAATGATGGAGCAGCCCATACCTTTGTCAATTTCTGTTTTGTCCATTGTGTTGTCATCTTTACACTTCTCGCTCTCTTGTAATCCTCCATTTAGGCGATTCATAATTTTCTCAATGACTCGCTGATTTACTTTGTTTTTAATTTCCTACAGGAATATCAGCATAGAAGTATTTAGTTCCAAATTTGTATCTGAAAATGTAATACCTGTCCTTTCATTTTCAAAAATATCATTATAATACATAAAAATTACTTCTAGCATATTCATCAAATTTTAATAATGCAAAATGTAGAGTTTTAAACAAACCCATCTTTAACTACCTTTGTGCTGGACTTTAGTTCATAAAACATCTCAATAAGTGGCATGGGAGGCACAACATCTGATAGATAATTTTACCAAGTTATCTTAAAATATTCTGGGCCAAATATTGACATTAGACGATAGTGGTTTGCAGTTGGAAGCAAAAACATTTAAAAAAAAACTGATGTGCATCTGCGAATGAAAACTGTAGAGATAATGAAGAAAATATGACTAATAGTATTGCTCCATTGGGAGCTGGCATGGACCAGGAGGAGCTGAGTTGTAGGGATAACCCATGTTACTTTATTAAATAACATGACTATTTCTTTACCTTGCAAAACGAAGAACAAGCTTACTTCACTTTTTTCAATGTTCAAATTAAAGTCAACCAATTCAAATTATAATAAAGCCAAAGCAATCTATTTCTTTCCAATAAAAATATGCAAAAAGTCACAAACATAACCTTAATGTCGGCCAGGAGAACATGCAGCTGCTCGGTCAATGGTGATGGTCCTGGAGAGAGTTCAAGCAACCCCAGAATTTTGACCAATATCCGAATATCAGGAGAATCTGGATCCTTCAATATTTCTTTGCAGATCTTCACAGCCAAGTTGTCGTGAATTGTATGTTCCTACACAAATAGGACATGTTTAGGAAGCAATGCAAGGTACCTCAGTGAAGATTACACAGAGCTCTCATTTAGATTCCCAGACTAATGCTTATTACATGCAAAAGAATAATGGAAGTAACTTTAAGTTATTTTAAAACTGCAATTTAACAATCCTTGTTCTATCTATGATTCCTCCAGAACATTTGTAGACAAACAAGAAAGATCTTGTCTAACCGTTTTGACATACATTTCCAGTTGCATCACTTCAGGTCAACAATGGTTAAAGCCATTTCCATCCTCTGCTCTGCATACCAATATTCATATAGACACTTTTTTTTCTGCATTTGCCAATTAAAAAATTCTCCTCCCTAAGTCACTTGTACGACATTTTCAATCCTCAAAATACCAAACATTAGGCTCTCCAGCTGTTATATTACACATGCAGACTTCACTTTGTCAAATATCTGTTTCCTTAAATCCAAAGCAACTATGTCAATGAAAGTTATTGCCTATTTATGTAAAGTTATTAGTGTTGCATACCTGATAGTCTTCATTTTTTTTGTTCAGCGAATTAGTTGCACTGACATGGGACAAATCCACAAAAAGCTCTGCCACATTAAGGGGATTAATTTCAGCTAAAGGAGAAGAAGCTGGTGCATAGAACAGGGTCCTCAAAGTAGGTAAGAAAGCTTCCTGATAACATTCTTGATTTTTCCTAAGAGAAAATATTTGCAAAATATTAATATAAATTGTATTTATTTTATGAATCAATATTTGCTTCAAATTTTCACTTTAAAGGTAGTTGCTGCAGCAAAGTAATCTAATAAAGAGCAATTTCAAAATGGACTCTGGAAATATAAACAGTGCCATAAACCCTTAACATAACAAGCAGTATAGGTGGAGATAGAAACAGAAACAGTTATCTATCCATCCATCCATTTATCCATCTATCTATCTCAAAAACTCTTGTCTTGTTTGAACGTCTATCTGTCTGTGTGTGGTATCAAGGAACTACGCCAAAATGGTACACATTAGCGCAAATATTTTTGCACCACCTTACTCTCCTGGTCGTGGTCGTTTGTATAAACTTTCGTTCAGATTGATGTTATACTTCACAAGTTGTTGACATTAAAACGTTTAAAAAAGCCAACCTTCAGGAGAATAACTGTGACTGCGCTGTGAGAATTTTCTGGCAGTTGAAGCTATGACGTCACAATGGCATCTCACAGTTCTCCAATCATAATGGGATCTCATTTACATAGCGATATTCATAGACATTGATTTTATTCAAAGATAAAAAAGTTAGGTTTAAAAAAAAAATCTATTTTCTTCATGGTCCGAGTCCCACATGGGGGGACGTTGGTCGCTGTTCCAGGCTGCTGATTTAATGAGTGGATCCGTGTTCATTGACTACTAACATTGGGTTTAGCTTATGTTCCATTTTCATTGTGTTGCATTTTAAAAAACAAAAAAAATCACAGTTTTCATAACTCAACATCTCGAGGATCATTGAGAAAGAATACAAAAGAAGGGAACAAGAGACGCAACAAGAAAGAATTCAACATTTCAAGGATCATCGAGAAAGAACGTAAAACAGAAGGGAACAAGAGACTGAACTGAATAAATCTCATCTTTAACATTAAATTGTTGTTATAGTTTAATAGTTATTCACATTTTAATCTTTAGTAAATCCCTTTTCCGCTTGTCGTGCCCGTCCGCCCGGGGGATAGGCATTATAGAGGGAGGGATGGAGATTTAAGAAAAAAAAAAAATTAGTTTTAATCAAATTATTGAAACATCAAGATTATTAAGGGTTTGGACACACTAGAGGCAGGAAACATGTTCCCGATGCTGAGGGAGTCCAGAACCAGGGGCCACAGTTTAAGAATAAGGGATAAGCCATTTAGAATGGAGATGAGGAAAAACCTTTTCGCATAAAGTTGTGAGTCTGTGGAAGTCTCTGCCTCAGAGGGCAGTGGAGGCTGGTTCTCTGGATGTTTTCAAGAGAGAGCTAGACAAAGTACTTAAAGATAGCAGAGTCAAGGGATATGGGATGAAGGCAGGAACGGGGTACTGATCGTGGATGATCAGCAATGATCATATTGAATGTCTATTGGCCACCGACTGTGGGAGGACAAAGAAGGGAAGGGATTTTTTTTTGGGGGGGGGGGGGGTTCATTTACAAAAAAAATCCTGAATTTTCTTTGTGTGGGTGTTGAATGGGGGGGTGGGGGGGGGAGAGTGGGGAGGTAAGCGCCGACGCCGCCTTCCCCCCCCCCCAACTTGGGCTCCAGTGAGTGTCAACCCCCCCCCCACAACGTGGAGTCCATTGATTGCCAACTGAGGGTAGGGGAAAGGAGAGAGAGGGAGGGAGAGGGAGGGAGGGAGGGAGGGAGGGAGGGAGGGAGGGAGGGAGGGAGGGAGGGAGGAAGTGGAGGAGGAGAGGGGAAAGAAAAGGGAGGGTGAAGAGGAGGGCAGGGGCTGTTGGGGGATGAGGGGAAATGAGCCACGCCTGCTCAGTGCGGAGCTATGGGTGAGTGGTGGAATATTGTGTTGGGGAAACGGGTTGCGTTGGTGGACCATGGGAACATGTGAATGGGTGGAATGTGAATGTGAATGAGTGGTGGAAATGGGTTGTGTTGGGGGAACGGGTAAGTGGTGGAATATTGCGTTGGGGGAACGGGTTGCCTTGGGGGACCAGGCCTCCTGCGTGACAGGGACCCAACAGGTCCCACTTGGTCTAGTATATTACTAAAACTCTGTATATATGTGTGTAATTCGTGATGATTCAAAACTCCGCCTAAACAGTACATGATAGCGCTACAATTTTTGGTCCACCTTACTCACCATTGTCCTGGGATGAAAAAGGGACAAGTTTCGTTCGGATTCATGTTATATTTTACGTTATTGACATTTTAAACTTTATAAAAGCCACTTTTCAACACTTTTCCACTTGCCCTGCCTGTAAACTGTGTCACAATGACGTCACAATTGGATCCCGAATAAAAAATGTTTTAAATCCGTTTTATTCAAATTCTTCTGTTCTCATTCACAATTACGTCATTGTTGGGGGTGGGATAGTGGGGAGGTGAGGAGTGGGGGAGCAGGGAGGGAGAGGAAATATGGAGAGGTAGTGACTGAGGGTAGGGAAAAATAGGGAGAGGTAAGGGAGGGAGTGGGGAAAGAACAGGGAAGGTGAAGCGGCCTGGCATGAGCCAAGCCCCGGGGCTGTGGCCCGGGCTTTAGCATACCTGCCAACTTGTGAGAATGAAAAATCGGAATCCTATTAGTCTGACGTCAGTGAGGGCGGGGCACGTGACGTCAGTAAGGGGCGGGGCACGTGACGTCAGTAAGGGGCGGGGTACGTGACGTCAGTAAGGGGCGGGGTACGTGACGTCAGTGAGGGCGGGAAAGTGACGTCAGTGCGGAGGGGGGGGCAAGTGACGCCGAACGCCACCGTGGCGGGGCGGGGTCATGCGGCTGCGTGCTGACGTACACCCGTGCGTGCCCCCATAAGCGGTGCAGGCGCGGTGCGCTCTCTCGCTGTCTCCTCGCCGCCGCCATGGGTCGCTTGCACGCTTCCATCCCAATTCCAATTTTTTTCGGAATATTGAGGAAAAAAATCGGAATTCGGAATTGGGATGGAAAAATCGGAAGAATTCCGCCCAAATCGGAATGGTTGGCAGGTATGCTTTAGGCACTGGGGAGCAGACACAGATAGGGCCCCGAGCACGACTCCGGGCCCTGGGCTGGGGTTTGAGCCTGTGCGGGTCCGGGGGCTGCTGCTCCGGGCCCGCAGGGTGGGAGAGGAGTGGGACCTGGGGCAAGGACTTCATCGCTGAAGTGGTGGAGAAAACGGGGCTGGCGTTGCTTTACATCGAAATCTTGGGGAGGTGAGGAGGGAGTCTGGGAGGGATTGCAGGAGAGGAGGGGGATAGGGAGGGGAGAGGGGTCATGGAGGGAGTGACTGAGGGTAGGCGAAAGGAGAGGGAGGGAGAGGTGAGGGAGGGAGTGGGAGAGGGGAGGAGAGTGGAAAGAAGAGGGAGGGGGAAGAGGAGAGGGAGGGAGTGCTGGGGATGAGGGGGAATGGAGGAAGATAGGGGTAGCAAGAGGGATGGCGAGGTAATGGGGAGGGGGGGATGGCGAGGTAATGGGGAGGGGGGAGAGAGAGGAGTGGAGAGGGGGTGAGGGGAGGAAGCAGAGGAGGGTGGGGAGAGGGAGGATAATGGAGGAGGGGAATAGGGGACTGGAGGGGGAGGGAGAGTGAGATGTGTTCACTTTGATCATATTTTACAAGTTATTGCCATTTTAAACTTTAAAAACGTCAGCCGTGCATGCACATTTGGGGGCTATGGGTGAGTGGTGGAATATTGCGTTGGGGGAACGGGACCCAACAGGTCCGCACTTGGTCTAGTATCTTATAATTTTGAAGATTAACATTCACTGAAGTTAACCAAATATGAATACAACTTCCACAGCAAGTGTACAGCCAAACGCAGAAATCCAAAGGTTTCTACCTGTGATTTTCCCTTTCAACCTTTTCCTTCAGTCCAACTCCAAAAATCAGTGAATTAACAAAAAAAACTAATCATAAATTAATCTCACCATGAAAGTACCATGAAAAAAGACATGTAATATGGAGTAAGAGCCACTAATTCTTAATGACATTTAAGTCATTACTAATGCTGCAATCAAATCATTGTTGAAGAATAATACTGTATAACTTGTGGATGACAGGCTTCTGTAAACATCAATGTAATGATGTGATTTTCAAATCATATATTTTGTGAGGCTGATGTTAGATAAATACTGGCTACCAGGCTATAAGATACCAGATGTGGTACACTAGTCCATCACAACTGATATTTTGTATCCACCAGAAAAAGTAGACATGCTCCAACATCACTTCTCACAGGTGACAGAAGGGTCTCAATTCGAAACATCATCTATTCCTTTTCTCCAGAGATGCTGCTTGACATGCTGTTACTCCATATTTTATGTCTCTCTCATAGACGACATCTCTGACAGTGAAAAAGGAGCTAGCCTCAATGTCAGCTCTTTGCTGAAGTTTGTCGTGGGGATTGAATCCACAGCCTTCTGACACGTGTGCCAGTTAAGGCAGGAAATGGTCAAAAATAAAGAAAGAGTATGCCATTCTGCACTTCGAGAATGTTCTCCAATTTAAAGTGATCATGACTGACCATCTGTCTTGGTACTCTGTTCCCATTTTCTCCCCCAAACACCCTGATGCCTTTTCTACTTATTAATTTATCCTTATTAAAAATATTCAGCAACTTGACCTCGATAGCCTTGTGTGATGGTGGATTACAGATTCATCAACTTGTGTGCAATAATTTCTCATTTCTGTCTTGAATCTTTTGCGCAGAAATTATGACCTTTCAATCCAAATAACCAGGCTGGGAAATTATCCTTTCGGTCAACTTATTCGTTCTTTATCTGTAAGTCCCACCATTGCTTGTGAATTTTCATTGTACTCACTATGGTATATCCCTTCTTTGGTAAGGAGACCAAAACTTCACACTATACTCTAGGTGATGTCTCAACAAAGCCCTGGATAATTGTAGCCATGAGTCCTTGCCTTATTATTCACGTCCTCTTGCTATGAAGGCCAATGCACCATTTGCCCCCTGTGATGGAAACTGTTGTCTACCACTCTAATTTGAGCATGTTACCATGAAACAAATCACTTGGCTGGGGAGGGCATTTTTAACTAAACAAAAAAAAGAGGGGGCAATAGACAATAGACAATAGGTGCATTCAATGTGATCATGGCTGATCGTCCCCAATCAGTACCCCGTACCTGCCTTTTCCCCATATCCCCTGACTCTGCTATCTTTAAGGGCCCTATCCAGCTCTCTCTTGAAAGCATCCAGTGAACCTGCCTCCACTGCCCTCTGAGACAGAGAATGGGACGGGGCAGCAAATGATAGAGGAGACCTCTGAACATAGAAAGGTGTTGTTAATCCTCAAGAATGGTCCACACTCACCACACTGATCAGAGTACAATCAAGCCCTACATCTCAGCATTGAGTGGCCATACCCCACCCAAGACCAGTCCTCACACACCGAGCTGCAGTATAATTCAATGCTCAATTCAGATCAGGTTTCATACCCAGTGCCGTCAGTAATACATCTTTCTTTATATAATGCAATAACAACCACTTTTAAGACTGATTCTATTAATGCTCTGGTGGTTCCTTGTATTAATGTACAATGTTTTACATTTCATTTTGTTTTCAGTATAACTTCAGTTTTAAATTTTATTGAAATTCTAAAATTTTTAATTCTAAATTTTTCACCTGAAAACATGTTGAAACAGCAAATAAATCACAAACCTGTTGGTAAATGCATACAAAGGAAAGAAAACTCCTAGGCAGTGTCGAAGGAAGGTGTCATCTTCAGTCACAGGGTTATACCACAACAAAATAAGCCGGGTAAGGAGCTTGGGACTGGAAAGTCTTCCAGAAAAAAGCAGTTTAGCAAATCCTTCAGCAGCTACAGTCTTCAGTTCTGTTATCTAAATAAAAACAAGTAATTCTGTCATCTGAAACATTAAGTCAAGTCAAGTCATGTCACTTTTATTTCTATAGCACATTTAAAAAACAACTCTCGTTGACCAAAGTGCTTTACATTGGTGGAGGTACTAACTTTATATAACAGTGGTTGATAGATTAAGTACACACATAAATATGTATATATAGCCCTTCCTCAGAGGACGTCAAGAAAGGCTTGAGAGTAAAGATGAGTTTTTAGTCTCGACTTAAAAGAGTCGATGGAGGGGGCAGCTCTGATGGGAAGAGGGATGCTGTTCTACAGTCTAGGAGCTGCAACCGCAAAGGTGTGGTCGCCCCTGAGCTTATGCCTAGACCGCGGGATGTTCAGTAACCCCAAGTCGGCGGATCTGAGGGACCTGGAGGTGGTGTGGTGGGTAAGCAGACTTTTGATGTAGGTGGGGGCAAGCCCATTAAGGGCTTTGTAAACATAAAGAAGAATCTTGAAATTTATTGGGAACGACAGGGAGCCAGTGGAGAGAGGTCAGAATCGGGGTGATGAAAGGATTGACAAAATGCTTAAAAAATTAGGGCAGACAGAATACTGAAGGACAATATAATGACAGATGTGAGGAATGGTATTATAAATTATTGAAGTGCAAACAATGTAACTGGGGGGAAAAGATAACATGGGGCAAACAAATACACCGGTGGGAGTTGTTCATTGATTCCGGTGGCAGCGATTATGATGAGAACATATTTGTTTAACAAGCTGAAATAATTAATATGATCAAACAAGACAGAACTGAAGTAGAGAGACTAAAAATCTGTAAATCCCCAAGATAGCTAATGTAACCCCACATTTTAAAGAAGGAGGGAGAGAGAAAACAGGAATTTACAGACCAGTTAATCTATCATCGGTAGTGGGGAAACTGCTAGAGTCAGTTATTAAAGATGGGATAGCAGCACATTTGGAAAGTGGTGAAATCATTGGACAAAGTCAGCATGGATTTACAAAAGGTAAATCATATCTGACAAATCTTATAGAGTTTTTCGAGGATGTAACTAGTAGTGGATTAGGGAGAACCAGTGGATGTATTATATCTGGACTTTCAGAAGGCTTTCGACAAGGTCCCACATAAGAGATTAGTAAACAAACTTAAAGCACACGGTATTGGGGGGTCAGTATTGATGTGGATAGAGAACTGGCTGGCAGACAGGAAGCAAAGGGTAGGAGTAAACGGGTCCTTTTCAGAATGGCAGGCAGTGACTAGTGGGGTGCCGCAAGGCTCAGTGCTGGGACCCCAGCTATTTACAATATATATTAATGATTTAGACGAGGGAATTGAATGCAACATCTCCAAGTCTGCGGATGACACGAAGCTGGGGGGCAGTGTTAGGTGTGAGGAGGATGCTAGGAGACTGCAAGGTGACTTGGATAGGCTGGGTGAGTGGGCAAAAGCATGGCAGATGCAGTATAATGTGGATAAATTTGAGGTTATTCACTTTGGTGGCAAAAACAGGAGGGTAGACTATTATCTGATTAGGAAAAGGGGAACTGCAACGAGACCTGGGTGTCATGGTACACCAGTCATTGAAAGTAGGCATGCAGGTGTAGCAGGCAGTGAAGAAAGTGAATGGTATGTTAGCATTCATAGCAAAAGGATTTGAGTATAGGAGCAGGGAGGTTCTACTGCAGTTGTACAGGGTTTTGGTGAGACCACACCTGGAGTATTGCGTACAGTTTTGGTCTCCAAATTTGAGGAAAGACATTCTTGCCATAGAGGGGGTACAGAGAAGGTTCACCAGACTGATTCCTGGGATGTCAGGACTTTCATATGAGGAAAGACTGGATAGACTCGGCTTGTACTCGCTAGAATTTAGAAGATTGAGGGGGGATCTTATAGAAACTTACAAAATTCTTAAGGGGTTGGACAGACTAGATGCAGGAAGATTGTTCCCGATGTTGGGGAGGTCCAGAACAAGGGGTCACAGTTTAAGGATAAGGGGGAATTCCTTTAGGACAGAGATGGGGAAAACATTTTTCACACAGAGAGTGGTGAGTCTCTGGAATTCTCTGCCACAGAAGGTAGTTGAGGCCAGTTCATTGGCTATATTTAAGAGGGAGTTAGATGTGGCCCTTGTGGCTAAAGGATCGGGGTATGGAGAGAAGGCAGGTACAGGATACTGAGTTGAATGATCAGCCATGATCATATTGAATGGCGGTGCAGGCTCGAAGGGCCGAATGGCCTACCTATTTTCTATGTTTCTATCCAAGAAATGGAAAAAGAGTTAGTTGCAGACTCAGTGGATAATTAGTTAAAATCAAAACAAATTCCTTAGATTATGGAGCAATCCAAGCAAATTGGATGAAAGCAAATGTAATGTCATTATTCAAGAGATTGGGTCAAAACTGGGAAAGTTAGAATCAAACAATTTCCATAGAAAAAAGGGTGTGACCGAAAGAACAAAGAGTAAGTTTTGTGATGGGGTGGAAATTAGGAAAGAGTCATTGATACGTTTGGTGATGGTGCTAGCTGAAAAAGGATGATGAAAATATGTCTGAAAGAAGAAAGGAGGAAAACTGAGTGCCGAAAAGATGAGGGACAAGATAAGAATGGCTGATTATCCAAAAGTGCCAAATTCATTTGTTGTGTCCTGAAGCTTGTAGTGTGTCAAGTTGCAACAAAAACGACTTTTCCTTAAATGTACATCGAGCTTTACCGGAAGCATCAAAGCCCAAAAGCAAAATAGGTGGGAGCAGAATGGAGAAAAGTGTAAGGCGACAGAAAAATCAAGGTCACCCTTGAACCATGAATGGAGGCGTTCTGACAAGTGAGCATATCATTTTACATTGTGACAAATGAATGCAATGTGAATTTGTAGCTGTCCAAGTTAAATCAATATTTCATCTGAAAGGAGTGTTCATATCCTTGGACAACAGGCAGGATTTGCTTGAGATAGCATCCCAAGAAGGGGAGTAAAGATTGAGAAGTCGATTAAATAATGGCAATGTGAATTCCGTTTGAAATGCTGAAGGAGGGTAGGGAAATATACTTCTGGTAATGATATCTTGGTGGAGAGGTTGGAAATTGCAGAAGATGATTCATTAAATGCAAAATCTGGCAGGGAGGAAGAGGAGGGCAAGATGAAGCATTCTGGGAGGGAGAAAAGATGAGTTCAATTGAGTTTAGATAAAGCGTGGAGGACATAAGGACATTTTGTTTAAAAAGATTGTAAATATTTTGAATTCAATAACCGATTTAGCTCTGCATATCAATTAGAAACTGTGATAGATCTACGAGATCAGGTTTACACGCAGGAAAGTGAATTTCAAGTCGGAAAGTTAGCCACATCTTACTGAAATGGTAAAGCAGCCTTCTTATTCTTATTTCTAATTTCTTATTCTTAAAAATATTATAGTAGAATTGGTGCCCATCACATTACCTTACATGTTCCTATTTTAAAATTTACTTTCCCATGATCTTTGTCCTTTACCCACCCCAAGTTCCCAAATGCAATTTCAAAAGTCACTGGTAATCCTTACCTCACTGTTTAAGGATTCTAGGAGCAGTTTAAGGATACTGTTAACGGTGTCTGTTTCGACAACAGATTCTGTAAGTTCGGCAGCTGTTGATTTATCAGTTTCATTGCCAATCTCCTCGTTTTGTATATCTTGCGATTTGTCATGACCAGGTTTGAAAACGTCAATTCCAAATACTTGCAGAATGTCAAAAACTGCTTGCAATGCACTGATTTTCACCCTGGCCTCATCAAGTTGAGAAATCTATGATATACAAGGAAACTATATGGGTTTAATCAAACAGGAGTAGATCACTACATAAACTGAATAGTTTGTAACGCACTGTAACATACCAATTTCATGTTGCCTGTGCACCTACATGATTGCTCCTTTCAATCTACGCTACTGCACTTGTTAATGGCTTAACAGCTCTGCAGCAGCTCAATGTTTTGATTGGCAATGACCAGTTAAAGCTAATTTCCACTGCTTAGATTGCATCTATTAAAAGGGAAGTTGCACTGTGGTACATTGAATTCCGACAGGCATTCTAAATTCATTCTGTCCTGGGGGAATCCAACAATGAGAACAAGGGCTTGGCGGTTTTCCAACATTGCAACATAACTGTACAATTAAAGTCACTCAATTAGTTATAACAAACTTAATTTAGATTTTAGCATAGGCACAAGATCAGTATGTAATGAGACTCCGGAGGAGTGGCTTATAGCTACACCAAAGGAAAGGAAAACCATAGTCGCAGTAGCCCACAAAGCACGCATAAGTTGAATCAAAATGCTTGTTTTTTCATCATACGTAGCAAAAAGCCTACAGGCAAAGTCAAGGACCGTTTGGAAACCTTGCAGCTTGAGAGAGGTAAACAATCCCAGCAGACATGAAGAACATGTCACAATGTAGCATTTGAAAGCCAATATATCAGCTTTTCTGTACAAGCTATGCTTGCATCTTTTCAAGCAAACTCAGGATCTTGCTAACATAGCTGTGAATTCCAGTTTTCATTCAGACATTTCCAGGTGATTTCTTGGATTGCTGAAGCCAGTGGCTCCTTGGATTTTGTATTTGTTGGCCTCTCAGGATTACAACATTTGTGATCAATAAACTTATATTTCATCAATGTAAATTAAATTCAAAAGTTAAAAAAATGGAAACTCTGCTGTCATCTGCTATGCTCTTTTCTACTTAATCTATGATAAATGTGGGAGATCATGCTTTGCAAAGTTGCCTGGCTGTTCCCAATAAAAATGATGGGCAGAGTAATAAAGAAACGAAAGTAGAAATCAGAGTAAAAAAACACACAAAAAAAGACACAGAGCTAGTCACAAGATTAAGAAAATTTAAAGAAATGACCGAAACAGGACATTCTACCCATCCTTTTATGGTTTTGCCCTTAACATTTTCCTCCCACAATTTTCAACTAGATGACACCATCCTGGCAATCTATACAAAACAATAAATTCAGGAATCCACAATCAAGGTACTGAAATGAAAGATTTACTCAAATATAGACCAGTCCATAAATTACCTGCAATAACAGTGGCAGATGTTGAATCGCTAAATCTTTGTTGTGCAATGCTGATGAACCCAAACATAAGACTGCCAAATTTCTTACAGCAGGATTAACATTTGCAATACTTGGTAGTATCTAAAAGTAAAGAAACATATTGGAGAGTAAAAATAAATTGTGAAATAGTTTTACTAAATAATATTACACCATGCAACTTGTCTACAGTATTTAGTTAGCTGGCATTTAAATTACTGGTACCACAAAAATAGCAGAATTGACGCAATCACATACAATCTACCACCTACCTATACACTGGGGTAATTGTACAATGGCCAATTAACTTACCAATGTGCGCACCTTTAAAATATTTCCAAGAATTGAGAGCCACAACAGAAATTTAAGCTATTTGTCAGCAACAATTGTTCTGTGCCTGTGCCGCCACCCGCACCCTCCCCACTTCCAAAGACCCAAAGCAATTATAATTACAATATGGAGTTGCATTGCCCTATTAATGTGCAGTGCCACACCGCAGACGCAGCTGGTTTCTCATTGCAAGTTTAGTCAAATTTTGGAGGACTGCTATGGTTTTGGATACCGGTACCAAACGTGGTGAACAAATAGTTGCTTCATTTAGACATGACATGGTTGGTGTATATAGTATGGTCCTCTAACATATTGTCGCTGCTGAGCGAGGGCGTTGCCTCGAGCTCAGCTACCCGTCGCCTCTCGTGATCTCAAGGTGAGATCTGCTTATGTAACATGACACTCCCCTTAACCAATGATGTCACGTGACAGCCCTCGTAACCACTGACGAGGGCACGACCGTAAGTGGACTGACCATCAGCTGACACCAAAAGGCGAACACTCATAATGTAAAACTGTCCCATTTGCCTCTGTACTCCACAATTTGAGATTTGTAATATTTTAAAAAAATCACATGTGGTTAAAGTGCACATTGTCAGATTTTAACAAAGGGTATTTTTAACAAAGGGTATTTTTGCACATTTTGGATTCACAATTCAAATTACAGCAGTGTAGCGGCCTGGACGAGGTCAGGAAAAGATCAGACGCTAGACAGGTTTAAACAGTGGTCCTTTAATCTCTAGAGCGAGAGCACACCACACACACACCGAGAGCACACACCCAGGGTGGTCTGGAAACCCCGTGGCAGACCAACGGCCCAGTCCCTCAATCGGCGAGGGGGATGATCCAAGCAGTAGCTTACCCCCCCCCCCCCCCCCCCCCCCCGCCAAGTACCCAAGGCACGAAACGAACAGGAGGGCGTACACCATGCTCGGCACAGGAACGGGCAACTGACCAACAGGTGCAGGAGACGGAGTAGCCAGAGGGGGAGGTACCCTAGACAGAGGGCACCCTCGCTTACTGGGCCGCGCTACCAGCACCGGCTGATCAATATCAACGTGCTGGCTTCAGCCGCGCAACTGAAACAGTCTCATGCCGACCCCCCATGTCCAGGACGAAAGTGGACGAGCCATGTTCCAGGACCCAGAAGGGAACCTCGTACGGCCGCTGGAGAGGTGTCCGTTGCGCATCCCTACGCAGGAAGATGAACTGGCAGTCCTCCAAAGCAGAGGGAACGTGCGGATGGAAGGACCCATGACAAGACGCGGGCACCAGCGCCAGCTTGCCCACCGTCTCCCGAAGACGTCGCAGAGCGTCCAAAGGCTGCTCCACCTGGCCCTGTGCCGGCGGGATGAACTCCCCGGGGACCGTCAACGGAGAGCCATACACCAACTTGGCGGAGGAGGAGGCCAAGTCCTCTTTCTGTGCAGTGCGGATCCCCATAAGCGAGGGAATCCCCCCCATTTCAAGGCACCATAATGTTTGGGACACATGGCTTCACAGGTGTTTGTAATTGCTCAGGTGTGTTTAATTTCCTTCTTAATGCAGGAAAAAGAGACACGAGGACCAAAGTTGTGCCAATGAAAGTTAAAGAAGCCATTATGAGACAGAGAAACAGGACTAAAACTGTTAGAGACATTAGCAAAACCTTAGGCTTACCAAAATCAACTGTTTGGAACATCATTAAGAAGAAAGAGAGCACTGGTGAGCTTACTAATCGCAAAGGAACTGGCAGGCCAAGGAACAGCTCCACAGGTGATGACAGAAGAATTCTCTCTATAATGAAGAAAAATCCCCAAACACCTGTCCGACAGATCAGAAACACTCTTCAGGAGTCAGTCAATGCTCACTGTCCGCAGAAGACTTCATAAACAGAAATACAGAGGTTACACTGCAAGATGCAAACCACTGGTTAGCCACAAAGGTCCTGTGGACAGATGAGACGACGATTAACTTATTTCAGACTGATGGCAAGAGCAAAGTATGGAGGTGAGAAGGAACTGCCCAAGATCCAAAGCATACCACCTCATCTGTGAAACACAGTGGTGGGGGTGTTATGGCCTGGGCATGTATGGCTGCTGAAGGTACATTGGTGATACAACAGCTGATGGTAGTAGCATAATGAATTCTGAAGTGTATAGACACATCCTATCTGCTCAGGTTCAAACAAATGCCTCAAAACTCATTGGCCGGCAGTTAATTCTACAGCAAGACAATGATCCCAAACATACTGCTAAACCAACAATGGAGTTTTTCGAAGCTAAAAAAAAAAAAGGTAAATTCTTGAGTGGCCAAGTCAATCACCCGATCTGAACCCAATTGACCATGCTATTTATATGCTGAAGAGAACATTGAAGGGGACTAGCCCCCAAAACAAGCATAACCTAAAGATGGCTGCAATTCAGGCCTGGCAGAGCATCACCAGAGAAGACACCCAGCAACTGGTGATGTCCATGAATTGCAGACTTCAAGCAGCAATTGCATGCATAGGATATCCAACAAAATACTAAACTAGACTACTTTCATTATGGTGCCCTGAAATGGGGGGGCTATGTATAAACACTGCTGTCATTTCTACATGGTGAAACCAAAATGTATAAAAATATCCTTTATTAAAATCTGACGATGTGCACTTACACCACATGCAACTTTTTCTATTACAAATCTCAAATTGTGGAGTACAGAGGGAAATATATAAATGATGGGTCTTTGCCCCAAACATTATGGAGGGCACTGTATGTTTCTATAAGATCCCCTGTCATCCTTCTAAATTCCAGTGAATACAAGCCCAGTCGACTCATTCTTTCATCATATGTCAATCCCGCCATCCCGGGAATTAACCTGGTGATCCTATGCTGCACTCCCTCAATAACAATAATGTCTTTTCTCAAATTAGGAGACCAAAATTGCACACAATACTCCATGCAGTCTCTCCAGGGCCCTGTACAACTGCAGTAGGACCTCCTTGCTCCTAAACTCAAATCCTCTCGCAATGAAGGTCAACATGGCATTAGTGTCATTTTTAGAATGGCAGGCAGTGACTAGTGGGGTGCTGCAAGGATCGGTGCTGGGACGCCAGTTATTTACAATATATATATATTGACGATTTAGACGAGGGAATTAAATGTGACATCTCCAAGTTTGCGCATGGCACAAAGCTGGGTGACAGTGTGAACTGTGATGTGGATGCCATGAGGCTGCAGGGTGACCTGGATAGATTGGGTGAGTGGGCAGATGCAGTATGATGCGGATAAATGTGAGGTTATCCACTTTGGTGGCAAGAACAGGAAGGCAGATTATTATCTGAATGGTGTTAGATTAGGAAAGGGGGAGGTGGAACCAGTCTGAAGAAGGGTCTCGACCCGAAACGTCGCCTGTCTCCTTCGCTCCTTGGATGCTGCTGCACCCGCTGAGTTTCTCCAGCTTTTTGTGTACCCTTAACATGGCATTAGCTTTCTTCACTGCCTGCTGCACCTGCATGCTTACTTTCAGTGACTGATGTGCAAGCACATCCAGGTCTTGTTCCACCTCCCCCTTTCCTAATCTAACACCATTCAGATAATAATCTGCCTTCCTGTTCTTGCCACCAAAGTGGATAACCTCACATTTATCCGCATCATACTGAATCTGCCGACTCACCCAATCTATCCAGGTCACCCTGCAGCCCCATGGCATCCACATCACAGTTCACACTGTCACCCAGCTTTGTGCCATGCGCAAACTTGGAGATGTCACATTTAATTCCCTCGTCTAAATCGTCAATATATATATATATTGTAAATAACTGGCGTCCCAGCACCGATCCTTGCAGCACCCCACTAGTCACTGCCTGCCATTCTAAAAATGACCCATTAATTCCTACTCAGCCTCCCGTCTGCCAACCAGTTCTCCATCCAGGTCAATACCCTACCCCCAATACCATGTGCTCTAATTTTGCACACTAATTTTCCAGATACACCACATCCACAGGCTCTCCCTTATCCATTGTACTTCTTATATCCTCAAAAAATTCCACAAGATTAGTCAAGCATGATTTCCCCTTCATAAATCCATGTTGACTTTGACCGATCCTGTCATTGCTTTCCAAATGCGCTGCTATAACTTCTTTATCATCGACTCAAGCATCTTCCCCACTAGCGATGTAAGGCTAACTGGTCTACAATTCCCCATTTTCTCGCTCCCTCCTTTCTTAAAAAGTGGGGTTGCATTGCCTACACTCCAATCCACAGGAACTGATCCAGAGTCAAGAGAACATTGGGAAATGATCACCAATGCATCCATGATTTCTAATGCCACCTCTTTGAGTACTCTGGGGTGCAGACCATCAGGAACTGTGACTGGGGATTTATCTGCATTCAGTCCCAACAGTTTACCTAACACCATTTCCTGACATGTGGATTCCCTTCAAATTTTCCCTCCCACTAGATCCTCGGTCCACTAGTATTTTTGGGAGATTGTTTGTGTCTTCCTTAGTGAAGACAGAACCAAAGTACTCATTTAACTGTTCTGCCATTTCGGTTTCCCATTATAAATTCAACTGTCTGATTTGAAGGGACCTACATTTGTCTTCATTGATCTTTTGCTTTTTACATATCTAAAGAAGCTTTTAGTCAGTTTTTATATTCCCTGCAAGCTTTCTTTCATGTTCTTTTTTCCCCCCACTTAATTAACCCCTTTGTTGATTTCTAAATTTCTCCCAGTCCTCCGGTTTGCTGCTTCCTCTGGCCAATTTTTCCTTGGATTTAACACTATCCTTGATTTCCCTTGTTAGCCACGGTTGAGCCGCCATACCAGTTTTATTTTTTCGCCAGACAGGGATGAACAAGTTTTGGAGTTCATCCATGCAGTCTTTAAATCTTTGCCATTGCATCTCCACCATCACCCTTTAAGTGTAATTTGCCAGTCCATCCTAGCCAATTCCCATCTCATACCTTCAAAGTTTCCTTTCTTTAAGTTCAGAACCCTAGTCTCTGAATTAACCGTGTCACTTTCCATCCTAATGCAGAATTCCACCATATTATGGTCACTGTTGCCCAAGGGGCTATGCACAACAAGATCGATAACTAATCCTTCTCATTACACAATACCCAATCTTGGATAGCCTGTCCTCTAATCAGTTCTTCTACATATTGGTTTAAAAAAACATCTAGATACATTCCAGGAAATCCTCCTCCTCAGCGCTGCTACCAATTTGGTTGGCCCAATCTATATGTAGATTATAGTCACCCATGATAACTGCTTGGAACTAAAACCGGTATGTAATATTAACTCATTAACACCACCTGCATCATCTTCCATCAATTAAATAACCGAGAGAAAACTGGGATGGCAATCATTGGCTACTCTATATTAGTCTTGCATTTTGTGAGCACAACAAAAGTTAACTATTTTTTCTTCTTGTAATAATATTGATGTCAATGTTGTAGCTATAACAGAACACTGTAGGATCTGCTAATTAAGGGTCTTTGATCCTGATGTTGCCAGACCTGTTTCCAGTATTTGTTCTTATTTTAGTTGGTAGATAACAAAGATATAAAACACTGTTCTCCAGAACCACAACTAGGGCTGTGTAATGACCCATGTCTTTGTTGTTTCTCGTGCACTCACCTGTTCAAATTGGATGAAAAACAGCTTCTGAGATGGAGATGACTGTGAGAGGTCATGATAGTCCATTCACTCAGAACTGTTGGGTAAAAATCTTGCATTTCCCTCCCCTACCCTACCCGTGTTGGGTTCTGACATCACTGAATCACAGCCTTCTCTAGTTATTTAGTGGTCCTGCACCATTTACAACAGATTAGATCCATTGTTTGTGGAAGAACCTAGGGAACCACACTGGTGTAAAGCAGATTGATGAGAAGATGGCTAAATAGTTTTTCCCATTGTTTTGGTGCTCAAATAATCTGCATCAAATTCATTCTGATAGACCACTAATTTATTACCACTATATACGGATTTATGTTAGAAGCTTGGTTGAATGTGCATCCAAAACCATTGAGGATAAAGAGAGCCACTTCCCCCTCAGCTCGTGATCACTTTCTTGATAGTTTAAAGAATAAGTATTAAATGTTGAACTTGCGAGCAACACTCACATTTCAAGAGGTGCAAGAAACTTAATTTGTCCTGACTGAATTTTAAGTTTTTGGGATAGAATTGATTTAAGCAGATTAAAATAAATCCCAAATCAGAAAACAAGTTTGAAGCATATCAGAAATTCAAATGTGAATATGGATGTAAGCATTTGTTTTACCACCCACAATCACCATGAAAAATCTTCTTGGCATTGAGAACAAATTACACTTCCTAAACTCTTGTTTCAATCTAAACTATTTGAATTACTCAGACTAGATTACAGCAAAGAAACCAGGTAGTAAATATGAAAGTCATACCAAAGCTTCTGTGATTCCATCGAGAGTCGAACCCAAACCCTTTGTAACAGCCATTTGTTTGAGAAGCTCATTGCACATGATCAGGCATTTTAACATTGTTTCAGGGTCATCCTTTTTTAAATTAAAAAAAGAGAAAATGTGAAATGTAGCACAATTTAGAATTCCATGAAACGTCTAATGATTAGCAGCACGTAGATAATAAACTAGCTTTAAGGTTGATGTGAGGCGATTACGACACGAAATATTAAAAAACGTATTCACCTCCACTGTCACTTTTTTGGTTCAACAGCTTGGTTTACCAAATAAACAAAATTACATTTTTTTAATCAGATTATAAATGTTATGGTGCTCTTGAGAGAAACATACAAATATTCTTTAAATCATTATAAAGTAGGTTTTTGGAAAACTTAATGTAGTCATACAGAAGATTTTCAATTATACAATTTAAAGCGAATCTTGTTATATCTGCTAACAATAAGTAGAAATGACGTGAGATTCACAAGACAGAAATGTAATCTCTGAATTAACTGTCTGAATGACAATAAAGTTTTCAATGAGTCCCTGCAAAGGAACTATTTAAAAAAAAATAGCTGGTGCAGTAATTGGGTGATTCTATGTTAATATGATAATAAGGCAGAAGGACAGTCGAGGGTCCCCTTCAACAATTGATGGAATCACAACTTTATACTCAGTCATCTGAGTCAAGAATGCGTAATACAAACAATTAATGCACTAAGTATTCCATTCTGAGCAACAACACAATTGCAAACTTGATGAGCAACAGTTTGGAGTTTTTTTAGGATAGTAACTCAATGCAAATACAAATGTGAAATTTAACCCTGAGAAATGAATGAATGAAATGAATGAATGAATGGTTTTAAGTTCCTTGGAACCATCATCTCCAAGGACCTGAAATGGGGGGGGGGGGGGGTCACCATCGACTCCACAGTCAAAAAGGCCCAACAGAGGATGTACTTCCTGCAGCAGCTGAGGAAACACAATTTGCCACAGGCAATGATAGTCCAATTCTATACTGCCATCCTACAGTCTGTCTTCACCTTCTCCATCATGGTCTGGTTTGGCTCAGCCACCAAGCACAACATCCAGAGACTGCAGCGAATTGTCCGATCAGCTGAGAAGGTCATTGGCTACAACCTTCCCTCCATTGACGAACTGTACACTGCAAGAGCCAGGAAGCGAGCGGATAAGATCATCTCTGACCCCTCTCACTCTGGCCACAAACTCTTTGAAGCATTTCCCTCTGGAAGGGGACTCCAGACTGTCAAAGCCACCACAGCCAGACATAAAACAATTTTTTTCCATGAGTAGTAGCTCTACTCAATAACCAAAAGTCTGTAGCCTCCTTTTGCTCTGGTATTTTGTTTCATTCACATGTTTAAACTATAATGTTTTATTATGAATGATTAATGTTTTATGTGTCATTCTTAATTGTTACTGTATGTCATGTTGTTACTTGCGAGTGGAGCACCAAGGCAAATTCCTTGTATGTGTACATACTTGGCCAATAAACTTATTCATAAGTTAAGCTTTCTGTAAAATAAAAGTACCTTTTCAATGAAATTTTCTTTAACTTCTGGTTGTTCAATTGCCTTAATCATTTCGGTTTTGAAGTTTTCTAATTCCTCAATTTTCTGCTTCAGCTTTGAGGCAGCAATGAAATCCTGGCTAGCTATACTCTCTTCCAGTGCTTGTTTTGCTTCTATCAGTTGAACTTTAATATTGGCAAGCTGCGGAAATAGAAATAGAATATTGGTGTATTAACATAGTAATGCCCAGAAATTCATAACAGTGAGCTAATATTCGCAGTTGGGGTGAGCCATCGCTCTTGCTCTTGTGTATCAAAATCTATGCAATTAATTTATGACGATCGAACAGGCAGATTCACAGTAGAGCCAAAAAGTTAGATTTACCTTCTGGAAAATGCTTAGAATTCTTCCAAGCGTCCACAATAATCAGAAATATAAAACCATTAAATAACAAATAAAAGATTTTATATATAAAAATCACTTAAATACTCTTAAACAATTACAAATATTATGCAATCACCAAATTAAAAAAAAACATTGCTTTCATTGCCCTTTCCCTCAGTCATTACTTTCCATTGAAATGATAGGCTTGGATTCAGCATGCAGATTTCTTAATATAACTGCTGTGAATTTCACAATGTTTGTATTTCACCACTCGATTTCCACCTTAAGTGCAACCAGGAAAATGACAGTGGAACTTGGCTAATAAGTTCAGAACTTGTGCACTGGAGAGTGAACATTGGAAGTGTGGGGGAGAACTGCCAGCATTCCGAGCAAGTCCCATGCCTTTTTACAGTTGTAACTGCTCAGGCCTTTGTTACAAATCAGAAGTAAAATTTTAACACTTTGAATTGGCATCTCAAAAGCAACCTTCCAAATCACTAAGATATAAAAGTCTTTATCCAGTTTTCCAATTTTGCAATTTATCACTTCACTTTTAAATCATTCAATGGTGTGTACAATAAAAATACTCCTCATGTGCATCAAATCTCCAAAATATTAATATTGTCTTTAAATGGTACATTGTTACAAATTATGCATAGCCAAAATAGTCACTAGCCTAGTTATACCTTGACTTGCCGACTCCTTTCTTCGTCAGCATTCTCTTGCACATCAACATGAACAGTTGGCACTCGGATATCTGATATTATTTCTGCAACCTGCAATATTAAATCAAGTAATAACAATAATTGAAGAGTCTCATTTTGCTAGAAGAACAAGGTGCAATCTAGAATTAAGAAGATTGCCCAAAAATGACATGAGGATTTTTTTTTTAAGTTAGCAGTCTGAGACAGTAATAAACTGATAGAGACTGGAGGCAGATTTGATTGCAGAATCAAAAGGAGGCGGGGTAAGTATTTGAACAGAAAGAATTGGCAGTTATGGGGTGAGGGCAAAAAAGTGGAACAAGCTGAGCAAGTACAGACTACAGCAAGTAAAAGCTTGAATATCCAACTTTTATGGTACAACCATTCTGTTGCTTGCAAGTTAATTTTGAATGTCTCTCTCAATATGGAATTTCACAATGTACCACATCTCTGGAGTTGATAGGAAAAAGGACAAATGCAAGATCCATTTGGTATCCTGTAAACTGCATTGTTCACTACAAAGATAATCTTTCCATGTTTTCCTTGTTGGAAATCAGGAACTCACTGTCGGCCAACATAACACAAATGGAGAACTATTTTTTTTCTGAGAGCAATAGAACCTAAAACCCTGTCAAAATTCAATAACCTTTTACAATAACCGTTACCATCTTAGATCAAAACTACAATCAAATTAACATTGAACTCTAAATTCATAAATACATATATCAGTTACTACCTTGATTTTCCAGTAATTAAACTGATATATTTGAAGGTTCATACAGGTACAATAACCCACCAACCTTTTCCTTTTTTTTTTTTCGATAACCCAATACTTTGAAGAAAATGATTAATGATGCCAGAATTTTGTTTTTAGCTCCTAATTGTTTAATGTATAATTTAAATTCCTTCAGTTTTGTGACGGGATGTATATCTCCGTGAACTTACATCGACATATCAAAAGACAAGCTGTTCTAAATAACTAGTTGTTTGCTCACCAGTATGTTACTATACTCTACGCCATTTAACACTCCCCACCCCAAAAAAGTGTATTATTAATCTGTGCCTTTTTGTCTATTTACACCTTTACAAAAGCTGCCATTAACAACGCCTTCTCTCCGGCATCACAAATCTATCTTCTCTTGGTCTCACATCTTTCCATTCCTCTCCTTCTCTACAAGTTTAAACAAGCCCGTTTTATTTTTTAAGTTTATCCAGCTCTGAAGAAAATTAATCAATCTGGAATCTTTCTCCACTGATCCTGCGTAATCTACAGTGTTCCGGAATTAGTTAAAAAATATTTTGTTATTTCAAGTGGATTTCAGTGCAAGATCAAAGATAGCTTGCTCCAAATACATAGAACCACTGTGAAGCTGAATTTGAATTTTTTTTTAACGTGTGGTCTCCCTACCCATAGGATATACTTGAAATAGGGGGAATGCAGTGAAGATATCTCAGATTGATTCATAGGGTGGAGAGTTTGTCGCACAAGCAGAGTTTGATCAGAAAAGTTTGGTATTCTCTTACTTTAAGAGGAATTACTTATGATGTCAGCAAAAAGTACAAAATTCTGCAGTCAGGAATCAGAGACCCCTAATTATATTCAAAAAAGAGAAATTCCTACACTAGAGGGTGGAATTCATTGCCCATGATGGTTATGGAACTTCAGACGTTAAGCATATCTATAATGGATGCATTTTATGGATTCTGCCAGAAACAAGGTAAATGGGGTTAGTACAGCAAAGTAATTCTCTTATTGAATGTTAACCAGGCACAAGGTATCTTGATTTTATTTTGTTCTTGCATTTATATGTATGTAATGGAATTGAATGTGCTACACTGACAAAGTCAAACTAGCTTCAGTTGGACATTAATTATTAATAATATCTTGGATTCATTACCATGTCTGTGAAATAATTGTAAAATTTGTCAGAGAGTAAAGAAGGTCTTTAACCCCGACATAGACAACACTACATATGATTGAGGCCGCATGACACTCTCGCCATATAACTACAAGTCTTTGTTTGTGCCCACGATTTGTCTCTGTGTTAATCTGGTTAATTCAGATTTTCTTCCAATTTCTTCCAATTGCCAGAGCCTTCCCATTTTCACACATCCTACTCACATTTTTCCCGTTGTGGCGATAAACATCTCCCCGTCGCATTTCCACCTACATTTCCGAAGTTATTAATCGATGAAATTTTAAAAACAGTCCGATTTCTTCAAACTCACCCATTTCGGGAGAAAAAAGTCAGAGTGGCGTCACAATGCACTCATAAGGCAGGACGGGCCACTCCGGGAGGGAGAGGCACACCAGCGCTCCAACCCCCCCCCCACCAGTGCACCAATCACAATGGGCTCTCAAGCTGCCAATTGCCATACCCCAATTGCCATACTAAAAACCAACCTATATACAACCCTTCATTCTTACAAACAGCAGATATCGTTTGCTCTTTTCCCTTACAGTAATATTTTTCTTTCTTCACAGTCTTATGTGCTCTTGGTATCATTCAATACAATACAGTGGAGAAATGGTTACAATATTAAATGATTTCTGTGTATTTTCCAATCTATGGACAGATCCAACTCATAGATGTCTGTAAAACGAAAGCCATTTGCTCACCAGGAGACAGCCTGTAATAACTTGAAACCAGACCTTTATTTTTAGGCATGATGAATTCTAGAAGACAATTCCCGAACATGGTTAATTGTTAAAAGTTAGATTTTACAGGGCACTGTGAGTTTTTTAAGAAGTAGCATACCTGGGGAAAGAAGTAACTACACCAAATGATGTGAACATTTATTAAAATTTACATTTAGTTTAATGATAACCACATCACATGGCAACTGGGAGAAGTACATTCCACCCTTGCAACTGCACTTCTCTCAGCCTTATAAACCAAGTATAGCAATCCTCCAATAGATCACCAATAGAATGCCCAAATTCTCGAATTAATAGTTAAATAAGGCATACATTTTAACACCATGAAATCTTCATGGCAGAACTGCACTCTTACCAGCCGAATCCTTCTATCATTTTCTTTCTGGATGCTGAGCAATTGCTTCATCACTTTTGCTACAAGAGTACTCGGTGTATTAGGCAAGAGAAGAATTTCCTTCAACACTCCCAGCATACATTTCCTGGAAAAACAGACCACAAAATCTGAATCAAGCAGCATCCGGAGACTTCAACTACACCAAAAATGCAATCAAAATGAAAATTCACATTGTAACGTTATTTACACCCATTTCTTAAAATACCACTCAAACATATATTGGAAAAACTGAATTAAAATCAGGTGCTTTTGATTGGTCAAATAACAGTAAATTGTTGATTTTCAGTGTTTTCAGACAACTAATCTCTCCTGTATGTTAAGTATACCAGACATCAATCTTAAAATTTGACGAGGACACAAGACTCGAAAATAAAGTTAACAGAGAGGAGAATTTAGTTTAGTTTAGAGATACAGCACAGAAACGGGCCCTTCGGCCGACCAACGATCCCCGCACATTAACAGGGACAATTTTTACATTTATCAAGCCAATTAACCTACAAGCCTGTACGTCTTTGGAGTGTGGGAGGAACCAGAAGATCTCGGAGAAAACCCACGCAGGTCACGGGGAGAACGTACAAACTCCGTACAGACAGCACCCGTAGTTGGGATCGAACCCGGGTCTCCTGCGCTGCATTCACTTTAAGGCAGCAACTCTACCGCTGTGCCACGGTGGCCGCCCTTAGGGTAGTAGACATTAGGAGGATATAATAAGAACTGAATAAATGGGCATACATCAAACAGAAACTCAAAAACATAAAATGATTCAATTTTGAAACAAATGAAGAGTGGCACTGAAAACGAAATACTACAATTTAAAAAAATAATGCAGGAACATATGAAAAACATTTGCAGGTATCACAGTTTAGGTGGACTTAAAAAGGTTCACAGGACATTTGGTTTTATAAATAAAATAACATACAAAACCAAGGAAGCAATACCATAGAAACATAGAAAATAGTTGCAGGAGTAGGCCATTCGGCCCTTCGAGCCTGTACCGCCATTCAATATGATCATGGCTGATCATCCAACTCAGTATCCCGTACCCGCCTTCTGTCCGTTCCCCCTGATCCCCTTAGCCACAAGGGCCACATTTAACTCCCTCTTAAATATAGCACATTAACTGGCCTCAACTACCTTCTGTGGCAGAGAATTCCAGAGATTCACCACTCTCTGTGTGAAAAATGTTTTTCTCATCTCGGTCCTAAAAGACTTCCCCCTTATCCTTAAACTGTGACCGCTTGTTCTGGACTTCCCCAACATCGGGAACAATATTCCTGCATCTAGCCTGTCCGACCACTTAAGAATTTAGTAAGTTTCCATAAGACAACCCCTCAATCTTCTAAATTTTAGCGAGTACAAGCCGAGTCTATCCAGTCTTTCTTCATATGAAAGTCCTGACATCCCAGAAATCAGTCTGGTGAACCTTCTCTGTACTCCCTCTATGGCAAGAATGTCTTTCCTCAGATTAGGAGACCAAAACTGTACGCAATATTCCAGGTGTGGTCTCACCAAGACCCTGTACAACTGCAGTAGAACCTCCCTGCTCCTATACTCAAATCCTTTTGCTATGAATGCTAACATACCATTCGCTTTCTACACTGCCTGCTGCACCTGCATGCCTACTTTCAATGACTGGTATGCCATGACACCCAGGTCTCATTGCATCTCCCCTTTTCCTAATCGGCCACCATTCAAATAATAGTCTACTGTTTTTGCCACCAAAGTGGATAACCTCACATTTATCCACATTATACATGCATTTGCCCACTCACCCAACTTACCCAAGTCACCTTGCAGCCTCCTAGCATCCTCCTCACAGCTAACACTGCGACGAATCTTTATAAAATGCTGGTTATACCACTAGTTGAAGTATTGTGATAATATATGAACAGATCTCTTTTGGAGGGATGTTGAGACAATGGAGAAGGCATGACGGAAATTTACTTGAACAGTGCCAAATAAATTGAACTTTAGATACAGATAGAGAATGTAGTAATGTTCTTGTGGCAAATCGAATCATTCGAATATCAGAAAGGAATTTATTTTGCCAGATAAAAAAAATAAATAGGAATCACAGATACTCAAATGAATCAAGTAACATAACAACATAAATTTTAAATAAAATTAGAACAAGTTATTGTGGTCTAGAATTCACAGCCTGAAAAGATTAAACACACTTTCTAAGGGGAATTTGCACTAATGCTTGAGAAAAATAAATACTATGTGACTCTTAAGGAGAAAAGGAAAGAATGTGTTTTTGAAGGTGGTCAAAGCGGCCATGATCCTATTGAATGGCAGAGCAATGAATGACCTATTCCTGTTCCTGCATCTTTGTCCAGCCTGAGGCAAGGCAATGGAGGCCAATTCTCTGGGTGCTTTCAAGATGGAGCTCTTAAAGATAGTGGAGAAGGTAGGAACGAGGTACTGATTGTGGATGATCAGCCATGATCACACTGAATGGCGGTGCTGGCTCGAAGGGCCGCATGGCCTACTCCTGCACCTATTGTCTAAAGTTGTACATTATTGATAAGGAGGAAAACTTGGTAGGGGGTGCAATAGATGGCTACTTTACAGAAACAAGTTTTACCACCATCTCTCAATATTACCAAAAACCTGAATGATATGACCACAATCATTTGCACTTTGATGTAACATTATCCAATTCCAACATTTAATCAAGTTGTGATTGTACATAAAAATAGTTTACTGGCTCATATCCGACATCAATTGATTGTTGACATCTTCAAACTATTTGAAAATACAAGATAAATTTAACAAAATATACCTGCCACCCTCTTCTGATGTATCCAGGCAACCAACGAGACTAAGCAACTCTTGACTTATGAATTCTTTTTTCATTACGTCTTCAACTTGGGTAAAGTCAGCTCTCAGCGACTCTTTCAGAACAGGAAGGTTTTTCAAGAAACTAATAACAGAAGAAATCAATAGCAATTTGTAAACTAAATATTTTAGCTGCATTTTCCAATCCCTCCCAATAATTGGTTAAAAGGTTCATTTCATTCATTTGGTATTTATCCAATAAGTAGAGATGAAGTCTATAAAATTACAAACTTGGGCAAATAAAATCCCCACAGGAAAAAGCTCTGCAGTCTTTTGACACAAAGCCTCCACGCAGGATGCAACATCCAGCACACGGCACATGACAAATAGCTCATTGGAATATTTTCCAATAATAAATTTGCCAACTTCTGAAGCCACTCTAGTATTGGCTTTCTACAACTATAACTCCCCCAGTTCAACTGATGCCCAGTCTGCCAGAGGACGCAACAAATGGTTGAGTCAGAGCAAGTGCATTTGTCTGTGCTGGTGGAGTGTAACAGACAATCTTCACTTCAGCAGCCATCTAAATGTACGTTCCTTACACCTCAACGATAACCAAATTTCTGTTGTGCTCATTATGTACAGGTTTGGTGTCCAAAATTTAGCCATCTGAAAACCAAATACTCTGTGGTTCGGATAGCCGGTAGTTCTCCATTACCTTTACAATTGTGCAGATTATTTGTTATTTGTTCCAAGTGGACCTGACCTAACCAAAGGTGTAAGACCATACTTTGGTAAAGAATTAACAAATGCACGTCAAACCAATCTTCTCAATAAGAAGCAATAGAAGAATGACTCATCTGCAATTGGACTCTGGCGTCAAGAGATTGCAGATGTTGGAATTTTAATCAAGGAACAAAGTGCTGGAGGAACTCAACGTTTTTTTTTGCTCCAGTTGCAGTGTGTTACATTTAGGACATGTCCAATTAATGAATTGTTTGGAGATTGACTGTTTAGCATTCAAATAAATGTTGAATTTTTCACAATCATGTCCAAGTTCTTGTGTCAAAGGTGGCAGCCATTCGGTCTAGTCTATTCCAGCTCACAGGACAATCCCATTCCTCCATGAATTTTCCCTACTCCCACCAACTTCCCCTAGATTTTACCTCCAACCTGCACGCTAGAGGCACATTAGAGTGACCAATTAACCTTCCAAATTTTGGAATGCATGTATATCCCAGAACACCCAGAGGAAACGGGGCACTGATCACAGCAAGAATATACATATTCCACAGACTGTGCTGTGCTGGAGATCAAGATGGAAACCGGATTTCTGGCACTGCCAGGCAGTAACTCTGCTAGCCAAGTGACTATACCTCCCTTTGATACTCTTATTCTACTATTTTGATAAGCTCAAATAATTTCTCATGCCCTACATCATCACTTTTAATTATAAAATTAGCAATATTTTTTTCCATTTGTAGTAATAACCGGTCCAATTTTAAAAAAGATTCTGAAAATTCAATTCATAGTCAAGTCATACAGCATGGAAACAGGCCCTTTGGCCCAACTTGCCCCAGCTACACTAATCCCACCTGCCGCATTTAGCCCATATCTTTCTAAACCTATCCCATCCATGTGCCTGTCCAAATGTTTTTTTTTAAATGTTATGATAGTATGTGACTCAACTACTTCCTGACAGTAGTAGTAGTAGTAGGCCCCTCGGTCATGACTGACCATAGGTGATGCATCCTGGTTAATGCAAGCTCATATGGAGCACAGGCTGTTGCCCATGCAGCACGTCCCCCTCTCTCCATGTCGCTGATCGATCCAAAGGAATTGCAGGGCCATTACAGTTTGGTACCAGCGCCGTCGCAGGAGCTGGTTGTAGACAACGACGAACTGCCTTAGGGGCTCCGACTCCGGATTTTCTTGAGGTTTACTCCAGGAGCCTGGATATGGCTGGATGTGGCCACAAGGCAGTGGAGGTTTTAAATCAGTTTTCCCTCCCCTAGATGTAGCAATGTTACAAAATGTTGAGATTTAAAAAATCAAGTCTGCAATTTATCCCATCAGATAAAGCATAAAAATAAGTTTAATTTGACACCTAATTCACTTTCATATCTTCAGTATAAAAAAAGTAATGGCCATATTCATACTCGGAAATTAGCATCTTGTTCCCCATTGCCTTTCCATTGACTTAACAGAAAGGTTGTGATCTAGGACAGTCAAAAGCCCATAACTTTCTTAAAAATTAAGAGCTCAATGAAATTTTGAGTTATTATAGATTGAAGCATTCTGAAACAAATATGAAACAATATTACTTGGATGACCTGAAATTAAAGCATATAATTAGTTAGTTACCTAACTGTAGCTAATTACAAAATTCAATTACTAGATCTAAACATCTATCCATTTCTTAAGAAAAGACAAACTTTTTTAAATAGCCTAAGTGTCCAAATAACATTCACACAATAATTCACAATATAACATGATTTTTAAATCTCATTTTCATGAATTTATAGGCCAAATGGAAGGAATTTAGTGTTTAATTCCTGTAAATGAATGGCCATTTAAATCAACTTACGAGTGGGTTTTAGTGGAATGCAGTGGATTGGAACGTTGCGGTTTGCGGTGAAGTCGGCATGAAAAACACTGCCGGTTCATACATTTTTTTTGTCCCCATTTTGCAACATGAAAATGTGATTAAAGGCTTCCTAAAAACCAAGTTTTAATGTAAAAATAAACTGTGCACTTTATTTTCTCCCCTACGTAAAATCCTTCCCGTTGTCGGCGCTCACGGCTTTAGAAGATGATTTTTAAATTACTCTAGCTAATAATCTAGCGTAATTTAAAAATACCTTCATGAATGAAATGTCGGAACGATTTTTTTTCAGCAACGAAATCCCCTGACATGGATCGATTTGCCCAGTCTGTGGAAAAACGGCCCTTTAAACACGCCCCCCTCTGAAAGGCACCAAAGTCACGCACACGGGAGGGGCAGAACTGCAGCGCTGCTCAAAGTAAGTTTCGTAATATACCTACTAGATGGACTGCCTTCCCAGGTTGACGAGCCCCATCTGCCCGAGACTCGTAGGGGTGGGAGCGTTTACCTACCCGTGCAGGTCGATAGCACCTGCCCACTGCCTTAAGCTCGTTCCATATACCCCCCCATGCTTTGTGTAAAAAAAGTTGCCCCTTCGGTTTCTATTAATTCATCCTCTCAATCATTCTAATTGCTCTCTTCTTCATTGTTCCATTAGCTACAATATTATTTTATTCTGTTTTATATTGTACCCTATATTAATTGTAATCTTATCGATAATCAAAGTGACAGTATTACATCTGAACAGTGATTAGCAACATATCACAATATCAAGCATGATACACTTGCTTCAATTTCTTTATAAGGACCTGGAAATTCATTTCCTTATTTGTTTACATTTTCTTTAGACAAAAACCCATTTTGATGATTTGAGCAAGCAATATAACACACCAAAAATCTGCCATAAAAGACAGTGCATATCAAATCAGATATGGGGAAAGATAAATAACTGTATTAAGAAATACAATATTTACACAAAGTTAATAATCTTATTATTGATGAACAGAACCAACATTTTAACGATTTAACAATTTAGCGTGTATACCTCAAGAGATATGATGCATAAATAGCTGCTTCAGGCAAAAGTTTTTCTAAGGTTTCTTCCCCTTTATTTCCCATTGATTTCACATAGTTGCAGAGACATTTCCAATACAGAGCATTTTCACAAGTTAAATTTTCTGCTGGTATCACTTTCCTGAAAGGCAGAAAACATTTTGAAAGTCAGATCAATATTTTAAAATTTAAAAAATGTTGCAACTCATTGTTTCGCTAAAAAAATTTAAAATGTCAAAATTATTTTTCACATATGCAGTGTGTTTGTGCAATTCACCACCTTATGGTTTGGGAGTATCATGTAGATAAATTCAGTAGCCAATGTTTGCAAAGTAATAACCCACGAACTGCAAATTGACAAGTGACATTGAAAATCAGTTTCTGTGGTTTGGTTTTGGAAGCAATGCTGGGAAGGCCATTGGGAAAATTATTGGATGTTTTAATCTACCTGAACAAATTTAGGTTGGGGCTTATCTGCTTATCTAAAAGATGATGCTCTCTATCAGAATGAAGTATTCAGTCTTAATTGAGAGCTGTCCAGGAGATTGAACCCTCAGGTTTATAACTCAGTTGGAGAATTTCCTAATGATTATAGACCTGCTTCCCCTTTCATCTTTGGGCACTCAATTTTTCTTCTTGAATATCTGCACCTCATTCCTTATTCAGAAAACACAGCTTTGATAAAGCAGAATTATGCAAAACAATAACATCAATTGTCACAAAGAAATAAAAATACAAGTTTAGAGACATAATATACTGGCAAGAACAAAATTATGCAAATTAATATTCAATTGCACAGAATTTTTCCAGGGCAGTGATGTAGAATGAGAAAATATGATTATTTAACTGCATAGTTAGATGTCAAGACACCCATAAGACAATCAATATAGTTGATCACTTTGAATTAGGAGCTTCCAATAAGCTACTGATAAATCACTTTAACTAGTAATCCAAGGAACCAAAGCAGTCATAAATGAAAGAATAAGGATGGGTTGCATTAAAACATTTAAACACACGTAAAGACATTTTCTAATTGAGATTTTTAAAATAACTGAATTGCATCTGGTAGCTAAAGAGAATTCTCTCTTGTGGGATTATCCAGATTAACCAGCAACAATCTTAAGAAAGGTGTTTTTGCATTATCAAGCTGCTTCATGTGGTGGGTATTATGAAAGTTATAAACATTGAATTAACTAGTCTTTGTGAAAAAGCATAGCAGAAAGGGTTATGGGCAGAAAGAGTGGTTTGTAAAATAAAATATATATCCGAAGTGGTGCACTATTTGTAAATTCAGCTATGTTATAAGGAAGTGAAATCAAGAACCATATTTTGAGAACAATATCAAGATTTATTTGTCTGACAGGAAGGCTTCTTCTGCAGTCCTTATTATTGGGTACCATGCATCTGTTATTGAAAATGTTTTGGGGAGAGCAAAAAGGGAAAGGGATTTTATAAATGATAAAACACTGAGTATAAAGGAACAGAAGGATTATGGAATACATATCCTAACAACTCTTGAGATAGTGGATAAAAAAGTTGCAGGATATCAACTTCAAGTGGGAGATTATGGAGAACCGTTAATAAAACTAGCTGAGTCACACCTGGACCAATTCGCACAGTTTCCTGTCACATTTTAAGAAGTATATGTTGGACATGAGATGATACATAGATTAGTGAGGGAGTTAACAGGACAGAATTTTAATAATGAAGGATCAGTGTCTAGGTTAGGTCAAATAATTCCCTCCATAATGTTCAGGACAAAGACCCATCATTTATTTATTTGCCTCTGTACTCCACAATTTGAGATTTGTAATAGAAAAAAAATCACATGTGGTTAAAGTGCACATTGTCAGATTTTATTCAAGGGTATTTTTGTACATTTTGGTTTCACCATGTAGAAATTACAACACATAAAATGTATTTATATATACACTTCCGCCCTCCCCTCCACCCTCAGCCTCCCCTCCCAAAATCAACTGTTTGGAATATCATTAAGAAAGAGAGCACTGTTGAGCTTATTAATTGCAAAGGGACTGGCAGGCCAAGGAAGACCTCCACAGCTGTTGACAGAAGAATTCTCTCTATAATAAAGAAAAATCCCCAAACACCTGTCCAACAGATCAGAAACACTCTTCGAGTCAGGTGTGGATTTGTCAATGACCACTGTCCGCAGAAGGCTTCATGAACAAAAAATACAGAGGCTACAATGCAAGATGCAAACTGCTGGTTAGCCGCAAAAACAGACAAAGACAAAGGACATTTATTGTCACATACACCATTCCTCGTGCAGTGAAATTTGAGTTGCCATTTGCAGCACACCAATAAAAAATAAAGCACATTAAAGAACTTGACATTAAACATAAAAAACATCCCCCCACAATGGTTCCCACTGTGAGGGAAGGCAGCAAAGTCAGTCCTCTCCCTCTATGTGCACCCCGTGGTCGGGGTCTATTTGAGACCTCCGCAGTCGCCGCAACGGCAACCCGATGTTTCAGGCCCTCTCGCCGGATGATGGAGCTCCGGTGTCGGGAGAACACTATTCAGCGGCTTGGAGTGTCTGGAACGGCCACTTCCTCCCTGGAGACCGCGCTGGTCGGAGCTCCGACACTGGCTATCTCGGCAAGAGATCCCAGACTCCGCGGTGTTCAAAGTCAGCGCCGTCTGCAGCTGGACGCTCCGTAACCACAGCTCCGCGATGTTGGAGTCGGCGTTCTCAGCACTCCAGAGCTTACCACACGGCGACCTGGGTAAGACATCGCCCGCTCCACGGTGGTGCTTCAGCGTCGTGCCGCCGCCGAAGCTGAAGTTCTGCCCGGTCCCGGCAGGAAACACCGCTCCAATCCTGTTGGTAGGCAGCGAAGATGCGGCTCTGAGAAAAGACGCATCTCCGACCAGGTAGGGACTGGTGCCAGGTTACAGTTTGCCAAGAAGTACTTAAAAGAGCAACCACAGTTCTGGGAAAAGGTCTTGTGGACAGAGGAGACGAAGATTAACTTATATCAGTGAGATGGCAAGAGCAAAGTATGGAGGAGAGACGGAACTGCCCAAGGTCCAAAGCATACCACCTCATCTGTGAAACACGGTGATGAGGGTGTTACGGCCTAGGCATGTATGGCTGCTGAAGGTACTGGTTCACATCTTCATTGATGATACAACTGCTGATGGTAGTAGCATAATGAATTCTGAAGTGTATCTGCTCGTTCAAATGCTTCAAAATTCATTAGCCATTAGTTCATGCTACAGCAAGACAATGATCTCAAACATACTACTAAAGCAACAAAGGAGTTTTTAAAAGCTAAAAAATGGTAAATTCGTGAGTGGCCAAGTGAATTACCCGATCTAACCTGAATTGTGCATGCCTTTTATATGCTGAAGAGAAAACTGGCCCCCAAAATAAGCATATGCTAAAGATGTCTGAAATACAGGCCTGGCACAGCACCACCAGAGAAGACACCCAGCAACTGGTGATGTCCATGAATCGCAGGCATCAAGCAGTCACGGCATGCAAAGGATATGCAACAAAATACTAAACATGACTACTTTCATTTACATTACATTGCTGTGTCCCAAACATTATGGTGCCCTGTAATTGGGGGACTATATTTAAACACTGCTGTAATTTCTACATGGTGAAACCAAAATGTGTAAAAATGGCTTTTAATAAAATCTGACAATGTGAACTTTAACCAGATGTGATTTTTTTCTATTACAAATCTCGAATTGTGGAATAGAGGCAAATAAATAAATGATGGGTCTTTGTCCCAAACATTATGGAGAACACTGTAGATAGAGTTTGGATGCATAAAATTATTAAGGAGCTAAGTAAGAGCAGACAGGAGTTGCGTAGCGGTAGAGCTACTGCCCACAGCACCAGAGACCACGGGTTCAATCTGGATTACAGGTGCTCTCTGCACGGAGTTTGTAAGTTCTCCTATGACTGTGTGGGTTTTCTCCAGGTGCTCTGGTTTCCACCCACACTTCAAAGATGTACAGGTTAATTGGCTTTGTTAAAATTGTACGTTGTCAGTGTACGATAGTGTTAGTGTATGGAGCGATCGCCGATCAGCGCGGGTTTTGGTGGGCCGAAGGGCCCGTTTCCGATTGATAGCTCTAAAGTTTTTAAAAAGATGGATGATTTTCCTTTAGCAAATATCAATAGCTAAGACCAAATATTGGAGTAATTTCTAGAAGGAATAAAGTTGAGGTAAAAAGTAATTCCAAGGGTGGCAAAATGGCAATCTCCCATGCTGTAAAATTCTAAAATTATCCTTACATCAGGGACGCTTATCAAGGAGGCCATTCAGCCTCGAAAACATATGACACATCCTCTCTGGGTTTCTTCACCCTTCCTTACCTAACCCTAAAGTGCTACCTAACCTTTATTCCGATTTACTGACAACTGGTGGTCCAGCACCCCTTTTAATCAGAACAAAATTAAGAGAGCACAATTGAACCCCCCCAAGATTGCTCCTTGAAAATGTGGAGCCTAGGCCGGTGGAGGCGGACGATTTCAAGCTTATCGGGACCTCTGCGCCGATCGGTGGGTTAAATTTGTCCCCTTCGGCTGGGACTCAGGAACTCCAGCCCGGCTGGAGCTGGCAAATCTGTTCCGATAGCCGACTACCATGAACAATCAGCGGGTCGAATTTGCCGCCTGTAGCCGGGGCTAAGGAACTTTGGCCAGAGCCGGCAGATCTATTCCCATAGCCGAGCAGTCCCTATCTCCCCTTCGCCCCCCACAAGTTAGTAAGTTCCACGTTCTAAACGTTATGGTAAAGAAGTTGGTTCTGAACTTTCCATTTGATTTCTTGATGGGTAACCATAGTAGGACACTGATGACCTCATGTACATCCCCAGAACTTTTTGCTCTAGATAAAAATCTTTGTAAATTAAGACATTTAAGTCATGTTAAACTATTTCAAAAGTTAGAACAAATCATTTTTGTCGTACCCATTATTTAGATTTTGACAATTATCAACCAATTCCTCCAGCTGGCTTTGAGCAAACATAGCATTAAGTGCAAACTCAGCCTCATCAACACAATTTTCCACATCTAGACAATGGAGCAAGTCCAAAATATTGCCGTCCAACATGCGAAGCCAAGCCTGCAACAGCTTTTTCTGTAACACTTCTTTTACAGCATCTACAAATAAAAAAAATTATATTACCTGAAAATACAAAGCACATACTAAAAGGACCATATACACAATAGCTCCTACACATTGCCATCAATTAAATTTAGAGGTAGATAAGCAAAATATGGTTCATTCCAAAGGATCAAAATAACAAAAACTTTTTTTTAAAGAAAGAGCATGATGCTTATACAGTGCCCTCCATAATGTTTGGGACAAAGACCCATCATTTATTTATTTGCCTCTGCATTCCACAATTTGAGATTTATAATAGAAAAAAAAATACATGTGGTTAAAGTGCACATTGTCAAATTTTAATAAAGGCCATTTTAATATATTTTGGTTTCACCATGCATATATTATAACAGCGTTCATACATAGTCCACCCATTTCAGGGCGCCATAATGTTTGGGACACAGCAATGTCATGTAAATGAAAGTAGTCATGTTTAGTATTTTGTTGCATATCCTTTGAATGCAATGATTGCTTGAAGTCTGCGATTCATGGACATCACCAGTTGCTGGATGTTTTCTCTGGTGATGCTCTGCCAGGGCTGTATTGCAGCCATCTTTAGCTTATGCTTGTTTTGGGGGCTAGACCCCTTCAATTTTCTCTTCAGCATATAAAAGACATGGGCAATTGGGCTCAGTTCGGGCAATTGACTTGGCCACTAAATTAACTATTTTTTAGCTTTGAAAATCTCCTGTTCCTTTAGCATTCCTTTAGATGTTTGGGATCATTGTTTTGCTGTAGAATGAACCGCCGGCCAATGAGTTTTGAGGCATTTGTTTGAACTTGAGCAGATAGGATATGTCTATACACTTCAGAATTCATTATGCTACTACCATCAGCAGTTGTGTCATCAATGAAGATAAGTGAGCCAGTAACTTCAGCAGCCTTACATGCCCAGGCCTTAACACCCCCACCACTGTGTTTCACAGATGAGGTGGTACGCTTTGGATCTTGGGCAGTTCCTTCTCTCCTCCATACTTTGCTCTAGCCACCACTACGATATAAGTTAACCTTTGTCTCATCTGTCCATAAGACCCTTTTTCCAGAACTGTATTTGCTCTTTTAAGTATTTCTTGGCAAAGTGTAAACTAGCCATCCTATTTTTGTGGCTAATCAGTGGTTTGCATCTTGCAGTACAGCCTCTGTATATCTGTTCATGAAGTCTTCTGCGGACAGTGGTGATTGACAAATCCACACCTGACTCCTGAAGGGATTTTCTGATCTGTCGGCAGAACCGGATTTACCTTTAGGCTTCATAAGCTAAAGCCTAGGGCCTCCGGCCAAGGGAGGACTCGAGATTTATGGTTGCCCGGGTGCCAATGGCCACCTAACGTCCCGCCAGGCAACATAATAGTTGTGTCATTTTGCCCAGCTTGGCAAGCACCCAGGACACTTGCCGTTCAACTCTGAGCGGGTCCCCCTCTCTATCTCTCTCTGTCACTCTCCGTCTCCGCCCACCCTCTGTATCCGTGTCCGGGCCACCCGGTCTCCGCTCGCTCCTCAACCGCCGGCACGGCCGGCCGCCTTGCACATGCGCACTGCTACGGCCTGCACATCCTCCCTCTGCACATGCGCACAACCACAGCCAGCACATGAGCGGCCGCCCTGCACATGCGCACTGCCACGGCAACTGGTCGGCGCTGGACACTTTTTCCCTCGCTTTGAAATGTGGGAGATCTGGCCGCCATCGCTGTCCGGTCGCCGCCTAGCCACGACTGCTGAAAACCAACGCAGGATCACTCCCTGGAGCTGGAGTAACTCTTGCTTCTGGTTTCCTGGTCCTCCAAAACTATTCTAAATGGAATTTAAACTAGAGGTGGTGGAGGGTCCATCACCAAACTCTGAACAATAACAGCCCATTGCATTTTATGTTCATTTATTGTGTATATAACCATATAACAATTACAGCACGGAAACAGGCCCTCTCAGCCCTTCCAGTCCGTGCCGACCATTTGTTTTCCCCTAGTCCCATCTACCTGCACTCAGACAGGTATGGTCTATGGTATATAAACACACTGAACTTTTATCTCCTGTTCTGTATTATGTTTACATATTCTGTTGTGCTGCAGCAAGCAAGAATTACATTGTCGTATCTGGGACTCTGGGACAATAAAACTCTCTTGACTATTGACTTAAGCAAAAAAGGGTTCTTGGGGAAAAAAGAACTACCTTAAATTTAGTTGCGTCTGGTTGGGTAACAATGGTAGGTTGAAGACTATTCCATGCTTTAATTGTGCGGGGGAACTCCATGGAGCAGCCAGCAACTCTGGATAGAAGAAACTGGGTGACGTTTCGGGTAGAGACCCGTCCTTGCTGCCTACCAGCGGGCCTGGAGTGGTTTTTCCTGAGGGGACCGGCCAGAACCTCGGCTTCGGCGACATCACTGGATGCGCCATCACGGAGCGGGCGATGCCTTGCCTGTGTCCCCGCGCTGGAACTCCAGAATGCTGGCACCGCCGATAAAAACATCGCGGAGCTGGGATCAGTGAAGCGGCCAACCGCTGGCGGCGGCGCTGAACTTTACACCGGGAGCTTGGGATCTCTCGCCGAGATCGTCAGTGGTGGAGCCCCATCCAGTGCTGCCTGTCGGCTTCGGAAACCGTGGTCTCCGGTAAGGGAGTGGCCATTCCAGGTTTCCCATGCCGCTGTGAAGATTCTCCCGATGCCGGAGCACCATCACCCGGCAAGAATGGCCTAGCACATCGCGCCTCCGTAAAGGCGATTGCGGAGGCCTCAATAGGCCCAACTATGGGTGGACATGAGGATGGGGACTGGAATTTGTGTCTTCCCTCGCAGTGAGAACCATTGTGGTGGGATGGTTTTTATGTTTAAATTTCTTTATTATTGTTATGTTTTTTTCTTTTTTGTGTGCTGCAATGACAATCCGCATTTCACTACACCAGTTGGTGTATGTGACTAATAATGAACCTCTGAACCTTTGAATTCCGGGTCTCTGGCACTTTTAGGCAGCAACTTTATGGCTAATGTACTGCCCCATAGTCTTGAACTGAATTAAAACATACAGTAGCTGTAAAGGGGGACATAGCGTCACTTGGAGATTTAAGACTGAAAATGGATATTTTCATTTTTTTAGTAACCAAACTTATCAATATATAATTTTTTGTCTGTTGGAAAACAAAATATAGTGGTACAGCTCGTAGACTTGCTGCCTCACACGCCAGAGATCTGTGTTCGATCCTGTCCTCGGGCATTGTCTGAGTTGAATTTGCACATTCTCCCTGCTAGCGTGTAGGTTTCCTCCCACATCCCAAAGATGCATTGTCTCTGTAAAATTGCCCCTAATGTGCAGGGAGTGGGTGAGGAAAGTGGGATAACAGAACTTGTGCGAATGGGTAGACAAAAATGCTGGAGAAGCTCAGCCGGTGAGGCAGCATCTATGGAGCGAAGGAAATAGGCGACGTTTCGGGTCGAGACCCTTCTTCACACTGATGTGAGGGTGGGGGGAGGACGGGAAGAAAGGAAGAGGCGGAGACAGTGGGCTGAGGGAGAGCTGGGAAGGGGAGGAGAAAACAGGGACTTCCTGAAATTGGAAAAGTCAATGTTCATATAAGCTGGGGTGTAAACTGCCCAAGCAAAATATGAGGTGCTGCTCCTCCAATTTACGATGGGCCTCACTCTGGCCATGGAAGAGGCCTAGTACAGAAAGGTCGGATTCGGAATGGGAGGGGGAGTTGAAGTGCTGAGCCACCGGGAGATCAGATTGGTTATTGCGAACCAAGCGGAGGTGTTGGGCGAAGCGATCGCCAAGCCTGTGCTTGGTCTCACTGAAGTTGATCATACGCTGAATAATCCAACCACATTTTTGTTTGGAAATGGAAAGAAATTATAGAAATTGCATTCATTACAACGTGTAAAAAGAGTTGAGATACTGTATTACAATTTTGCTGCATGTCATTGTGGTATATATCATATCTTGATTGGTGAATATGTTTAGTTTGTGACTTTATTTGAAGTAGAAATAATATGTGAATGCTTCATTGAGCATAATTCCGACCTGTAACTATGCACTTCGTCCGAGCACATTATCGCACGCTTCATGCAAGCCGTCTTAAATGACCACCTAAACTGTCATTTGGCAACCTAAAAAGTTGCCGAGGTTGCCCGACTGACAACAGAGAAAAAAAGTTAAGTGAGAGCACTGAAAGGTGTATAATATTTTTGACACTGTCATAGGCCTTTCTTACATATGCTGTCACAACACACTGTAGTCTCTAAACAACCCTTCAGTAATTTTCCTTGCCCTCCATTTCAGAATAATAGTGTTTTAAGCCGATAACTTGACACCAGCACTGGCAATAAACAAATAAACAAATAAATAAATTTTGAGAAAGAGCGGCTTTCCAGCCCCTTATCTCATTGGCAACGCTCAGCTGCAAATCGGTGTCAATCTGGTGGACTCTTCCAACTTCCTCTAGTCGTGGGGGTGGGGGATTGGGAGTGGCCTCGCAAGTGGAACAGCCTAGGGCCTCTCTTCATCTAAATCCGACACTGTCTGTTGGACAGGTGTTTGGGGATTATAGAAAGAATTCTGCTGTCAACAGCTGTGGAGGTCTTCCTTGGCCTGCCAGTCCCTTTGCAATTGCAACAGTGGGCCAAAGGGCTTGTTTCCATGCTGTATCCAGTGCTCTCTTTCATTTTAATGATGTTCCAAACAGTTGATTTTGGTAAGCCTAAGGTTTGGCTGATGTCTCTAACAGTTTTATTCTTGTTTCTCAGTCTCACAATGGCTTATTTGACTTTCATTGGCACAACTTTGGTCCTCATGTTGATAAACAGCAATAAAAGTTTCCAAAGGTGATAGAAAGACTGGAGGAAAGACTAGGTGCTGAGAGCTCTCTTATACCTGCATTAAAGAGCCAATTAAACACACCTGAGCAATTACAAACACCTGTGAAGCCATGTGGCCCAAACATTATGGTGCCCTGAAATGGGAGGACTATGCATAAACACAGCTGTAATTTCTACATGGTGAAACCAAAATGTATAAAAATAACCTTCATTAAAATCTGACTGTGCACTAAAATGTGTACTTTAACCACATGTGATTTTTTTTTTTCTATTACCAATCTCAAATTGTGCAGTACAAGAGGCAAATAAATAAATGATGAGTCTTTGTACCAAACATTATGGAGGGCACTGCAGATAGTTCAATGTTAACAACTAAGCCACATTCGAACACAAAGAGACGGGTTAGAGGGATCCTAAAAGCAAATGGTAGGGAAGCGTAGTTTAGTGTGGGCTTAGCGAAGGGGTCAGCAGATACTAAAATTGGGACTGAGTAAGCAATCAGAATTGGAAAAGTAAAGCATTAGGGGTAGACTTTGGACAAGTAGAAGGACAAACGTCTGAAGAATTTATGCACCAGACTGAAAATGTTTAAATGCTACCTTGAGCCAACCTAGCCCAACAAGCTGAATGCTGAACAGCGAAAAAGACATAATGGATTGAGGCAAAGTTAAGATCAAGTACATCAAATGTGGCAAATTAAAAACCATGAGAGCACTCAATTATTATTCATGGGGAATAAGATACTTTGCAGACTTCTTTGGACATTGGGTGGCAAGTTTCTTTCAGTACATCAGAAAATGTGAATTGTCCAAATTTCTGATACATACTACAATGTAAACAGTGGCACAGCAGTAGAGTTGCTGCCTCACCCAGAAACCCATGTTGGATCCGGACTATGGGTATTGTCTGCATTGATTTTGTGTGTTCTCCCTGTGACCATGTTGTTTTTTTCCGGGTGATCTTCCCACACTCCAAAGATGTATAGGTTTGTTAATTGGCTTTGGTAAAAAATTGTAAATTGTCCCTAGTGTGTAGGATTGTGCTAGTGCATGGGGTGACTGTTGGTCAGTGCAGACACAGTGGGCCAAAGGGCTTGTTTCCATGCTGTATCTTTGAAGTACAGCGTTCATTATGTACATTTAGTGCTGTTGACCAACAATTAAATTCAAGGCACAAATGCATTTGACAAGGACTATATTGCTTAATCTTTAAAATTTCATAGATTTTATGAGAATAGTTATTAGCGATATTATATGTAGATAACTTACCTGAACGATCAGCCATGCCTTGCTTCAGAAGTTTTACTCTTTGGGCAATGGAAAAAGCTTTTATATGTATTTTCTCTGCTAATACCTAAAATACACATAATTGACGATGAAGCAGAATCTGTTCAGTGTTTATATTAAACATTGAAAAGTGAATAGTATCACATGATCATTGTCAAAATACACAGACATTTGTTTAGCTGCTGATAGTAATTTATATTAACACAGGATATATAAGGACCAATAGATGATCAAATCAGTTTCAAGGAGGATCTTAGGAATAGAATTACAGAACTTGGGGTCAATGTACCTGCTAAAAAAGAGGGAATGGTGTATTATTTAATGCACCAAGAGATTTGTTTTTGCATCTTACATGCAAGTTCTCCATATCAAGAACATAGGTTTAAGCTGAGAAGGGAACGATTTAATAGGAACCTGAAGGGGAACTATTTCACACAGGTGGCGGTGCTTATATGGAATGAATTGCCAGAGGGGGTAGTTGACACCAGTACTATAACAACATTTAAACAGGTACACGAATAGGAAAGGTTGAGGGAAATGGGCCCAGCACAGGCAGGTGGGATACGTGTAGATGGGGCATCTTGGTCAGCATGGACTAGTTGGGTTGAAGGGCCCGTTTCCATGCTGCATTGCTCTATCTGCTCTCTTCACAACAGATGCCCTCAGTCTCCCAATTCTTTCCATCGTAGATCAAATCTCCAGCTTTCACCTGCACAATCAACCTCAAGCCACCACCGATCTAATGAAACCCCAAATCAATATTCCCCAATTATTTTCCCACACTCCCACAATTTTCTGGAATTATCCCCCACTTCATGACCTGCCTCCCAATATATCTTCACTTTAAATATTGAATTTCATAGAACAAAGTGAAGGAACAACACAGGGAGCAACATGCATCAATATTTAATGTACACTCTTTAAAATAACCCACCTCGTAGGCTAATTTTCTGACATTATCTTTAACATCCATTGTACGCCCAATGATTTTAGCAAGAGTTCTCGCTGATGGTGCTATGCAGGACAATACTGCTCGTCTCACCTCTGGATTGATGTCACATTCAATCAAATACAAGTATGCTAAAATAAATTACACGTGATTGGTACATTATAAGTAAAAGATAAATTTAAAGAGATATTTTAACTAAATTACATATCAACAAGACTAAAGACATTCAATTACAGTTTATCAGCTTCAATAATAAGCAGCGCCTGCACAAAGCACCAATTTTTGTGTAAGAAAAATGTTTAGAAATTGATAAGACTGAAAAATGGCAGTGAAGCAGGACTGGACAGTGCACCCAAAACTGGTTTGTTTCAATCATCATTGCTGGAAATCTTACGCAAGGTTTTTAACCATTATCTAAACTACAGAAGAATATTCTTCCTTAAGGTGTTGGGATGTACATGAACATCAGTCATTTGAAAGCAACTAATGACATAGTTTAATGAGTTAAAAATGAGTTTACACAAGCAAACATGCATGTAGATTAGATAATTGAATTCTTACCATTGATTACTGGACAGTTTTCATCATTGGGATCCTGAAGTCTGCCCAAGGCAAGTACAGCCTGTATTCGCACATTTGGAAATTTATCTTTTAACCTCACCAGCATGGCATCATATATACGATCATACAATTCATCATCAATCTGTGCATTTTCTGACATGCTACCAAGAAGCCTATTGATAAGCTGACAGGCACGGAATCGAACAGAGTGGCTGCATGCACTGTGAGACTGTTGGGAAAAAGTTAACTAAAATGAACTCCAGTCAAACATTAGTAAAATTTAAAACAAAAATACAAAATGATGCAATCATTAACAGGTCAAGCAGCATCAGGGAGGAAGAACGGTGAACATTATAGGTCAAGGATCCTTCATCAGAACTAGAAGTGTGACAAATTAGCAAGTTTCAAAGAGGAGGAAGGGTAGCGAGAACAGGAAATGTCAATGATAGGATGCAAACCACAACTACCAAAGTAACAATCACTTTTAAATCTGTATTTGAAGGGAAAAAAACAATTGAAACAGATACTGCCATTTTTGTGATCAAAATAAAAGATTGTTAACATGAAATTGCTTAATTCAGTATAAAGTACCACGGACTTCAACATACTCAGGCAGAAGATGAGGTGCTGTCTCTCAAGTTTTTATAGATCACCTTGGGAGAAATGAAAGGAGGTCAAAGACAGAAAAATCAGATGGGAGTGGAGAATTAACGTAACGGGCAAATGGAATCTCGGGGCCACCTTTGTGGGTTGCACAATGTTCGGCCGATCGCATAATTTGCATTTGGTTCCTGTAGTATAGAGAAGACCACAATGTAAACACTGAATACAACAACTTGGAAGAAGTGAATTATCGATTCAACTGTTTGTGTCCCCAAATAGTGGTAATAGATAAAAACGCAGGTGTTGCACCTCCAAGGAATAATTTGTAGAAGCCAAGAAGCAAAAGCTGAGATGTAGGAAATAGAGGAAATGAGGTTGAGAACCCTATCAACAGTGGTAGAGGGAAATTCACAACTAAACAACATCTTAAAGACTCATCTGTGCAATGGCTTGTCATTAGTGCAGATAACAATTTGAGAAACTAGGAGAATAGATTGGAGTTCTTACAAGAAGCAGTACGGGAGGAGATGTCGTCAAGATATCTGTGGGAGTAATGGATATTGGTAGGTAACCTACCTCCCTGAGATGTTCAGAGATACATAATTGAAACCGGCCCTTTGGCGCACAATCCATGCTGACCATTGATCACCATTTGCACTAATTCTCAGGTTATCCTAGATTTTTAACTACTCCTACAAACAAGGGGCAATTTAGAGGTCACTTAATCTGCAGGCTCGCATTTCTTTGGGATGTGGAATGAAACCGTGACACCCAGAGGAAACCCACACAATCACAGGGAGAATGGGCAAACTCCACATGGACAGTATCCAAGGTCAGGTTCGAACCTGGGTCTCTGGCACTTTGAGGCAGCAGCTCTACAAGCTGCATCACTTTTCCACCCTGATAGATAGATGATGATGATATAGAGAAAGGGAAGAATTAGAAATGGACCATGTGAAAGTGAGAATAAGTTAGTAATTAGCAACAAAATAAATAGTTCAAGAATCTCAGCTACAGCCCTTCCCCACCATGTTTGTTTTTCTATCTCCATCATTCCTACATAACCACAGGGAATACATTTGACATTTTCCCTTTCCACCATCCAAGGATACAAAAAGAAACTCCCCAATGTATAGCTGCATTTGACTTGTGCTTGTTTCATCTCAGCATTCAATGCTCATGTGATCTCCTTTACATTGGAGAAACCCAAGACAGATTGCAGAACATGTTTGTATTGCTTGCACGGTGACCGCAAGCCAGTCTAATTCTCTATCCCCGTCCCACCAAACGAGACCTCGGTCTACTGCCTCCTACACTATTCAAAGAACAGCATCACATCTTCTTTCCATGTGTGTGGAAAAGTTGTAACTTCATACTGAATTTGACTATTTAAGTAAAATCACTTATTTACTCCCCGACTTGCTTACTTACTTCGACACAGAAGGCCACTTGGCCGATTTCATTTAGTCTGCTGCCGCTTAGTTTTCTGTAGACCTGCAATACATTTTCCCTTGTGTGCCCACCAACTCACATTTCAGCTCCAGCAACAGATAATTATAATTTATAGTCACTAATTAACAATCTTTGAGTTGTGAATGGGGAGAACATAAAAACTCCACACAGAATCTAGAGGTGCTTTCTCATGTTGGGTGTCTGAGATCATCCAAGTACCAGGAGGAAACCAGGATCCTTGGAGCTGTGACATACCTTTCTGTTTTGATTTATTTCCTCTGTACTGTTTTTTTTAATTCTACCTTAACCACTTTGGTCTGCATATCATTGGATATTCCCAGTTCCCTCCACCTCTCAACCTGCTTAATTTCTCACTTCTCATGCTCTCTGACCAGTTGTGCATTTCTAGTATTTTCTGCCTTTGGTTCAAATTTCCAGTATTTGGAATTTTTCATTTCAACCAGTAAAATGTATGACAAATTTGTTTCCTTGGAAAGCTACATTTCGTACAAAATAGAATTGGTTCTATTTTGTAATTATTGTATGTTAATATGCTAAATATTAAAACTACATTCAAAATCTACATTACAATTTACCACATCACAGCTAAACATACTTTTTCAGCTTCTGTATGAACTAAATCTAACACAAACTACAGGTATTACTCTATTGTTGAATAAATTGAAGTAATACTACAGGTAAGATATGAAAAATAACACATTTCTATTTACATTATGGAAATTAAGAGATCTGTTAACAATCTTTACTAAATAAATAAAACAATAGCAAGAGTTCATGCCCTGTTTCATTTTGAACATAACTTAAATAATACTGCACCTTTAGCAGAAATTGAAAGAGGAACAGTAAGAAAGAGTTTTCATCCTCATCACTTTCTTCCTCATCAACTGGTTGTTTAAATGAAGTAGCAAATTTTGCAACAAACTCAATCACTCTTTCAACTGCTGGCTCTCGCTTATAAATGGTCATGGGATACTTTAACAAATTGATAAAATCTTCATGAAAAGAAGTCTTGGCATCATCCTGCAACTTTAATAAAATTTGCATGATTAATAATTGAAACAATATAAAAAAGACTTCCCATGTAAGTGCAAATGAACAGTGGTGTCAGTCAACCCAGTGAAATTCTCTACCAAGAATCTGACCTTGCACAATTTGCAGTCAGTTAATTAAATGAAACCTAGCTAAAATAACCTAGTTATCAAGTGAACCCTATGTTCTTAAAAGTTAAATCTGCACTTATTAAATTTAAAATGGAGAATGCATATGGAGAACACGACAATCATGTTCTCCCAAAATCATACTCCCAAACAATACATATCCACCCATTTCTGGAAACCAGAAGATGACAACATTTATCTTGTTTTAATGATATTTCATAATAAAACATCTCACCATCTTTCATCATAAAACCTTGCGACAAACTAGAAGGCCACTTAATCCATTTTAATCCTTGCGGGAATACATTATGAGGAAAAAGAAACGTTTTGGAAACAATTGTATTCATCAAAAAGTGAGCAAAACCACTAGTGTTAAATAAGAAAATCTATAAATTATATAAATCTTGTAAGGAGAGAAAGCACAAGGAGACACAAGCTGTGCCTCCAAAATTACTAGAAAATAACTCAATTATAAGCAAAAGGCAACACATTTTTTTTAAATTCAAACATGTAATGCCCAAGAAGTAAGGAAAACATTTCAGCTTTGAAACAGTAACAAGTAGCTAGAGAATAAGGAATTAAAAAAATAATTGCTGATAAACCTATTCTAAACTTAAAAACTATATTTGATAGTTTGTGGTTCTGGCAAAAAATATCAATGATTGGAGGTAAAATCAGGAGGATGAGTTTAAAACAATATGTGAAGGGTGGAAAATATCAGGTAAACAGAAACACAGAAAATAGGTGCAAGAGTATGACATTTGGCCCTTCGAGCCACACCGCCATTCAATATGATCTTGGCTGAGCATCCAAAATCAGTACTCTGTCCCTGCTTTTTTCCCCCATATCCCTTGATTCCTTTAGCCCCAAGAGCTAAATCTAACTCTCTCTTGAAAACATCCTGTGAATTGGCCTCCACTGCCTTTTGTGGCGGCGTATTCCACAGACTCACAACTCTCTGGGTGAAAAGGTTTTTCCTCATCTCAGTCCTAAATGGCCTACCCCTTATTCTTAAACTGTGACCCCTGGTTCTGGACTCCACCAACATCGGGAACATTTTTCCTGCATCTAGCCTGTCCAATCCTTTAAGAATTTTATATTGTTCTATAATATTCCCTCTCATCCTAAATTCCAGTGAACACAAGCCCAGTCAACCCATTCTTTCATAATATGTCAGTCCTGATATCCCAGGAATTAATCTGATGAACCTACGCAGCACTTCCTCAATAGCAAGGATGTCCTTCCTCAAATTAGGAGAACAAAACTGCACACAATACTCCAGGTGCGGTCTCTGCAGGGCCCTGTACAACTGCAGTAGGACCTCCTTCCTCCTAAACTCATATCCTCTCGTAATGAAGGCCAACATGCCATTAGCTTTCTTCACTGCCTGCTGTACCTGCAGCCTTACTTTACCATTTGGAGGAGTGATATCAATATGAAGTCAAATATTGAATGGAAATCCCTGAGGCCTCACTGCTTATGATTTTACATTAAAACTAAGACACAAAAATTCAAACTAATGAAGCACAAAATTCATTAAAAATGCATTGCGAGTTCAACCCAAACTCAAAATACAATAAAACCAATAATCCATACTCTAATTTAAAGCAGCATCCTCCAGAATATGTTGCACTCCATTTTACCTGATTATATATTTGCTTAAGACCTGCCACCAGCTTTGACAGGTTTTGATGTCCTTTCTGGGCATTTTCAAAGACTTGGCGAATTTGAAGCAGTTGATTTTTCTGTGACCCCATTTTTAGAAAAATCTTTTTTAAAAAAAAGATGCATTAATTAATCATAACGTTTTGTTTGTAACAATTCTTAAAACAGCTAAAATAGGACATTAAAAATAATGCAATAAACTATTTTAAAAGATATAGGTCAAAAAGTCACGTCTACTTCCTACTTCAAGATTCTAACGATCAGAAACAAATATTAGCATGGAAAAATCAGCCAAAACTGTAGATCTCCTAGACAATGGTGAATTGACACACAGGGAATTAATTAGTCCAGATTGGAGGTGGTCAATATTTGTCCAGGCTAAATAAGATTTTAATTCAATTTGAAATGGATCCACAGTGGTAAAGTACTCAGGAAGCTCTTGCAAACATATTCATAACCAGATAATATTTTTAAAGTATTCAATGCTTGATAAATTTTAACCAGGGTAACAAAGCGCATTTATAGTAAAGTGCCATACAACCTTTTGCATCCATCCAAGCAGCAAAATAAAACTTTTGTTTAATATCTCGTATGAAAAACAGCATTTCTCACAGTGCAGCACTCCTTCAGTAATATAAAAGGAATGTCAATCTAGATTTCTGTAAAGCCTAATTTCACCCAGTTGTATATTTAATTGTACATCTGGGTGAAAAGAAGCTTTCACCCAGACATAAATTAATGAAGGGGACTGCTTCTAAAAGGACCCTCCATTATGCAAAGATTTGTTCAGGGGGAGATACAGTAAATTCCTGAGGAGGATAGGATTTGCCATGGCTGGCAAGAAAAGTTCATCAATCTCCTGCATGTATCATTTTTTAACAAACTAAAACAAATATTTTATCAACTGATCATTACACAAGAGCCCAGGTGCTTTAGAAAGTTTTTTTTAAAACATACACCCGCATTGATATAAATGCTTGCTTACTTAACAGAAAACAGAACGGGGTGAGGGGGACAATGAACTTTCCCTCACATTTACTCCATTTACTGCATGCCTGTCCTCAAGCCTTTTCTCACCAGAGCAGCGATAGAGTTCGCTTGGTGCTCACTATCACCCCACCACATTCTCCTTTCAATCTATCATCCTTCACTAATTCTGCAAGCTTCAAACTGGTCCCACAAGTCGCATCTTCCCCTATCTTGGATAGAGTGTACATGTGGAGAGGATGTTTCCACTAATGGGAGAGTCTAGGATTAGCAATCATAACCTCTGAATTAAAGAACGTTCCTTTAGGAAGGAGATGAGGAGGAATTTCTTTAGTCAGAAGGTTGAGGAGGTCGTCAATGGAAGTCAAGTCAAGGCAGAGATAGATAGATTCTTGATGGGTACGGGTGTCAGGGGTTATGGGAAGAAGACAGGAGAATGGGATTAGGAGGGAGAGATAGATCAGCTATGATTGAATGGCAGAGTAGACTTGATGGGCCGAATGGCCTAATTCTGCTCCTATCACTTATGACATGACCTATCCTCCTCCCCCAACTTTCTGCAGGAATCATTCTGTTTGTGACTGCCTGGGGTCTGCTCATCCCAACCAACCCACACCTCCCCATCAACTGGCACTTTCTTTACATAGATGATGTGCAACCTGTTTTTTCACCTCAGTCACCACCATTTTTGGGGACAATACATGGTTAATTCCCGTTATGGCGGGACTGTTATATGCTGAGAGAATGAAGCAGCTGGGCTTGTACACTTTGGAGTTTAGAAGGATGAGAGTGGATCTTATTGAAACATATAAGATTGTTAAGGGTTTGGACACGCTGGAGGCAGGAAACATGTTCCCGATGTTGGGGGAGTCCAGAACCAGGGGTCACAGTTTAAGAATAAGGGGTAAGCCATTTAGAACGGAGACGAGGAAACACTTTTTCTCACAGAGTTGTGAGTGTATGGAATTCTCTCCTCAGAGGGCGGTGGAGGCAGGTTCTCTGGATGCTTTCAAGAGAGAGCGGATAGGTCTCTTAAGGATAGCGGAGTCAGGGGATATGGGGAAAAGGCAGGAACAGGGTACTGATTGGGGATGATCAGCCATGATCACATTGAATGGCGGTGCTGGGTCGAAGGGCCGAATGGCCTACTCCTGCACCTATTGTCTATTGACAAAAATAGCCCCGCCGTTGCACCTTTTACAATAGACAATAGGTGCAGGAGTAGGCCATTTGGCCCTTCGGCTAAATGGCTTGCCCCTTATTTTTAAACAGCGGCCTCCTCCCCCACAACTCTGTACCAATGTTACCACTGACCCATTTCCCCCCTGCCTTCCTAGCACACTCAACTTCCTTCCTCCACTGCCACTTTGAAGTGCTCTTCTCTCTCTGAGACCATCTCTCACCCCCACCCCCTCTTTCAGCTTTCTTCTCCCCTACCACCACCATAATCAATCTGAAGAAACCACCCAAAACGTCTCCTATCCATGTTCCCCAGAGATGCTGTCTGACCCACTGAATTACTCCAGCACTTGTGTTAGGTATGTTACAAAATTTACCTTCAGCGGCACTGCAGTTCTGTCACTGGCCGTGTGCGCGACTTTGGTGCCTTTGAGGGGGGGGGGGGGATTAAAATGCCGTTTTCCCCTGCCTGTCCGAGATATATTTTCTCGGGCTACGACCTAATGCTGAATAATCGTTCCGACTGCCGTTCTCGTAATTTTTTTTTAAACTGCGGGACAATTTAAGCGCTGGAGTAAAATAAAAATCTACTTCTAACGCCGTCAATGTGACGGATCTCACGTATGGGACTAAACATAAGGCAAGTCATTTATTTTACATGTAAACTTGCTTCTTAGGATTACTTAAATCAAAATTTCATCAGCGAAAATGTGATTATGTAAATATACGAACCAGTAGTGTATTTCCTGCCGATATGGGGTTCAAATTCACCGCAACCGCAACGTTCCAATCGATCGCGTTCCACAAAATCGCACTTGCAAGATTATTAAAATATCCATTAATTTACGTGAATTAAACACTAAATTCCTTCCATTTGGCCCATAAATTCATGACAATGAGATTTTAAAAGCATGTTATATTGTGAATTATTGTGTGAATGTTATTTGGACACTTAGGCTATTTAAAAATGTTAACCTTTTCTTAAGAAATGGATAGATGTTTAGATCTAGTAATTGAATCTTGTAATTAGCTACAATTAGGTAAATAACTAATTATATGCTTTAATTTCAGGTCATCCAAGTAAGATTGTTTCATATTGGGTGAAATTATATCTCAAGCGGGAGAGCAGGAGATTTTGCGAAAATGCCCTTTCAGCGGGCGATCTCCCGCCGAAAGCGGGAGAGTTGAAGTCACTGTTTCAGAATGCTTCAATCTATAATAAATGAAAATTTCATTCAGTTCTCTTAATTTTTAAGAAAGTTATGGGCTTTTGACTGTCCTCGATCACAGCTTTTGAGTTAAGTCAATGGAAAAGCAATTGGGAACAAGATGCTAATTTCAGAGTATGAAAATGGCCATAACCTTTTTAATACTGAAAATATGAAAGTGAATTAGGTGCCAAATTAAACTTCTTTTAATGCTTTATCTAATGGGATAAATTGCAGACTTGATTTTAAAATCTCAAAATGTTGTAACATTGCTACTTGTGTGTGTTTTTGTACTGTAGCATCTGCAGTTTCTTGTTTCTACATTTTCCTCCAACGCTTTTGAGGTCTGTGCAAAAGTCCAGCTTCTGCAGCTCCTTGTTGGCCTCACCCTCGCTGCCAGGGTTACCCCGGCTCCTCAACCCCATTCCCAGTTACCCCCCACCCACCGCAGCCGGTGTCACCGCCATTCCCACACCGTTGCCAGTGTCGTCAGCGCCTATACCCCCCACCCCGTTACTGGGGTTATTTCACTCCTCACCCCCACCCCGTTATCGTGATCACCTCATCCCCCTCCCCGCCCCACATTGCTAGGATTCGCCTCCCCCGTTGCCAGGGTTCACCACACCCCCGTTGTTAGGGTGAGACCATAAGAGCTGGGAGCAGAACTAGGCGATTCGGCCCATCAAGTCTACTTTCAATCACGACGGATCTATCTCTCCTTCCTAACCCTAGACATCTCCCCGTTATCCCCACCCCCGTTGTCGTGGTTTATCTCACTCTACTACCACCATTCTTCCCCCCCCCCCCCCCCTCCTTGCAGAGTGTGGTAACCGCGGGTGTGGGGGTGAAGCCTTGCAACGGGGTGGGATAGTAGATGAGGTAACCCGCATCTGCAGTTCTTTGTTACTACGTTTTCTTACAACACTTTAGTGATCTGTGCAAAAGTCCAGCTTCTGCAGCTCCTTGTGCGCTCGCCCTCTTTGCCGGGGTTACCCCGCTCCTACTCCTGCTCCTCGCCCCCACCACCCCACACACATTGCCAGGGTTATCCCGCTCTCACCTCCTCCCCGTTGGAAATTGGAACGTTTATCGTTTTAAACCCGGTCGAGGATAAACCGCCACCTTCAACCGCCCGAATTTTCAAACCTGATCTCGCGCGGTCCGGCGCCGGAAGTGCAGCGCGCGTCCAAGTCCTGTTGGCGTCGGCGATGATGATGATGATGCTGCTGCAGCCGCGCCTCCACCTCAAGGTCTCCTGTGAAAATCCTGCAAAATGAACCAGGGAAGCGCTGGAAAGTTGAGTCCCGACCCGTCCATTCCCTCCACGGACGTTGCATGACCCGCTGCGTTCCTCCAAACCCTGAGTTGATAAATCACCCCTTTGGCTGCCGAATGACTGCGGGCTGCATTGAGGAAGACTGATCAATGTAACATTTTACACTTGATTTCAAACCAGGAAATCGAATTGGACAAAGGCAACACAGAATAATTTAAGTGTCAAGAGTGTTTTATTGTCATGTGTCCCGAAACTAGTGTATGGTCATATGTTCCACACTGTATCACTCTATGAAACGGAAGTATGAAATTCATACTTGCAGCAGCATAACGGATATGTAAAGATAGCATAGAATATATACTGAGCGTATTCTCAATGTAGTAGAACCTCCTTTGAAACAACACGATTCACCATTCAAATCACGATGAAGTACCCCGTTATTGTAACATGTAGGCCAAGGCGGACATGGGTCTGAATACAATGGGTCTGAAAATGGACCCCGAACCATAATGTCACCTATCCATGTTCTTCAGATATGCTTCTTGACTCGCTGAGTTACTCCAGCATTTTGCACCTTATTTTGTAAACCAGCATCTGTGCAGTTCCTTGAGTCTACATTTTGTCGCACCACTGATGGGAGTTCTCTGAGACCCTCTCTCACTGAGTCTGAAAGGGGGGTCTCCGGCCCGAAACATCACCTGTCCACGTTCTCCAGGGATGCTGCCTGACCTGCTGAGTTACTCCAGCACTTTGCCTATTTTTGCAAACCAGCATCTGCAGTATAGTAGGTCATAGAGTCATACAGCGTGGAAAGAAGCCCGTCAGCCCAACTCGTCCATTCTGACCAAGGTGCCCATCTATGATAGTCACATTTGCCTGCATTTGGCCCATATCTCTCCAAACCATCCATGTACCTCTACTACAATCAGTGTGGAGAATGGTCTCAAGCTGAAATGTCACCCATCCATGTCCTCCTGAGCTGCTGTCCAAGTGGCATGCACCAATTTAGATTTCTACGCAGTTTTGCAAATGTGGCTTTATCATAACAACCCACCCTTACCACTGAACTACTATGAACTTTGCATAAAACTAACAAGGAACTGCGGATGCTGGCATCTTGAGTGAAAAACAAAGCAACTCAGGCAGCATCTCTGGAGGACATGGATAGGTGACATTTAGGGTCAGGACCCTTGTTCAGACTGATTGTAATGGAGGGATGAAATCTGGAAAAGAGACAAGAGGGACAAAGCCTGGCAAGTGATAGGTGAATACAGATTAGAAGTATTCTGATCGGCAGATGGGTGGACAAATGCTAGAGATTAAAAGAAGACAAAAGGATGTCAAAAGGGAACAAAAGCAAACTAGATAAAGGGTGTCAGATAAGGAGAGAAGAGACACAGAAGGCAGTGGAGGCCAAGTCACTAGATGCTATCAAGAGAAAGTTAGACATACTGTAGCTCTTAGGGCTAACGGAATCAAGGGATATGGGGAGAAAGCAGCAACGGGGTACTGATTTTGGATGATCAGCCATGATCATATTGAATGGCAGTGATGGTTCAAAGGGCTGAACAACCTACTCCTGCACCTGTTTTCTATGTTTCTAAGAGGAGCAACAGAGGAAGATGGTCTGCATGCTGGTCCCAGAAGTCGATCTCCAATTTTTCATTGCAATTGCTCCATTGTAGTTTTAAACTGTACACTGGTTCATAGGTCCATAAGTGATAGCAGCAAAATGACACCATTCGGCCCATCAAGTCTACTCCGCTATTCAATCATGACTGATCTATCTTCTCCTCTCAACCACATTCTCCTGCCTTGTGCCCTCTTCCCCCCCCCCCCCCATAAAGTCCCAGCATTACATCCCTGTTTTGTATTCTAGTCCTCGAAATAAATGATAGCATTGCATTTGGCTTCCTTACTATCGATTCGACTTGCAAATTAACATTTTGGGAATCCTGCACCAGCACTCGCATGTCCCTTTGCAACTTCAATTTCTGAATTCTCTCTTCATTTAGAAAATAGTCAGCGCCATTATTCTTACTTCCAAAATGCATGACTTCACACATTGCTACACTGTATTCCATCTGCCACTTCTCTGCCCACTGTCCCAACCTGTCCAAGTCCTTCTGCAGAGTCTGTTTTCCTCACACTACCAGCACTTGCACCTATCTTCATATTATCTGAAAACTCGGCCGCAAAGACTTTAATCCCCTCATCCAAATCATTGATATATAACACGAAGAGTAACGGTCCCAGCTAATTACAGGCAGCCAACCATGAAAAAGCCCCCTTTATTGCCACTCATTGCCAAAAAAAGCTTTTCACAGTACTTCTGTGTACTTGACAGTAAACTAAACTCAACTAATGTGCGTATGGACAATAGGTGCAGGAGTAGGCCATTTGGCCCTTCGGGCCAGCACCGTCATTCAATGTGATCGTGGCTGATCATCCACAATCAGTACCCCATTCCTGCCTTCTCCCCATATCCCCTGACTCTGCTATCTTTAAGAGCTCTATCTAACTCCCTCTTGAAAGCATCTAGAGAACCGGCCTCCACTGTCCTCTGAGGCAGAGAATTCCACAGACTCACAACTCTATGTGTGAAAAAGTATTTCCTCATCTCCGTTCTAAATGACTTACCTCTTATTCTTAAACTGTGGGCCCTGGTTCTGGACTCCCCCAACATCGAGAACATATTTCCTGCCTCTAGCGTGTCCAAACCCTTAATAATCTTGTATGTTTCAATAAGATCCCCTCTCATCATCCTAAATTACAGAGTATACAAGCCCAGCCACTCCATTCTCTCAGCATATGACAGTCCCGCCATCCTGGGAATTAACCTTGTGACCCTATGCTGCACCCCCTCAATAGCAAGAATGTCCTTTCTCAAATTTGGAAACCAAAACTGCACTCAATACTCCAGGTGAGGTCTCACTAGAGCCCTGTACAACTTCAGAAGGACCTCTATGCTCCAATACTCAACATCTCTGGTAATGAAGGCCAACATGCCATTCGCTTTCTTCACTGTCTTCTGTATCTGCATGCCTCCTTTCATTGACTGATGAACAAGGACCCCCAGATCCCATTGTACTTCCCCTTTCCCCAACTTGACACCATTTAGATCAATCAATCAAATACTTTATTGTCATTCAAAAATACACCAACAGATGCAAGTCTGTTTGGGATAATAGCCTGCCTTCCTGTTTTTGCTACCAAAGTCGATAACCTCACATTTATCCACATTAAACTGCACCTGCCATGCATCTGCCCACTCACTCAACCTGTCCAAGTCACCCTGCATTCTCATAGCAACCTCCTCACAGCTCACACTGCCACCCAGCTTTGTGTCATCTGCAAATGCGCTAATATTACTTGTAATCCCTTCATCTAGATCATTAATGTATATTGAAACATAGAAACATAGAAACATAGAGTAGGAGTAAACGGGTCCTTTTCACAATGGCAGGCAGTAACTAGTGGGGTACCGCAGGGCTCAGTGCTGGGACCCCAGCTATTTACAATATATATTAATGATCTGGATGAGGGAATTGAAGGCAATATCTCCAAGTTTGCGGATGACACTAAGCTGGGGGGCAGTGTTCGCTGTGAGGAGGATGCTAGGAGACTGCAAGGTGACTTGGATAGGCTGGGTGAGTGGGGAAATGTTTGGCAGATGCAGTATAATGTGGATAAATGTGAGGTTATCCACTTTGGTGGCAAAAACAGGAAAGCAGACTATTATTTAAATGGTGGCCGATTAGGAAAAGGGGAGATGCAGCGAGACCTGGGTGTCATGGTACACCAGTCATTGAAAGTAGGCATGCAGGTGCAGCAGGCAGTGAAAAAAGCGAATGGTATGTTAGCTTTCATAGCAAAAGGATTTGAGTACAGGAGCAGGGAGGTTCTACTTCAGTTGTACAGGGTCTTGGTGAGACCACACCTGGAGTATTGCGTGCAGTTTTGGTCTCCAAATCTGAGGAAGGACATTATTGCCATAGAGGGAGTGCAGAGAAGGTTCACCAGACTGATTCCTGGGATGTCAGGACTGTCTTATGAAGAAAGACTGGATAGACTCGGTTTATACTCTCTGGAATTTAGGAGATTAAGAGGGGATCTTATAGAAACTTACAAAATTCTTAAGGGGTTGGACAGGCTAGATGCAGGAAGATTGTTCCCGATGTTGGGGAAGTCCAGGACAAGGGGTCACAGCTTAAGGATAAGGGGAAATCCTTTAAGACCGAGATGAGAAAGACTTTCTTCACACAGAGAGTGGTGAGTCTCTGGAACTCTCTGCCACAGAGGGTAGTTGAGGCCAGTTCATTGGCTATATTTAAGAGTGAGTTGGATGTGGCCCTTGTGGCTAAGGGGATCAGAGGGTATGGAGAGAAGGCAGGTACGGGATACTGAGTTGGATGATCAGCCATGATCATATTGAATGGCGGTGCAGGCTCGAAGGGCTGAATGGCCTACTCCTGCACCTAATTTCTATGTTTCTATGTTTCTATGTACGATGGAGGCATGTAATATGTTGGTGTAGTTTTTCAATGTTATAGTCAGTGTGACGGCAATTTCTAATCTTTTCAATGTCCAACTTTTAATTACCGTTTCTACTCGGGGATGCGGTGGAGATATAGTTTACGCACTAACAGATAGCAAAAACGAATCTTCCCGTCGGTGTTTCTTGATTAATTGGTCTTTCATTGAAGTAATACTAAACAAAGAAATAATTCATAACTTTTCGTTCTTACTAACTGTTTCTTCCGTGTGGCGTCTTGTGAACATGAACATGATCGTGATCATGTTGTCCTCACCATCCCTCGAGGCAAACTAAACTCTAAATCTCTGAGCCTGCGCTAGCTTTTCCAGATGTAGACACATCCCTCTACATATCAAATTCCACCTACCAGCATACATACAGATAAGAACTAGAAATATCTAGACATGACTATAATATACTGACTTAAGCATAAATGGCTCCTACATACCTGCCCCTAATTGTTCTACGCATATAACAAAGCAATTACCAATAGACATTAATAGGAGCTATAAGCTTAACATACATCCAAAAAAAAAGAAATATGCACAATATGTTAGCATTCAAACTTCTTTGGCGATTCTTCCATCTTTCTCTTCGGCTTCTAGGAGCAGACATATATTGGTTATCGGTCTTACCAAGATGTTTTTCTTAGTCTGAAGTCGTACAGTATGCACCAAACCTTTAACACCTGGCATGATCTCCAGTATTCTGCCCATCAACCAAGAACCTCACGGTGCAGTTCAATCAACCACCAAAATTGAGTCATCTTCAAGAGTTTATTATCTGCATCGCTCCCGTTATTTCTGCAGAATTTCTCAATGTTCATCCACCACCTGTTCTTCCAATTCAAGAATTCTATAAACATCTACATGCAAGTCACAAATCTTTGATGGTGCCTCAATTTTCTCACAAAGCAACCAAATATCAGACTGTTCCAAGGATTGTTGATTTTTTTTCCCTTGCGAGATTGAAGAACATTCTGTTTCATTTGAAACTTCAACACCAAGTTCTTTCACCCTGTCTGCAAATCTCAATGTGTTTAGAGTGTGCTCACATGAATTTAAGCCTGGTGAAATCATTGTAATCATGCAGGTTCCCAAGGTTTCACCAATAAAATAATCTCTTAGCACCAAAGTTAACTTGCTCGCTCGGAAAGGTGTGTAGATATTATTGGTGCAGCCCATCTTATTGGAGCAGTGTTGTCAACAAGTTGTGCAAACTTTGCATTAAGGAAGACTGCTGAGGACAACAAAGCTCACTTTCCAGCAGAGGTGACAAACACAGTAAAGAACAACTTCTATGTAGATGATTGTTTAAAATCCATGCCTTCGAAAAAGGAAGGAGTTTAAATGTCCAAGTCCAACTCTCTGGTTTTGTTTTCTTGTGGAATGGATGCCATACAGCATGGCTGTTGCTGATCCACTGAACCAAGGAGACCAGAGAGTTGGACTTGGACAAAGACAATCTTCCAATGGAAAGAGCACTGGGATTGCACTGGTGCGTTGAAACAGATGTGCTCAAGTTCAGAATTGCTGCACAGGAACGACCATACACAAGACGGGGCATCTTGTCCGTAGTTGGCTCTATATACCACCCTTTAGGATTTCTAGCACCATTTACTCTGTCAGCCAAGTCGATTATACAGGAGCTCTGTAAGGAAAGACTCGAATGGGATGAAAACATACCCCAAACCATCTCTCAGCGATGGACAGGATGGTTAGCAGATCTCAACAAGATGGCAGAATTTAAAGTGGACCAGTGCATGAAGCCCGCTAACTTTGGTCAACTCAGAAATGCACAGCTGCATCACTTTTCAGAGGCAAGCAGAAGTGGCTATGGAACTGTTTCATATCTAAGACTGGAAGACGATAACAAAGAAGATAACGTTGCATTCATAGTGAGAAAATCCAGTGGCACCATTAAAACAAATGATGATTCCCAAAATGGAGCTTACAGCTGCTGTCCTTGCTGTCAGAGTTCACACAATGCTGTGAAAGGAATTTCAGCATTCAACTGGACAATTCCATCTTCAGGACCAATAGCACAACTGTGCTTAAGTACATCAGCAGCAAAACTAAATGCTTCTAAACATTTGTATCAAATAGGATCTCTTTTGTAAGGGATGCTACTGATGTATCACAATGGAGATATGTTTGCACAAAGGAAAATCCTGCAGATGAAGCATCTAGAGGACTAACAGCAGACCACTTCTTAAAGAGATGGATCAATGGACCAGAGTTTCTCTGTAAGTCAGACAGAGAATGGCCAAAGCTTAACTTGGAATCTGTAATCTCTGCTAATGATCCAGAAATCAAGCAAGATATCACAATGAATGTCATTGTCAAGGATCCATTGAACCCCACAAATTTTCTGATCACCTATTTGCTCATCATGGAGGTATCTGAAGACTGTTGTAGCTTGGCTTCTTAAAGTAAGGACAACACTCTTGCAGTTGACTCGAAAAAGAAATGAGATTCAGACTGCTATAAGTGATTTGGAAAAAGATCCTGGCAAGCTAAAGGGCTGTCCCACTTGGCCGTCATTTGCGCGGCATTTATGCTACCTCCAAAAATGTGGTAATCTCGTTGTGACACACGGGTAGCGTGTGGGTAGAGTGGGACGGGCGCATGGAGAGGCGTGGAGGAGTGTGGAGTTGAGCGTGGTATCGCGCAGCACTCCAGGATTTCGTGCTGCACAAAATCCTTGTGTGCCACCTGAGTGACGTATCGCGTACGCATGCTGATGAATTGGGTACGCACGCTGATGCATTGGCATCGCACGCTGGCGACCCGACGTCTCACGTGTACCGCATGGTGACACACGGTTATGTCACCATACGTAACCATGCATCGCCGCATGCCGCAAGGTATTCCAATAACGTCAGGCGCACCAGACGGCATGATGACGTGTAACGACGCTTCAACCTATTTTACATATGACGCGTAAATGAGGCGCAAATGACGGTCAAGTGGGACATGTCTTTAAAGGAAAAGATTGATAAGGAGATGCAAGTCTTTAAAGCAACACTCCACGGACATCCTGAAGATTTTACCTAAGCAGAAAGCACAGTCATCTCTTTCAGTCAAAGATTCAAAGAAGAACTATCAGTATTAGAAGCTGGTAAAAATGGTGTCAAAAGAAGCAGTCATTTGTACAAGCTATATGCGGTTCTAGATGATGAACTTCTGAGAGTGGATGGTTGCCTGAATAGACTAGCGATGCCTGAAGAGGCCAAACATCTTATTATTCTCTCAAAGGACCTTCACATGTCAACACTACTGTTACGACATATCCATGAACAGCTCGGACATGGAGGTAGAAATCATATGCTGTCTCGCCTCTGTAAAAGATTCTGGATCACCAAAGCTAACTCCGCTGCAAGACATGTCATAACAGACTGTGTTGTGTGCAAACGACAGCCGGGAAGAGTTGGAGAACAAAAAATCGCAGACTTGCCCCAGGAGAGGATTCTACCAGACAAGCCTCCATTCACAAGTGTAGGTGTAGACTACTTCGGCCCTATAGAGATCAAGAGAGGCCGAAGTCTTGTTAAAAGATATGGTGTAATCTTCACCTGCATGGCAAGCAGGGCAGTACATCTTGAAGTTGCATTTACACTTGACACAGACTCCTGCATCCATGCATTACGAAGATTCATCTGTCGACGAGGTCAAGTTTCATCTTTAAGATCAGCCAATGGGACAAATTTTATATGGAGTTGAAATAGAATTGAGAGAAGCACTCAATGGCTGGAATTAGGATAAGATCCAGTGCTATGCTTCAGCGAGGGGGGTTAAAGGAGGTACTTTAACCACCCAGCAGGATCCCATCATGGCGGTGTTTTGGAATGATTGATCCGCATGGTTTAAAGTGTGCTGCGCTTTGTTTTTACCTAACAAGTTCTGGACAATGAAGGATTACAAACTTTATTGTGTGAAGTTGAAGCAATTTTAAATGATCGACCCATTACCAAGAGTTCTGATGATTCAATGGACCTGGAAGCACTCACACCAAACCATCTTCTATTGAAAACCAAGCCAATACTACCACCTGGTCTCTTTGTAAAGGAAGACGTACATTAAACACAGATGGAGATAGGTGCAATATATGGCAGATCTCTTTTGGAAATGGTGGGCACAAGAATACTGGCCTCTAATCCAAGAACGACAACGATGGCCAAGGTAAGGAGAAGCTTTGCTCCAGGTGACATTGTTGTGGTGGCTGATTCCACTGCACCACAAGGCTCCTGGCGAATGGGCAGAATATTGGAGACCATACCAGATGCACAAGGTCTTGTGCGCAAAGTTTGACTTCAGACTAAGAGCAACATCTTGGAAAGACCGATAACAAAGAAATGTCTGCTCCAAGAAGCTGAGACCTAGGTATAGCTAAGACTGGTGGCCCCAAAGATAAGGATAATAAGGAAGAGAAGAAGATTGAAGAATCGCTAAAGATTAAATGGCAACACATAGTACATACCTTTTTTTTGAAAATGAGTAAAGTTTTATAGGTCCTTTTAATGTTTACTAGACCAAGTGGGACCGGAGGGCTGGTCCCCCGACACAATATTCCACCTCTCCACCAATTCCAATATTGGCGGCCAGTGGGGGGTGGGGGGGGGGGGGGGGCTTTCTGGAGCGCTGGTATGGGCTCTTGAGGTGGCAGCTCTAAAATCAATACACAGTGCAAACAGGAAGTTGTCAAGTGCACCCAAACCACCATTTGCAATCGGCAGAGCATTTACCCCGCCCGCCCATCGCCTTATCTCTGCTCCCGATCGGCTGAGCATTCTCTTGCCTTCTCCCCATAATCACTGACACCCTTACTAAACTCCCAAGTGAATACAAAATACCCCATTGATTCATTTCAATGAAGAGCCAGGCAAGTTAACTCATGGCCTGGTCGATATTCATCCCGCAACCAAAATCTTGAGAACTGCTCGATAAGTCACTATAACAATTCTCGCTCAACAACAGTGACTAAACTTCAAAAGCCCTTCATTAGGTGTAAAACACTCGGGCTGAAAGAGGTGCTAAATAAATGTAATTTTGTCTGCCTTTTGAAAAAATCAGCGATACTCCATAGGCAAAGATACTTGTTGAAGGAAAACGCTGGGCAAGACGACTAATTTTGATCATAATGCAAATCCACAATGCAGCAGATTAAAAAACTTGCATTGTAGAACTTTTCAAAAACTTGCTATTCATTTTTGCAGGCAACATTGATGGTGCTAAAGTTTGTTTGTAGAGCATGGATAAGGTCCCTGGGGGATAAGGCCGGCCGCCTTATCTCTGCTCCCGATCGGCAGAGCATTTTGAGAACGGGGGCGGGCGGGCCGGTGTGGGAGTGGAGCTGTGGGCTTGTGACTCTCTGGAGCGCGCAGGGGATGGGAGGGGCGCGCAGGCGGGCGGGGCTTCGCGAGCTGCGCCAGCTGTGAGTTCAGCGGAACTTACGCCTTATCTCTTCTCCCGATCGGCAGAGCATTTACCCCCCACCCCCCACCCGTCGCCTTATCTCTGCTCCGGATTGGCAGAGAATTTTGAGAAGAGGGGGGTTTGGAGCGGGCGGGAGGGCGATTCCAGCTGCGGGAGGCGCGGAGCGACCGTAGTTGGAGAGGTGGGGGAGCGAGGAGAGCCGGACTGCCAAATGAAGAGAGAGTGAGAAGCGGCTTGGATTGGTCCGCATGTGGGATTGTGACGTCAGCATCTCGTGAGGTCCCGTTTAGATTTTAAAATGAGTGAGTGTGGGGGGGGGGGGGGGGGGAGGATTTTATTTTAAAATTTGTACATGAAAATGTCTAAATATAATGAGGAGTGGATTTGCAAATGTAAAAGCGAAATCGCTAGGGAAATGGAAAAAATTGCAGAGTTTGAGCGTGTGGTTTTTGCGGACCAAGGAATCAAAGGCCAAAAACCTTACAAAAATCTTTTCTGAAAATCGAATGTGACATACACCCACAAATAAACACACACACACACAATCACACACACACAGAGTTTTTAAAGTATACCAGACCAAGTGCAGACCCGTTGGGTCTGGTCCCTGACCGTGAGGTTGGGGGGGGGAAGGAGGGAGGGGGTTAGAGGGAGGGGAGAGAGAGGGGGAGGGAGGAGGGAGGGAGGGGGGTGGGAGGGGGGTGGGGAGGGAGGGAGGGAAGGATGGAGGGGGGGGGATGGAGGGGGAAGAGGGAGGGAGGGGGCAGTGGGTGGGCATGATGCTGAGTGAGGCTGCACAGTACATTGTACGCAGCGTCTTGATGGCGTACGCAGCATCTCGACGTCGTACGCAGCGTCTTGACGGCGTACGACGTCGAGACACTGCGTATGGCTGTCGAGACGCAGCGTATGCCCTCAATGCGCTTGCGGGCTGACAGACCGTTGACACGCCTGCTCTTTCACGCTGGCTGCAGGCAAAGATCGGCAGTTCGCCCACTGCTTTTCGCCGTCCATGTGAAGAGCTGATCTTTATCTTGAGGCAGCGTGATAGAGCCCGGCCGGGGGGGAATTAAAATCAGCAGCGAAATAAGGAAAATGTCGGGTCCCGGGGGGGGGAGTAAAATCTGCAGCGAAATAAGGAAAATGTCAGGTCCTGGGGGGGGGGGGGGGGGGCAGGGGGGGGGGGGGGAAGTGGAAGAAGTAAAATCACCAGCGAAATAAAAATGTTGGGGCCCGGGGGTGGGGAGAGCCCGGCGGCAGCAGCGGTAATCGCCAGCGAAAGAAGAAAAATGGCAGCGTTTTTGGAGGAGAGCAGCAGCAGCAGCCGTTATGGTCGCTGGCCAGCAGGAGGCCACAAAATGAGTGAGTGTGGAGGTGGGGGTGAAGGAAGGATTTAATTTAAAAATGTGTACATAAAATGTCTAAATGTAATGAGGAGTGGATCCGTGAATGTACAAGTGTAATCTCTTGCGAAATGGAAAATTTCTCAGAGTTTGAGCGTGTAGTTTTGGCAAACCATGAAATCATAGGCCAAAAATCACACAAACATAGATAGACAGACAGACAGACAGACAGACAGACAGGAGATGATATATGATATGATGTCTACGAGTGTAGAACTAGTGTCAATTTCAAATATTATCAGAAATTAATTCTATTTAATCACTTAAAATTAACTTAACCTTCGCCAGAATAGAATCACATCTATTAAGTTTGCTTCTGAGGTTTAAATGCTATAAATCAAAGAGAATGAAACAGACCTTTTGGTTCATCGTCCAAACCATCCACTCATTTTTCACCCAGTCTTGAGTATTCAGAGAGTATAGTAAGATTGAGAAAACATTCTTGCTTGTTTTGAGAATTATTGGGAAGGACGTTTTATCACCAATGATTGTTCTCTGGGGATCAGGAAGCCAAGGATCCAATGGCAGAGAACGCTGCTGACACCTAGTTTGGAAATTTGGTTGGAATTATGGTGTTGAAGGCGGAGCTATATTTACTAAATGGGGGGTTGATGAAGGAGTCCTTGTTGTCAATTGCTAGAGTCAATTATTAAAGATGGGATAGCAGCGCATTTGGAAAGTGGTGAAATCATTGGACAAAGTCATCATGGATTTACGAAGGGTAAATCATGTCTGACGAATCTTATTGAATTTTTTGAGGATATAACTAGTAGAGTGGATAAGGGAGAAGCAGTGGATGTGTTGTATTTGGACTTTCAGAAGGCGTTCGACAAGATCCCACACAAGAGATTGGTATACAAACTTAAAGCACACGGTATTGGTGGTTCAGTATTGATGTGGATAGAGAACTGGCTGGCAGACAGGAAGCAAAGAGTAGAAGTGAACGGGTCCTTTTCAGGATGGCAGACAGTGACTAGTGGGGTGCCGCAAGGCTCAGTGCTGGGACCCCAGCTATTTACAATATACATTAATGATTTGGACGAGGGAATTAAATCTCGAAGTTTGCGGATGACACGAAGCTGGGGGGCAGTGTTAGCTGTGAGGAGGATGCTAGGAGGCTGCAGGATGACTTGGATAGACTGGGTGAGTGGGCAAATGCATGGCAGATGCAGTATAATGTGGATAAATGTGAGGTTATCCACTTTGGTGGCAAAAACAGGAAGGTAGACTATTATTTGAATGGTGACCGATTAGGAAAAGGGGAGATGCAGCGAGACCTGGGTGTCATGGTACACCAGTCATTGAAAGTAGGCATGCAGGTGCAGCAGGCTGTGAAGAAAGAGAATGGTAGGTTGGCATTCATAGCAAAAGGATTTGAGTACAAGAGCAGGGAGGTTCTACTGCAGTTGTACAGGGCTTTGGTGAGGCCACACCTGGAGTATTGCGTACAGTTTTGGTCTCCTAATCTGAGGAAAGACATTCTTGCCATAGAGGGAGTACAGAGAAGGTTCACCAGACTGATTCCTGGGATGGCACGACTTCCATATGAAGAAAGACTGGATAGACTTGGCTTGTACTCGCTGGAATTTAGAAGATTGAGGGGTGATCTCATAGAGACTTACAAAATTCTTAAGGGGTTGGACAGGCTAGATGCAGGAAGATTGTTCCCGATGTTGGGAAAGTCCAGGACAAGGGGTCACAGTTTAAGGATAAGGGGGAAGTCTTTTAGGACCGAGTTGAGAAAATAGTTTTTCACACAGAGAGTGGTGAATCTGTGGAATTCTCTGCCACAGAAGGTAGTTGAGGCCAGTTCGTTGGCCATATTTAAGAGGGAGTTGGATGTGGCCCTTGTGGCTGAAGGGAGAAGGCAGGTACAGGATACTGAGTTGGATGATCAGTCATGATCATATTGAATGGCGGTGCAGGCTCAAAGGGCCGAATGGCCTGCTCCTGCACCTAATTTCTATGTTTCTATGTTTGTCTAGGGGTTCCAGCAATGAGTGTAGGGTCAGGTAAATGGCATGTGCTGCGGACCAGTTGGAACAGTAGGCAAACTGTTTTGGATCAATGCTGTCTGGGAGGCTGGAGTAAATGTGTGTGTGATGACCAGCCTCTCAAAGCACATCACGATGGAGGTTGTCAAAGCCACCGGACGGCAGTCATTAAGGCATACTATCTTGTTTATCCTTGATACTGGGATGATAGAGGTCTTCTTAAATTTGCGGATCACCTCAAAATGGAGTAGGGAAAACTTACAGATGTCTATGAATACTAATGCCAGCTGGTCCAAGCTGTCTCTGAAGATGCAGCCGGAGACTCCATTGGGACCACAGAGAGCTTTTCTCACAGAAACTGGTGAGTCTGTGGAATTCTCTGCCTCAGAGGGTGGTGGGGGCAGGTTCTCTGGATGCTTTCAAGAGAGAGCTAAATAGGGCTCTTAAAAACAGGGGTTATGGGGAGAAGGCAGGAAGTACTGTTGGGGATGATCAGCCATGATCACATTGAATGGTGGTGCTGACTCGGAGGGCCGAATGGCCTACTCCTCCACCTATTGTCTATTGACCAGGTGCTTTCCATGCGTTCACTCTCAGAAAGGCTGACATCTGTCCCAGTAACCATGAGTACAAGTGCACCTGAGGCTGTCGAGGTGGAGGACGTGATTCCACTAACCCGCTATTCAAGGCAAGGTCATTGGGGAGGGACATGTTGCCAGTAATACCACCTGATTTCACTTGTAGCCCGTTATAGCATGCAAATCTTGCAGCAATCTGTGGGTGTCTGTGTGGTTATCCTGAGACCCCAGCTTGATCTGGAATTTCCTCTTGGCATTCTTTATGACTTTGTGAAGGTTGTACATAGATTTTGTGTACCATTCGGGATAGTTTGACTTGAATGCTGCGGAGTTGGACTTCACCCTGGTGTATACCTCATGGTTCATCCATGATTGGTGAGCACTAGCTCACCAATAGTTGGTGAGCACTAACATTGTCTGCTTTGGTATGCATTCCCCATCACCCTTACTGATGAAGTCCGTGACGGCATATTAATTTAGGTTGGAAACTGAGTTCTTGAATATAGATTGTTTCTCAAATGATTGCAATTTTGATTAGGTATTTGGTGCATTTGGTATACTTGTTTGTATTTCTTTTTTTTTTTTTTGGTTTGTTTTTTCATTTCTCAAAGCAATTCTGGAGTCTGAAGCTTCATGGTGGTCCTCTGGCCATCAAAAAATCAGAGGTCAATGAATGGCACAAGAATGGTCACAGAGAGGTCCAGCTGTACTTAAGGATGTTCATGTTGACCTATGATACCCAATTACCTGAGTGTCTGGACTCTTCAGTTTACCTGAACACATGAGAGGAGATTGTCGCCATTTTATCTTTTCCAACTAACCACACTTCAAAAGGTCGATTTTACAAATTATACAAATTTCAGGAACAAATTCAGACCGTTTGTGATTTTCTGATCATTGTAATCAGTGGGGAAAAAGTTCTCCAGAGATAGCCAGCATCCCAGCATGAATCTCTGCCCCAATGGAAGTTGTCCAGAGGTGTATTCCTGTGTTCATAACGCAATAAGAATTTTGATGAATACTGAGCTCACATCAAATGAATTGCTTGGTTTCCTCTGAATTGAATTGAGATCTTTGCATTTATCAGCTTTCACTTAGTTTCCTTAGAAACGTGTGTGATCCCTCTCACCATTCTTATCGGTTATTTTCTCTTTTATTTTGTCTTTGCCTTTTGGTTGAACATTTTATATATCACAAAGAAATATGACATCAGAATTTTATCAGGTTTTGTGTTTTATCTAATTTGTAACAAAAAGACCGTCAATATGTTCTTGATATTTTCCGTTTGAAAATAAAGGCATATGCTAACCGAGAATAACACATCAAATTGTAATTTGATGGCTTTATTATGATAGAGCAAAACACTTTAAAGAAAATTATAAAAGATTGAAATGGACTTTCTTTATCTACAATACTTTACATAACAATGCATTCTTTGTCAAAATACAGCCTAATTTTGCCTCCATTGTGTCATCAAGCTGTTGCTCATCTCATCCGCTGTTGAAGCTCTCATCCATGTTTTTGTTACCACCCAATACCTGGTTCCTCGCCCTTCTCCCCCAAAACCCATCACAAGGCTTCTCTAATCCAGGGTACCTCTCGCCGGTCGCCTAATTTTTACCTTCCCATAATTTGAGTTTCATGAACCCCATGAATAACCCAAGTCCTTTCATCTCTGTTTTCGAAGGAGATAATCGGACCAGAGACCCAACAATTTGGTCAAAGGGATAGGTGTTCAGGAATAACCATTGGAAGAGAAAGAGGTGTTGATGCAAAGAATAGAAATGGAATTTCAGAGTTTTCGGATTATTCAGATACTGGCATGGCTGGCAGCAAAGCAGCAAAAGGATCAAGAATGTGTAAAAGCCCAGAACTGGAGTAAAGATGAATTCCTGCAAACTACTTTAGTTTCTAGTCCACTCATAAAATGCTCCTCATTGTGATCAAATCATTCCACATAATTATCCAGATTCGATCACTGTAAGGGTCAACCATCCAGTAAGAATCCTGTTCCTTCAGATCTAATATTTGTGCACCCTAGATTTCCTTCATCACTTCAGTAGAGCCATGCCTGGCTTCAAGCATTTTGTCCCTAAGCTGCAGATTTCCTTCCCTAACATACAAACTCCATACAGACAGCACCAGTAGTAAGGATCAAATCCAGATCTCTGGCGCTGTAAGGCAGTAGCTCTACCGCTACTTCACCGTGCCGCCAATAGTGTTGCAACCTAACATCCAGCAATGAAATTTAGCTCTAGGTCACCTGCCCTAAAATCTTTTCATGTGATGTGGAATACATTTTGCATGAATGTTCATGTTCCGGTTAAGTGTATATTACTACACTAATTGTGCTAAGTTAAGTTGGTGTTCCTAGATATTTTTGGATGGTTCCCTGGGACCAAGATTGACTTTTTTCCAGACTGTTTCTATGGATTTCAAGGTCAATGGAGAGTCCACAGACTCTGCCACAGGTAGGCACAGAAATAGGTAAAGATGAGTAGTTTCGGGAGGTACTGCACTTCTTTCAACATTTATGTTGGACTTTTGTATACTTTTGATGAACAGACTTGATGAACAGGCTTCTCAATGTCTTTCCCAATGCTCTTTCTGCACTTTAAGTAGACCTGGCCAAAGATTTCCAACAGTCATTGGGAATATTGTACTTTTTCATTGAGGCTTTGAGACATCCTTGAATCCCTTTCTCTGTTCACCCAATAGCAACTTGCCTTTGCAGTAATAATTTTGCAATAGTCAGTTGAGCATGCAAACAAAAAAATGTGCCCAATCAGTTTTCAATTGAAAACTGTACCATATCTCAAGGGAAAAGAAAATAAACAGCTTTCTATGCATTGTCTGCCCTAGAAGAGGTCAACCCAAAAAAAACCATGCCCTAAAGAACTGATAAAGGGTGGAAAGAGTGCAGAAGGTCCACCAAATCACAAATAACTATGATGTGCATGGATTTCACATTACTTCATCTTCAGTTTAAATGGCCAAGAAGGTTAAGGAGTATAGGAGCAGGGAGGTTCTACTGCAGTTGTACAGGGCCTTGGTGAGACCACACCTGGAGTATTGTGTACAGTTTTTGTCTCCTAATCTGAGGAATGACATTCTTGCCATAGAGGGAGTACAGAGAAGGTTCACCAGACTGATTCCTGGGATGGCAGGACTTTCATCTGAAGAAAGACTGGATAGAGTTGGCTTGTACTTGGTAGAATTTAGAAGATTGAGGGGGGGGGTCTTATAGAAACTTACAAAATTCTTAAGGGGTTGGACAGGCTAGATGCAGGAAGATTGTTCCCGATGTTGTGGAAGTCCAGAACAAGGGGTCACAGTTTAAGGATAAAGGGGAAGTCTTTTAGGATCGAGATGAAAAAAACATTTTTCACACAGAGAGTGGTGAATCTGTGGAATTCTCTCCCACAGAAGGTAGTTGAGGCCAGTTCATTGGCTATATTTAAGAGCGAGTTAGATGTGGCCCTTGTGGCTAAAGGGATCAGGGGGTATGGAGAGAAGGCAGGTACAGGCTACTGAGTTGGATGATCATCCATAATCATATTGAATGGCGGTGCAGGCTCGAAGGGCCGAATGGCCGCACCTATTTTCTATGTTTCTATGATAACATAAAGAATTGACATGCTGTCATCGTCCACTAGAGGGACTTTTCAAATAATTCCTCAATCATAACTATGAAATTAATTATACAAGTGACTAAACACAGGAAAAGCTAGGGCAACTTACACCATTGTTTGACCCTTGAGTTATCTCTGTTGATCAGACCCTCAACATGAAAGCTTATTTCTGCCTTTGTTTAAATTGTACCATCATTACCATAGCAGACTCAAGACTCATATATTTACCACCAGAGGGCAGCAAGGGACAATAGAAATGAAAACGTCAGTTTACAACTTAGAAACATAGAAACATTAAAATTAGGCGCAGGAGGAGGCCATTTGACCCTTCGAGCCAGCACCGCCATTCATTGTGATCATGGCTGATCACCCACAATCAGCAACCTGCCTTCTCCCTATATCCCTTGATTCCGCTAGGGAACCAACAATTACATCCATATTACAAAACCAACAATAACATTCATATTACAAAAACATATTCTGAATTAGACAATTGTGTAACAACTCAGTGGTCTGCATCCTTTTGCATAGTTATTTACTATATTGAATTGTTGGGCCACTTCAACAACATAAATAATGTTCCTTTTATATGTGCTTTAATTACCTATTCTGCACTAAGAGTATTCAAGATATCTTTTTTGTTCTTTTTTTCCCTCCGAATGTGCAAGGAAATGTAGCCAAAAGAGCACATGAATGATCTGATTTCTGGAGATTCAGATGTGATTTTGAAGAAGAGTTTCAACCCAAAATGTCATCTATGCTTTTTCTTCAGAGATGCTGCCTGACCCACTGGGTTTCTCCAGCACTTTGTGTCTATCCTAGTTGGTTACTTGGAAATGACAGGCAGCTGAGAAATGATGTCAGTGTTGATTTAGTCATAATCTGATTGAATGACAGATCAAGGGCCCAGGAGTCCTTCTCCTACTCACAATTCATAAATTAATTTGAATGTTCATTAATCAATGGTAATTTATTGTCATTGTACGAGAAATTCCTTTTTTGCATACAGTTCAGTAAAAATCTTACTATACAGAAGCAGATTTGCATGGGATCCGAGGAGAGATAGCTGAATGGATAGAAAATTGGCTCTGTAGGAGCCATTAAGCTTAAGTCAGTATTATAGCCATGTCTAACATTTTAATATTTTAGTCTTTATCTGTCTGTACTTTTGTAGGTGGGATTATATACATAGTAGGGGTGTGTTCTTTTGTTAGAGGAGTCTCGCGCCGACTCACAGATTGGAGGTTTCAGTTTGTGTCGGAGTATGAGGGGAGATAGTTTTCTATCATGATCACGAGACACGTTACGAGATGACACACCTTTATAAGAAGAAGCTTTTATGTGATTTATATGACGTGAATGGAACAGCGATTAAGAACGAAAAGTTATGAGTTACTTCTTGGTTTTGTATTATTTCAATAAACAACTAATTAATCAAGAAACAACGTCTGGAAGATTCATCTTTGCTATCTTTGTGTCGTGAGTGCGTTAGTCTATACCTTCAAATTATCTCTGACAATTAATGGCTATCGAAATTGGATTTTGAGACATTGGATTTTTAAAACATGCCCTTACAAGCTCCATGGAAGGACCATAGGGTGATGGTGGAAGGTTGCTTCTCGGCCTGGAGGCCTGTGACTAGTGGTGTGCCTCAAGGTTCAGTGCTGGGCCCATTGCTGTTTGTCATCTATTTCAATGAATCAGATGAGAACATACATGACAAGATTAGCAAGTTTGAAAATGATACAAAAGTGTGTGGTTTTGCAGGTAGTGAAGATCGTTGTGAAAAATTGCAACAGGATATTGGTCAATTGGCAGATGTGTTGAGGAATAGTTGATGGAATTTAATACAGAGAAATGTGAGGTGTAGCATTTTGGGAAGCCTAACATGGGCAGGACCTACACAATGAATAGTAGGGCTCTGGGGAGTGCTGTGGAGCAGAGGGATCTAGGAGTGCATGATTCCTTGAAGGTGGAGTCCCAGGTAGATAGGGTGGTCAAAAAGACATGTAGAAGTTGGGAGTAGACAAAAAATGCTGGAGAAACTCAGCGGGCGAGGCAGCATCTATGGAGAAAAGGAGTAGCCGACATTTCGGGTCGAGACCCTTCTTCAGAAGTTGGGAGGTCATGTTGCAGTTGTATAAGACATTGGTAAGGCCACATTTAGAGTATTGTGTTCAGTTCTGGGCACTATGTCATAGGAAATATGTTGTTAAGCTGGAAAGGGTACAGAGAAGATTTATGGGGATACTAGACCAAGTGGGACCCGTTGGGCCCCGTCCCCCAATCCAGGTGGAGTGGCGGCGTCGCGTTCTCCCCGGGGGGGGAGGGGCGGGCAGTGTGGGGGGGGGGGTGTGTGCGGGGTGCGAGGGAGAGTGTGGAGGCGGGGGGGGGGCAATGAGCGTTCCCCCCCCCCCCCCCCGATCAGCCCTCCCCACTTCCTGCCTTGTGGCCAATCACCAGGATCGTGGGGCAGCAACCTTGTTACCAATAGAAACGTCCCATTGTATTGTAATTGTGGCACTGGGCAGCTTGAGAGCTCATTGTGATTGGTGCAGTGTGAGTGGCATTGTGACATCATCACTGGAAGCTCCTGGAAAAAAGGGCTGCCTGTGAGAAGGCAGATTTGGCTTTTTTTTTAAACGTTAATCATGAATAACATTTGAAATATTGCATGAAATCTGAAGTGAACCTGATTATGGCGTGGAGGGGAATCAGAAGTTGAGGTGCAACTCTTCAGATATTAGTACAGTGGCAGCAACCTCTTACCATTGGCAACGTCCCATTGTGGTCATTTGTAAATGAGATCCATTGTGATTGGACGTCTGTGAGATGGCATTGTGACATCATTACTGTACAGTGCTGCAATAGTCTGCCACTGAAAAGCAATTATTTTTTTTCAAATTTGGCTTTTTTTTAAACATGAATAACTTTTGAAATATAGCATGAGATCTTAAGTGCAGCTGAGGACAGTGTGGGACCAAAATGCAACCAGAACTTGATGAGCAGCCCCTTCAAATATTGGTAGAGAGGCAGCAACCTCGTTACCATTGACAAAGTCCCATTGTGATGTCATTGCAGCAGTCGGCTGCCCATTGTGATTGGTGCACTGTGAGAGGCATTGTGATATTATCATTGTGAGAAGGCTGGAAGCTGTCTGTGATAAGGGAGTTTTTGCTGTTTTTTACATCTCAACGATTAATAACTTCGGAAATATAGGTGGAAATGCGATAGGAAGATGTTTATCTCCACTATGGGAAAAATGTGAGTAGGATGTGTGAAAATGGGAAGGCCGTGGCCTAGCGTTTGGAAGAAGATAGGAATTAGTCAGATTGGTACATAAAGAGACACAAACAAGATGAAGACTTTTAGTCACATAAAGATTGCCAGGACTAGAGGTCTGAGCTATAGGGAGAGGTTGAGTAGGCCAGGACTCTATTCCTTTGAGAACAGGAAGATGAGGGGTGATCTTATAGAGGTGTATAAATTCATGAGAGGAATAGATCGGGTAGATGCACAGAGTCTCTTGCCCAGAGTAGGTAAATCAAGAACCAGAGGACATAGGTTTAAGATGAAGGGGAAAAGGTTTAATAGGAATCTGAGGGGTACTTTGTGGAATAAGCTGCCAGAGGAGGTAGTTGGGGCAGGGACTATCCCAAAGTCTAAGAATCTTTGTACGTACACGAATAGGACAAGTTTGGGGGGATATGGGGCAAACGTGGGCAGCTGGGACTAGTGTTGCTTTGGACATGTTGGCCGGTGTGGACAAGTTGTGCTGAAGGGCCAGTTTCCACATTATGAATTATGAGCTATGAATTACATTACCAATTTTGATTCATACCAACAGTGTTGCCAGGCAATCAAATGCTATTTACATTTTTTTTTAAAAATTAACTGCCTATGCTGAAAATCCCATTTGGAACAGTGGACAGGTCATGAACTGTTTCACCTCCCGCAGATGCTGCCAGACTTACTGAGTGCTTCAGCACATGCTGGTTGGAATGGTCATATTCTTTAGTAAGTAGCATTAGTGATATTCTGCATAAATTACTTTTTAAATATTTTTTGTGATACGACACAGAAACTTTGGCCCACCGAATCCGTGCCATCTACCGTGCGGCACTATGCCGCATCTAAATGTGTTTCAATATTGCATAGTTACTGGCATGTACACATGGGAGCTAATCCTTCAGAGGTCATGTGCACAACACAAGCCTGTGTTCGCTGAACACCTCCGCTCAGTCCGTTTTAACGTACCTCAGCATTTCAACTCCCCCTCCCATTCCCAATCTGACCTTTCTGTCCTGGGCCTCCTCCATTGTCAGAGTGAGGTCCAGCGCAAATTGGAGCAACAGCACCTCACGTTTTGCTTGGGTAGTTTACACCCCAGCGGTATGAACATTGACTTCTCTAACTTCAGATAGCCCTTGCTTTCTCTCTCCTTCCCCTCCCCTTCCCAGTTCTCCCACTAGTCTTACTGTCTCCGCCTACATTCTATCTTAGTCCCACCTCCCCCTCCCCGACATCAGTTTGAAGAAGGGTCTCGACCCGAAAAGTCCCCCATTCCTTCTCTCCAGAGATGCTGCCTGTCCCACTGAGTTACTCAAGCATTTTCTGTCTACCTTCCCCCTTGTTTACATCATCCAGCAAGGGAAGTGTTAGATGCAGACAAATACAATACCTATTGAAAGTATCGTTTGAGTGTAGAAATGTCATTGAATTATTAATGTTTAATGTTTTATGTGTCATTCCTAAACGTCACTGTTTGTCTTGTTGTCACTTGCGGGCGGAGCACCAAGGCAAATTCCTTGTATGTGACTACTTGGCCAATAAACTTATTCATTCATTCAAGGTTGCAAGGAAGTTTTAGGTCTGAATGTGAACAGTCTGTAATGTAAGCAGTCAGCATAGCAGTGTAAAAGCCTAGAAAAAAAGTGTTTAGTCCTTTAAATAGAATGGTTTCTGGGGAAACAGTGTTCGTTAAAGCCTGATAGTTCTGTGAAACAGTAAGATTGACAATGACGATGGGAGATTAAAATTGAGGTTACACTATTACAAGGGACTTTGTGGCAAATGTAACACTGGAATAACATTCTAATGCAAAGAAACATCCTGATGTAAAAAGTCAAATTCCTTAGGTGGCCTGGCAATTGCATTCTATTCTGCATTAAACCAGTCATTAACTGCACAACACAAAAATAATATATGTTTAATCCAAGCATTTTATCAGTATTCCTTGGCTCCAACAAATTTTTGGATAAAAGTATTCAGCCAACAAAAAAGGTAGGATTGCTAAACTAATTTCATTTTGATAATTAAAAATAACACTTTTAAAATATGTATGTTAAAATCACCACTTCTGCTCTGATATAAAAACTGATGTTAAACATTAGAATGTTCATTATACTTTACGGCTTCTAGTCAAGAGTTAATTAATGTTGATAGATATTCTTCTCTAAAATTATTTATTGTTTTGCTTTACAAAAACACGCTTTCAAAATTATTATACTGAGGCATCAACAATTTATCTTTCGAAAGGCTAGACCTTTTTGGAGAAATATTTTGCCATGATGACAAAATTATTGTCAATTTAATTAATTAAATAATTTAGGTGAATAATTTAGCCTCCTAACAATTATATTCACGTAAATGCAAATTGCTTAATATGCATAGCATGAGAAAACCCAGGCAGCTTCCAGACCACCTTGGGGCAGAAAAGCAAGTATCCCTGAGATGCATTTGCAAAACAAATTACTCTAACAATAATTGCTGGGCCATGTGACAGGTCAATAGCCTCCGAATATAGGTGAAATTAAAGCCCCACAACCATTGCATTCAGATTGTGATTAGGACTGACTGAAGGTGACCCCACACATGAAGCAAATGCTAATACTGGTAGTCACATTTCCAATGGCCAACACATTTAAATTTATATCATCTTTCACAAACCCTTATGAATCATTGAATGGGGGATAACTTCCCAATAAGCAATTAATGTATTATCATCATTTCTTTGGGCTAACACCAGCTTTACTACTTAATGGCCAGATAATTGCCAAAATAACCAGCCTGCTGTTGCTGTTGTAATTGCTATCAATGGAAATGGAAAAGGTCGGGCAGTACCATTTGTGGGGATCATGACAGAAGCCGCCTCGTTGTGATCCCCGGAAACGACGACACGGTGCACTCTGTGACGCGCCGGGAGACCAATTCTGTCAACATGTTGGACGACGACAAAAGCCAACAGCGAGCTATACGTCGTCTGACACACGAGCGAACAAAGTACTATTTGTCCAATGTAGGCAGCTGACCAAGATGAACAGAGATAGTATGAGTGATCAGGATGGTAAATAGATGTGCACTTGTGTTCTTCAATGGGATTGCTCTTAAAGAAGCTTAGGCCAAAAATGCAACATTCTGTTGCCAGGGTGGGATAGATTAGTTGTGATCAGAATTGTCTTGACATGGTTGCGATACCACTTGATGGAGAAAAATTTCAAGTTGAAAGATGATAAATATGAAAAATATATTAAATTGAAAGTTAAAGAAGGAACTGCAGATGCTGGAGAATCAAGGGTACACAAAAGGCTGGAGAAACTCAGCGGGTGCAGCAGGATCTAAGGAGCGAAGGAGATAGGCGACGTTTCGGGTTGAGGCCCTACTTCAGACTGGTCAGGGATCAGGGAAACGAGGGACTGGTCAGGGATCCTGATCCCTGACCAGTCTGAAGAAGGGTCTCGACCCGAAACGTCGCCTATCTCCTTCGCTCCTTAGATGCTGCTGCACCCGCTGAGTTTCTCCAGCCTTTTGTGTACCCTCAATATATTAAATTGAAATAGTTTCCTTTTTAAAATACTTTCTGAAGTTTGAAAAGCTATTAAGGCCTTAGATTGCATTGTTTATTTTGGTGTTGCCTAAAAGCCACAAAGATCCAGTATTCAGTGGTTAATAGAACTCTGCCGGCTCACCACTTACCTCTGAATCAACTGAAACTGATAAGGCAGAATACCCCCCCCCCCCCCCCCTACACTTCCTGATATTACAACATGAACCATGTACAGTAACACTCCATCTAATGCTGGCAAATACAGTATTGAAAATAGGTATTTTAATGCCAAAATATGTTACTGCCTTTTTTTAAATGACAAACATATATGTGGTATGTGTGTCATATTAACTTGGTAAAACAATTTCAAAATGAAGATGTGAGTTTTTGAGAAAGATAGTAATTTGATTCATTCCCTAAGTATCTCACTTGTCATTTCTGAATCTGGTGGACTGTCTAGACAGCTGGTGTGAAGTGCTGAAAAGAGTTAGGACCAATTCGCAGTGAAAAGAAATTCAAATAACGACTCAAGGCATAATGCCGAGCGATAAGACAGAAAATCAAAAGGGAAGGCAACACTGGTGAAATTGTGTTATATTTCATTATAAAGGTTTGTCACAGCATTTCTGATCAGTGCATGCATTAGCAGTCCAGAACCTGCAATGAGAATAACTGTGAGGTTAGCAATAGACAAAATCAGACATATATTTTGATGTAGGCATAAGTGAAGTTCAATGCAAAAATCGAAATGATGCCTCTCCACAGCACCTTTGCTACCTTCTCTTGAGCAACTGTGGAAATCCATTAATTGATCAGAACTTCAATTACGTAGGAACAATTCTTACCATAAAATCTGAGAGAATATTATATCTTGTTGATTAAGATGTAACCTAAGATTTTATTGAATTCCTGAGAAAAATAATTACTGTGCAACAAACTCACTGGCATTGATACTAATTACATCTGCAAAACAGATAATCCTTCAAAATTTCATTTTCTGAACGTTAAAAAGTTTATAATATTCCATTTTATACTTCAATCATGAGTTTTTCCCAATATTTAGTTCACTTCCTATAAATCGGGTGACCAATTTGCAGAGCACCTGCATTCATTTGCCAAGGCTGGTTCTGAGCGTCCAGTTACCTGTACCTGTCATCTTTATTTCTCCACTGTGGCTCATTTGTCTGTGCCTTCCTTCACTGTTATATGGAGGCCAATGAAGGTTTGAGTAACAGCACCTTTACCTTACATCTGAGCAAGAGCGGAACTCGCTATCAAAACATGGAGGGGACAGGGGGGACACAATTTTTTGGCGGCCGCGCGCGCATGCACATACTCACACACATGCACGAGGCTTTGGAGGCTCAATCCAGCACTAAATGCAGCTCAACTCTGCCCTTCTCGCCGGGTTAACTACAACCCTGACTGGACTGACGGGACACCAGCGCTGCTTCTCTGCGCTGGCCATATTTCCCGCAAGCCTAGGCAGGTTAACCAGGCAGAGTGAGCTGGGTTTAGCGATGCTTCTCTGCGCTGGCTGTGGGCCTGGGGGCGCCGTGCCCGTCTGACAACTCCCTTGTCCATTCTTCCCTCCCCTCCCACTCTACCCCTTCCCCGGGCACTTTCCCTTGCAACCGCAAGAAATGCAACACTTGTCCCTTCACCTCCCCCCTCCACTCCTTTCAGGGACCCAAGCAGTCCTTCCAGGTCCGACAGAGGTTCACCTGCACCTCCTCCAACCTCATCTACTGCATCCGCTGCTCCAGATGCCAGATGATCTATATCGGTGAGACCAAGCGGAGGCTTGGCGATCGCTTCGCCGAACACCTCCGCTCGGTCCGCATTAACCAACCCGACCTCCCGGTGGCTCAGCACTTCAACTCCCCCTCCCATTCCACATCCGACCTCTCGGTCCTGGGCCTCCTCCACGGCCAGAGTGAGCAACACCGCAAGCTGGAGGAACAGCACCTCATATTCCGCTTGGGGAGTCTGCATCCTTTGGGCTTGAATATTGAATTTTCTCAATTCTGTTAACCCTTGCTGTCTCCTCCCCTTCCCACCTCTCCCTCAGCCCTCGGGCCCTGACATTCCCTCTATCTCTATCTCCCTCCCCCACCCCAGTCGCACCAGCTTCTCATTTTCACACCACAAACAGCTTACAATGGCTTGTTCCCTTTATCACCGATACTTTTTTGCATATCTTTCACTCATTGTTCCTTATCTCTCCACATCACCGTCTATATCTCTCGTTTCCCTGATCCCTGACCAGTCTGAAGAAGGGTCTCGACCCGAAACGTCGCCTATCTCCTTCGCTCCTTAGATGCTGCTGCACCCGCTGAGTTTCTCCAGCTTTTTGTGTACCCTCGATTCTCCAGCATCTGCAGTTCCTTCTTTAAAAACTGACTCCCGACCTCTCTGGCCACACGTGAGACAGTGCCGGAGGCCCGGCCAGGATCGATTCTGGCTGTGGATGAGGCGCAGGCCTGTGCCACGTCTCCCTCCGCCAATCACCGCACTCTATTCTCAGTCCCTCCTACAATCATCGCGCTTAATCATTATGTCCCGCCCCCATTGCCTGCTGACCGACGTCTCTCTCATCAAATCGGCGCCCTCGATCAGCAGTCCCACCTCCACTGTCTCACGGAAAGCGGAGATTTTAAAATCCGGATGACAAAAACTTGGGGGGGATGTCCCCCACCTCTCAAAACATGGGGGGGACGTGTCCCCTCTGCCCCCCCCCCCGTGTTTTCTGCCCCTGCATCTGAGCATGCTACACATTCCGATCCAATACTGAATTCAACTCCTTCAGTTAACATGCTTTTTTCTGTGTGTTTCAGAATTAGCTAGTTTTTCTGCAAGTCATCCATCTGCAATATTGTTGGCACAAGGAATTGTAGATACTGGAATACGGTGTTGGAGTACCTCAGTAGGTGGAGCAGCATCTCTGGAGGACCTGTCCAACGGAGTTACTCCACCACTTTCTGTTCTACATCTGTACTATTGTTTCAGTATTTGGTCTCCATCGCCATGTCCTGAACTGCTGGGAATATTCTATAGCTCTGCATTTCTAAGCATTTACATTGTGGTGTCTCTCACTCTCTCTCACTAACAGACCTTATTTAAATAGCTTTTACACTCCGTGGAATGTGTTTCCTCCCTCTCTACTTTATCTCATGAACCTTTCAACCAGATGAATCATCAGCCGTATATTCCCTTGGTAACCCTGAACTCACAGTCTCAGGTCTCAGGTACCTAATACAGCAGGTACTAGCCGCCCCACACCACCCAACCCCTCGTCACTGCAATCATCCCCTCTAAGCTGGTTACCAAACTCGCAGAACTGGGTCTCTGCGCATCCCTCTGCAATTGGATCCTCGACTTCCTCATTCACAGACCACGGTCAGGTCGTATTGGTGGAAATGTGTCAGCCTCAATAACAATCAACATGGGAGCACCTCAAGGCTGGTTGCTTAGCCCCCTGCTGTACTCACACTATACTCATGACTGCGTAGCCAGTCACAGTGCGAACTCCATCATCAAGTTTGCTGACGATACCACTGTTGTGGGACGTATCGCTGATGGGGACGAGTCAGAGTACAGAAGTGAGATCGACCGACTGACCAAATGGTGCCAGCACAATAACCTGGCCCTCAACACCAGCAAAACCAAGGAACTGATTGTGGACTTTGGAAGGGGGAGGATGGGGGCCCACAGTCCCGTTTATATCAACAGGTCGATGTTGGAAAGGGTCAAGAGCTTCAAATTCGTGGGCGTGCATATCTCTGAAGATCTTTCTTGGTCCGAGAACACTGATGCAATCATAAAGAAAGCACATCAGAGCCTCTACTTCCTGAAAAGATTACGGAGTGTCGGTATGTCAAGGAGGACTCTCTCTAACTTCTACATGTGCACAGTGGAGAGCATGCTGACTGGTTGCATCGTGGCTTGGTTCGGAAACTTGAGCGCCCTAGAGCGGAAAAGACTACAAAAAGTAGTAAACACTGCCCAGTCCATCATTGGCTCTGACCTCCCGTCCATCGAGGGGATCTATCACAGTCGCTGCCTCAAAAAGGCTGGCAACATCATCAAGGACCCACACCATCCGGGCCATACATTCATCTCCCCACTACCTTCAGGTAGAAGGTACAGGAGCCTGAAGACTGCAACGACCAGGTTCAGGATAACATTTACTCTTGTGGAATTTATTTGAAAATAAGTAAATAAATAAACATGCTTTTCAACTTGCATTGCAGGTTTAGGTTTATTATTGTCACATGTACTGAGGTTCAGTGAAAAGTTGTGTTTTGCATGCCATCCAATCAGATCAGATAATACTATACATATGTACAATCAAGCCAAACAAATGCAACAGTAGAGCAAAGGGAAAGATGCAGAGTGCAGAATATAGTTTTCAGCATTGTAGCACACCAGTTCCAGAGACCTGATACGTGCATAGATGACGTGCATTTAATTATGAAAAGTCGTGATACGTACTCTTTTTTAGAAATTAAACCCCTCCATGGGGGACACCTGCAGTGTTAGATCATGTCAGTTCAGATACTCCACTACTACAAATTCACTTAATATTATTCAAGATCTTTCTACCACAAATTTTTGAAATGTAATACTTTTTAAACAAATGGTACACTTGGTAGCCCATAAACACAAAAATCCTGCCAACAATGACATTTTTCTGACATCCGGTCTTTAACTTTAGATTAGAATTTACAAAAAGAATAACAGTGAATCTATCTATACTGATCATTGTGATGAATTAACTCTGGCAAAGACTTCCGTTGTGTGTGCAAACATAAATAGGAGCTGAAATTCAGAAATTACTGAGAAATATTTCCTGGTTCTCCACAGATTATAAAGTTGCAGACTTCTACTTAATCGAAAAATGACAAGAAACACCAAAAATGACAGGATACGTGGAATAACATCAAAATGATTTTTAATAGTGTACTAACATATTATTACTGCTTAACAGTCATTTTGATCCTGACAAAATAAGTTCACTTGTGTGGATGGCCAATTATTTCAAGATTTAAGGATTTTGCAATACTTAAATATTAGTTTAAATTTGACTTCCTTTGGTTTATTTTTCTTCTTTATTTTACTTGCTCATTGAAAATCTCACCATTTATTGTCCTGAGTTACAGGGAGAAGTTGAGAGGCTAGGATATTATCCCTTGGAGTGTATGTAACAGAGGGGTGTCCTTATATAGGTGTATAAAATAGGGCAATGTTTTCACAGAGCAGGTGGTACGTACTGTATATGGAACAAGCCAGAGGAATTGGTTGAGGCAGGTACAATAAACAACATTTAAAAGAGATTTAAAAGATAGGAAAGGTTTACAGGGATTAGGGTCCAACGCCGAGAAATTAAACTCGCTTAGGTGGTCATCTTGAGCAGCATGGACACGTTGGGCCAACAGGCCTATTTCCGCGATGTATGACTATGACTTTAACCCTCAATATTCCTGAATTGAGAAGCAGTTATGAGTCACCTGTATTTGTCTATCTTGATTTTCATCTATTCCAGCCCACCAGGATTTATTTGGTGAACTAAATGTATTTTTATGACTGTTTGGAGGTTTCATGATCATGCTATGTGGAATAGCTTTAATTTCAGACTTACTTTACTATTGGTGTAGTGCAAATCAAATGTTTCCACGTCAGTGGTTCAGAACTCTGGCCGCTGGTCCAGTAATCAAGGATCCCTACCATCTGGTCCAGACCCTCTTCTCACTGCTAACGTTGGGCAGGAAGTATAGAAGACGTGGGTCTAGATTCAGAAACAGTTACGTTCGGATAACTATCAAGTTCTTGAACCAACCTGCACAAACTTACTCCTACGTCAACAGTGGAACACTGCGGGCCACCTCTTGCACTCCCATCTTCTTGTTTTGTAATTGTGCTTTACACTAATGTTTTGTTTATTGCATGTTTTTTTTCACCGTCTTGTAGAATATATGTGCAATTTTAGTTTTTGCGTGATGTCTGACTTTATGTGCCAGTGATGCTGTGGCAAGTATGATTTCCATAGTTCTGTTTAGTTTATTGTCACGTGTACAGTGAAAAGCTTTTGTTGCATGCTATCCAGTCAGCAGAAAGACAATACATGATTACAATCGAGCCATCGTACCTGTACCCCACTGTACTTGAAGATGCCACATATGATCACAAACGTGACACGTTTCATTGTAGAACTGGGAAGAAGTAGTATGCCTTTATGGAAGTAAACCAAGCAAAGACTGTCACTTAACTTAAGCTTTCTATTTGTTGAATAAAATGTTTTGCCACTAATTTGAATCTCTGATTATTCTACATAGAGAGAAGCTCTGCATTTCATGCATTTAGTTTGGCCCATTTTTATTCTGTAAGTGATTTCAGGTTTTGTACTTATATAAACATGTAAATCAATTTATCAATGGCTTTATGTTCCTGGTGCTTTTCACTTGTACCAGGAAGCACAAGGAAACCAGGAATGCAACATGGAGAAGTAGGAATTATAGTTTGTAGACACATGGAACTACAAGTGCTGTTGACAAAAAAAGACACAACGTGCTGGAGGAACTCAGCGGTTATACCTCTGCCTTCAACACCATAATCCCATCCAAACTCATATCCACACTTGAGGATCTACGAATCAACTCCCCCCTCTGCCACTGGATTTTTATCTTTCTGACTCACAGAACTCAATCAGTGTCTTGATGATCTGTCTAAATAGGGGTCTAGTGTACAATATAAGTCTCCTCCAATTATTAAATTGTGGGGACTATCAAAGTTTGGTCCATAAACATTAATAAGAATCACTTTTTTTGCATGTAACTCACCTATTAATACAATATATCTACCATCATTGTCCATTATAGTTGATGTATGTTTAAAAGGTATCCCTTTGTGGATTAGTATTGCAACACCTCTGGATTTGTGCGAAAATGAGGAGTGATACGTTTTAGCAATCCATTTTGCTTTCAATCTATGCTGTGCTTCCTTTTTAAGGTGAGTTTCCTGAAGGAATATTATATCTGTTTTAAGTGATTTTAAATGTGCTAATACTTTACCTCTCTTGATTGGTTCATTAATTCCATTAACATTCCAGCTGCAAAATGTGATTCCTTCACCCCCAATCTTCACATTCAAATCTTGCATCTTTTGTTTAGGGTGGTCTGTAAGAGAGCAGATGGCTCAATGCAACAAGCCCGACATTACACCCGAACTTCAGATAGATGAATTTTAAATCACGTAGATATTTCTCCCGTACGTATCTCCTTTGGTAAAACTTATAATTCCATTCAAACTTAAAATTATAATAGGATATTATATAAAAAGAGTGATAGGGTAGGTGGTTAGTAAAATGCAATAGGAAAGAAAAAACAACATCTATAATTACTGCAGTTGGTGATAGCCACACTAACGTGGCTAGCCATCTGCAGACTTCCCTGGCCTTTGAAAAATAAAAAAACGTTACAAGCTCCATGCTCTTTTTAAGGTGAAATTTAAGGTGAAATAACAACATTTTACAGGGGAGGAGGAAAACATTTTAAGTTCCAAAGTATTCATAATCCATTAATAAAAAAATAAATTTAAAAAAGGCAACTATTCTCAAAATACAGTATAAATCTCATATATATCTAAAAGAGAGAACAGAAATAAAAAAGGGAAATCAAACTTTAAATCCAACCGCTTATAGTTTCCATTTTAACTAATTCTAAGTAATCCAATTAAAAGTAATTAGTAACAATTAGTAATAATTATTAGTAGTAACGAGTAATTATGATTAGTATTTGTCAGTTGTTTATGTTAATAGTAAAATATGGGTATGGTATGTCCATAGGGAAAACCTTGCTCAACAATCATTGTCCAATTTCATTTGTCCTTAAGTATGACAGTTTAAGTTCCATCAGATCTTTACAAAGTCATGATGTTCGGTGACGTCAGGTATTTTGTGAGTAATGTTCAGTCATCGGTCATATTCTCGATGTTCTGGGCGAAATCAAATGCATCCTTATGGTTAGCGAAGATGTGTTCCTTCTTCCTGTAGGTGACTCTTAATGTTGCCGGGTACATCAGGCCATACATCAGACCTGGTATGTCCTTGAGTATACTTCTTGTCTCTGTAAACAGCGCTCTCTTCCTGGAGACCTCCACAGGATAACTCTATAAATGTTGATCTTGTCTCCTTCATATGTGAGATTCCTGATACGAACAATTTTCTTCATCATGTCATCCAGTACATGGTCATATTGCACCTTCACTATCATTTGTCTTGGTGGGGAATCTGTCCGTGGACGGCGTCTCAGCACTCTATGTGCACGACCTAGTAGAGGTTTTTGATCCAGATTTAAGACTTTTTGCAATAAGTCTGCAGCGAATTCCGGGTGTCTCGGTTCCCCTCTCTTCCTTCTTGGACACCGACGATTCTTAAATTCAGACGCCACTGACGTCCTTCCAAGTCAGTACATTTTTCAGTTATTTTACTCAGTAAGTCTGATAGACGTTGATTCTCTTTGATGAGCTGTTTTGTAGTTTCGGCACCAGTTGCAGCAATCTCCTCTAAATAAGTTATTGCTATATTTTGTTGGCCTAATGTCTTATTGATAGGATCCAACTTGTCATTAAAGCTGGATTCCATTTTATTTTAACATTTATCTCCTCAATCTGTTGAGCCAGCCTTTCTTCAGTTTCGTTCTTCCATGTATCCAATAGTTCAAGAACAGTGGTATTGATTTCTTCTTTCATTTCCTCTTTAAATTATTCTTTAAAAGTTTGAAGTTCTTTTTTAAAATTCAGCTTTTCATTGAAATTCTTCAATTGTTCCTTTATATTTTTAATTTCTTGAGAGAAAATTCCAAAGTTCTTCTATCTCAGATTTTTTGGACTTTGGTTTCCTTGATCCACCTTCTTGGGACGACATTGTACCTGAGCCCGAGGCTTCGGTCGGGCCTACTTCTTCTGGCGCATGCTTAGGCTTAATGGGCCGTTTCGTCTTGGTTGCATAGACATACCATCGGAGTCGCGCGCCTGATGACGTCACTCACACTTTGCAGGCAGCCGGTGCGATAACAGCAGGTAAGTCCTGTTCTTTTCCCCTGTTTTCAGCGGATTGAGCGTGGAGCTAGCTGGCGCTGGTCTCTAGCCCTCCATAGCGCCACCGGAACATCAAGACAACGAAAAATAAAATCTCAGTCAAGTGAATTATTAAATGCATATATAGATACTGCTAATATTAAGGATGTCTGGAGAATTGAAAACCCAACCGGATGAGAATATTCATTTTACTCATCGGTACATAAAACCTATTCAAGAATAGATTATTTTTTAGTAGACTCCAAGCTCATCCCATTTACCTACAATTCGAAATATCATAACATTATAATCTCGGACCATGCACCCTTAACATTTATGATTAAACTAAATGGAAGGACTGAGAAACAGTCACAATGGAGACTCAACCCACAAATCTTAAATGAAAAAGTATGTCAGGAATATCTTACTAAACAGATTAATATGTTTTTTGAGACCAATGATTGCCCTGGAATGTCTGCCTCCCTTCTCTGCGAAACTTTTAAAGCATTTTCCCAAGGAGCAATGATCTCCTCCCAAGCATTTCACAATAAAGAGAACCGGGTTAAACAACACGCACTGGAAAGGGAAATAAGACAATTAGACATAGAAAATGTCTGCACCAACTATGATAAAACATAATAAAATAGCAGTATTTAAATATAAATTAAATAAAATATATTCAGACCAAGTTATAAAATTTTATCAGTATACTAAACAATTACATTTTGAATTCGGTGACAAACCGCAAAAACTATTAGCTCGCCAACTTCGAAAACTGGACGGGGTAAAAACAATTCACAAAATTAGATCAGAAATGGGAGAACCACTAGTACAGCCCAAGGATATCAATGAGAGATTTCTGCAATATTATCAATATTGTCAAAATCTCTACTCAGCTAAAATGATAGATCGCTGAACAGGAATGGGAGTATTCTTACAAAAATGTAACCTTAAAGTCTTAGATTTGAAAGATAGAGAATTATTAGGCGCTGAAATAACAGTAAAAAAAATTGAAGAGTCTACCAGATCTCTAAAAAACAGCAAGGCCCAGGCCCTGATGGTATAAGCTCTGAATTTTATTAAAAAATTTATGATCTGATCTCCCCACATTTACAGACGCTCAGTATTTAAGAGATCTATAGCTCTATATGAACCTGGGTCTTCCAGGCCCTTATCTGTTTTTAGTATGAGTGTTATTATAGATTTGTTTAACGTTTCTGGTAATTTCTGTTGAGAATATTAGAACAAAGTCAAACACTTACTACAAGCCAAAGAAACTTTATCGACTATAGTACAATAATTGGGAAAATATTCATATAAAAATTTTGGAAAGGTCCTAGAACCCCCACAATCAAAATGTGGATTATGGAAATGTCGGAGACCCTACATTTGGAAAGAATCAGACTTGTCTTAATGGACAAACAAGAACTTTTTATCAGAATATGGTCTCCATTTATTGATTATCTGAAGGGGTAAACTGGTTCGGCACGTGAACCTGACTGAAACTCGAATTAAGGATTAGATGAAGGGTTATATTTTATAATTTACGAACATATCTCCAACGATGTATTATTAGTTAATTATTCCATTCTTTTTATTATACCTTCTTGTTTTTTTTTTGTTTTTTTCTCTCTCTCTATTATTCTCTATCTATATAAATATATATATATATATTTAGAAGTAGAGCTATTAAATAATTTATAATATTGACAATATTAGTAATGTATGACTGTTACACATGAAATGTTTTTATTATGTACTTGCTTCTAATTTTAAAAAAAAATTAAAAAAAAGAACTCAATCAGTGTCAACACCTATGCAATAACTCTCAACACTGGTGCCTACAAGGATGTGTTCTCAGTTCCCTACTATTCTCCCTTTACACACACGACCGTACAGGCACATTCAGCTCTAATTCCATCGATAGGTTTGCAGAGGACACCACTGTGGTGGGTCGATTCATGAACAAGAACAAACAGAGTACAAGAAGGAGATGGAGAACTAATTGGCATTGTGTGAGAACAATAACATCTTTCTCAATTTCAGCAAGATGACAGAGCACACTGCCAGGCTGCATCAAAGCTTGGTTTTGGAACAGCTCTGCCCAAGACCACAAACATTACAGTTGTAGATGTAGCTCAGACCATCACATAGACCAGATTTCCCACTATTGATCCCATTAACACTTCACATTGCCTCCGAAAAGCAGCCAACATAATAAAAGCCTTTGTCCCACCCCGATCATTTCTCTTCTCCCTTCTACCATCTGTCAGAAGGTACAGACCACTTGTAAGCCTACACCACTAGACGCAGGAACTGCCTTTCTCCTCTGTTACCAGGTTCCTGAATGGACCTTCCATAAGCTGGGGTACTGCTTGATTTATCTCTACCCAATTTGACCACATTGGACTTTGTCCGACTGACAAATTGATGTGCTGCAATGCAATGCATCTTCTCCTTTGCTCCATCATACTTGAATTTGAACTGATTATATCTATGTATGATACATATGATCTGTTTGGATAGCATGGAAAACAAAGCTTTTCACTGTATCTCGTGATAATAATAAACCTAACCTAAAGCATTTCTGGAGAACATGGACAGGCAACTTTTCGGGCAGGTACCCTTCTTCAGGAAGTATAGTTTCCAATAGATTGATGATCCAGAACATATGTTTGTCGTTGTTTATACATTTAATAAGAAATCTATGAACATGTTCAAAGAAACGTTGACTCCATTTGGAGGCACAGAGATAAAAGTTACCAGCTATAAATCGTGAACCTCGGCAATCTATATTATCAACGGGAATTTTCGATCGCAGACTTCCAGAGGAGTGAGGGAGCAGGGCACCCACTGTTATTTTTGTTTCAAAATGTTAATTCTACGATTTTAGAGGTCATCGCAGTTCAGCAATCAAAAACTGCTTTCTCCAAAACCACTTTCCTGTCTGAAATGCTGATTGTGCCACGGGTTTAATACTTTTTAAATGTACTGCTTCGGGGACCACCTTCCCGTAATAAACCTGTCTTCATCTGTCTCCTCAATATCCAGCCCCCTTCATGAAAGCTATCCCTGGATTGGGAGCATTTTCTTCTAGATCTGGACGCATATTGAAACAGAACAAAATGAAAGTGTGCAAACTGCTTCCTCACTCACATCTTTGAAGAAGGGTCCCGACCCAAAACGTCACCTAAAGATACAGCGTACAACAAGCCCTTCGGCCCGCCATCCAGAGATTTCCATACACCGACGAAATCCTACACACACTAGGGACAATTTACATTTGTACCAAGCCAATTGGCCTACAAACCTGTACGTCTTTGGAGGAAACCGAAGCACCCGGAGAAATCGCACGCATGTCATGGGGAGAACGTACAGACAAGCACCTGTAGTCAGGATTGAACCAGGGCCTCTGGCGCTGTAAGGCAGCATCTCTACCACTGTGCCACTGTGCTGCCCACTCCTACTTGCCTTGAGAAGATAATGATGCGCTGTATTTTTGAACTGTTGCGGTCAGAGTCATAGGGCATGAAAACAGGCTCTTCGGCTCAACTTGACCATGCTGACCAACATGCCCCATCTAAGTTAATTCAATATACCCACCTATGGCCTATATCTCTCGAAACCTTTCCTATCTATGTACTTGACCTAATGGCTTTCAAACGTTGTTATTGTACTCTGCCTCAACCACTTTCTCAAGCAGCTCATTTCATATACCACCACGCTCTGTGGAAAAAGTTGCCCCAGGTCTTATTAAATCTTTCCCCTCTTATCTTATACCTTAGCCCTCTGGTTCTTGATTTTCTTACCTTGGGGAAAAAGATTGCATTCACCCTACCTATTCCCCTCAAGATTTTGTACACCTCTGTAAAATCACCCGAGGAATAAAGTCTGAGCCTGCCCAATCTCTAGCTGAGGCCCTTGAATCTTGGCAATCCTCATAAATCTTCTCTGCATTCTTTCCAACTTAATGACACCTTTCCTGTAGAAGGATGAACAAAACTGAACACGATACTCCAAATGCGGCCTCATGGATCGACTGGGCTTATATGCACTGGAATTTAGAAAGTCTGAGAGGGGATCTTATAGTAACACATAAGATTCTTATGGGAATGGACAGGCTAGATGAAGGAAAAATGTTTCCGATGACTGGGGAGTCCAGAACCAGGAGTCACAGTTTAAGAATAAGGGGTAGGCCATTTAGGACTGAGATGAGGAAAAACATTTTTACTCGGAGAGTTGTGAATTCTCTGCCACAGAAGGCAGTGGAGGCCAATTCACTGGATGTATTCAAAAGAGAGTTAGAAATAGCTCTTGGGGCTAACAGAATCAAGGGATATCGGGGAAAAAGCAGGAACCGGGTACTGATATTGGATAATCAACTATGATCATACTGAATGGCGGTTCTGGCTCGAAGGGCCGAATGGCCTACTCCTGCACCTATTTTCTATGTTTATCCAGAGATGCTGCCTGACCCGCTAAGTTACTCAAGCATGCTGTGTCCTATCCGGATAGTGCATCTCTGCTAGATCCCTTCCCCACAGAGCACCCACCGTTCTGTGTGTGCATTGCATGACGTTCAGAGCACGGATCTCTCGTTTCATGCAAACTTTGCCCCGTGTTCACAGGCAGCAATGTGCAGCGCCCACCCACTGATGCCTCCCTCCTCAGCCCTGCCCGGTGGCTGGCACTGAACCACCATTCGCTTGAGCAGTCCCCGGGTTGCCCGCGTCCGCTTCTGCTGCTTCCACCGGGGAACCGGACCATCGGGCGGACGGAGCCGGACAAGCGGGCGCACCCTGCAAGCCCGCCTCGGGCACCCGAGCCGCGCTTTCCTACTCCTCCCCTCCACCCCAAACCCCCGGGGCTCTGCCAGTCTGGGAACCATGGCGACGGGAGTGAGCTGGGCAGTTCATGCTGCCAAATGCAACGGCTCGAAAGCAACTGTGGCGGATCCGGAGCTGCACTACGACCACGACATGCATTTGAAAATGAGTAAGAAGATCGCCCAGTTAACCAAGGTATGGTCCGTGGTTGTGAAGGCTGCATGAGTACATTGCAAAATTAGGGAGGTGCAAGCGCGTCCACCAGGCTGGAATAATAAAAACCCAAATGTCCAATTTTATTTGCCACGACGTTATGTGCACTTAAAATTCTGGCTTTAAAAGCAGCAATATATATATACAATATTCTGCAAACGTTGAAGAGTTTGATACGAGGCTCCTGTTCATTCGAGCAATTTACTTAATTCTCTGGTAAACTTTTAGGTGATTAATGTTTGATTCCCGGTAGACATTTCTTCCTTCTATAACACATCGGTGTAATTAAAGTTAACAGATTGCTAATAGTTAATAAAAAGCCTCTCAGAACAAAACAACAGAAACTTGGTGATCATCATAAGAATACAAAAGAAACCCCGAAGGTGCTTGCGTTTGTGTAAAAAGCGGGTTGGTGAGGAGCATTCCTCCTTTCAGCGATCACCTCGAGAATACATTGACTGTTGAATGTTCCCAGGAATATAAACAAGCTTTCATTCAACTGATCTTTAAATCAAGTAAACAGCGAAGAACAAAGCTTATCAACGCTATTTATTTGTTGTGGTGGTTGTTAGTCTTTACCTTTCTGAGGGAAACTGATAACTACGGAGGGAGCATACATTATCCCATACAAGGATTTTCATGGGATTATCTTGGTAAATTGCTTTTACTTATGTAATACCAGTATGTCATGCACGAATGCCGCTTATCTGCTGCTTTCCTATTAGACATAGGAAAATAATTAATACCACAGTGACATTTGATTATGTTATTAAAAACACTGTTTGAGCGTTCAGAAAGAAGTTTACTATCTGCATTTGAATGCTAAGAGTATTTCATTTTGCATTCAATATCCTCTGGAAAATAGCTGCTGCTTTCATAATAAATAACTGGTTGAATAATACGTGCAATGGTTATTGAAGAGTATTTACTGTAAGCTTCAAACTAGATTTAAAAAATACTTTTAGCAAAGGTAAATAACATGGTCAAGATTGTGGCATCCTATATTTTTATTTGCAATAACATATTTAAGATGTATAATATTTTAATTTGTAGCAGACTGTAATATACAACCATAAAATGATTCCATACACCTGTTTAAAAAAAAGCAATCCTTAAGACTAATTTAACTTTTAGCATCATGTTGACATGATACTCCAAATTAAAATAGATTGTTGCTAGCTGAACATAGGCTGAAGGGAGCAACTTGGAGAACACTTTAGTTGGCAGAGACGGCAAATTTTGAACTGTGCAAAATGCTATCTCCACCTCTGAAAATCCAAGGGAACGTTTTACTTCTTAGTTTTGTATTTTTATATTGCAGTGGTACATCACTATTAATTTTAAATAAACATTTTTAAACATAATAATATCTGAAAAATGTCATTAAGACATTTACGTTTGTCCTTTTGTGATAGACAATGCCAATCATCGCCTTCCCAAAAACTAAATGAGCAGTTCAAATATATCACCTTATCCTTAAGACAGTCTCCTGTATGAGTCCACATTGATAGAAATAGTATTTCTTTTTTTAATTATTCCTATGTTGTGGAAGTTGTTCTTTAAACTCCCTGCAGATCACAAAGCATTATTTAATCTCCTAATTAAGAAAAGCATTCTCCCTTTTGATGTGCATCTAACTTGTTGGCCATAGCTCTTGCCTGGCATTGTTTCGTTTTTATGAGGAGGGCAATCTCTTTATTGTGGGTAAACATTTCTAATACATCTTAAAGGGGATGTACCACTGCAATGAAGAATTGTCATTAACAGTTCCCTGCTCAGAGCTTTCTGACAAAGCCATGTTCAAACTGAATTTGGGGCTGTGAATGAGAAAGTCATCAAACAGTGAAGCGGCAACAATTTCCGAGTCAGATCCCTTGCAGCAACAAATCAGCAGCTGCATCAGGAACTCATTCAATTGCTGCCCCTGGGATAAAACATATTTAATAGGTCTGTGTACAATGCATATGTTTAAGCAAAATCTGCATTGATTTAACATAGATGATAGATTCTCTTGTTTCAAAAACATCATTTTCTGTCATGTAGTTGTTGATGGCAGTAAATTTAAAAACCCAGTAACTAAGACAAGTTTGACTTTTGGACAAGCTTTTTTTGTTGTAAATGTGAAAATCGATGATTGAACATACTCATGGATGTCGAAACAATAATCTCCTGATTTTAACTATTAAAGTCAGACTGCAGAAGAATATACAATAGCTTGGAATGGAAAATAAGTAAATGAAAGTAAAAAAGGAAATGTTGTTCAGGGTGAGTATGTAATCCAACCTATTATGGACCTCTCCACATTAATTTAGTTTCCTACTGATTGCTTTGCAAGCCCCCCCAAAAAACAAAAGAAGCAAAACTCTATCCTTCCATATCCAAACTTCAATGTTATTTATAGACACGTAGCAGTATTTCATGACTACTTTTTGAGTGGCACTGTCGCCATCTTGCAATAATTATTGTGATCTATTGTTAGCTTTATTACCGTCAATCGCATTCCCACGGTCCACCCAATTACTAATTTAAGTGTTTTAGAATAAAGGAAAGGTTTTATTCTAGCATGACCTTGGACTTGCTGATTCTATGATTATATGCTTTGATTTTATGTGAACAATATAGTTGTGTTCTGCTTACATATCCATTGTATTTTCAGTTTAATTCAACAAGTAAATAATTTCCGTACACATAATAATTCAATGTTTTAGATAACAACTGTCAAGGCATTTGAAACATGTACCCAATAGTTTTGACAGCTGAATTGTCATATAAGAGCATTAACTTGAATGTGGAAATGGTAATTCTGTTGAATGTCAAAGGTTCATGGTTAGACTCTCTACTATCACATAGAAGGCCACTGTGTGGCACGCATGCTACTTGCCACTTGGGCAAAATCTGAAAAATGTCCAGATCTTCAATGGTTCAATAGTTCTTTATTGTCATGTGTACCAAGGTACATTGAAATTATTTTTTTTGCATACAGTTCAGCAAAGTATTACTAAACATAAGCACAATCCTAGTTTAAGTAAAGGTGAATAGAAATACTCCACTGAGACAATCTGCAAGAGTCGCCCGGTTTGCTGCCATTTTCAAAGTCCATGGTGCTTTAAGTGCAACTGACCATAAAGGCCTATTGTGTAGGAAGGAAGACTCTTTTGGGTCGACACCCTTCTTCAGACCCTTCTCGACCTGAAACTTCATCCATTCCTTCTGTCCAGAGATGTTGCCTGTCCCGCTGTGTCTATAAAGGCCTGTTGTCCAGGTGTCGCAGGTTGCAGATCTTGATGTCACATGCAGTGAATCAAATAACTCAACTAGCTTTTGAGGTGCAGGGTCCTCAGAATGTGACCAAGATGGATGTTACTCATTGACCTTCTTTGACAGAAGAAAGCAGCAAATGTTTCTGTATTGCCTCTGGACATGATCTGGGCATTGATATCATCAGGTTTGGAATGTTCATGTAGCTTCACCCCCCCTCTTCCCATTTGTTGGTTAATTGTCCACCACTAATGAATGGTTATGGAAAGATGTGAAAGGTCAAAATGCATTGTTTATGCGACTGCTTAGTTCAATGCATGCCATTCTGCTTCCATATTTAGTCTTTTGTCATGGGTTCATTAGGCTGGCATATTCTTCTCCGGTCCTCATTGAACAGGATTGCTTAGGATGAGGGATGTGCTGTTCCATAAACTTGTGATGGAATATAATTCTGCTGCAGTTGATGCACCAAGTCAGTTCATAGATATCTAGATGTCCATAGACTCCAGTTTGACTTTGGCATTGACATTGCTTTATTATTGTCACATGCACCGAGATACATGCAAAACGTTGTTTTGATTGCCATCCACACTTGTCATACCATAAATTAATGCAATCTTAATCATACATGAATACAACAGATAATGCAAAAATAGGAAGGAAACAGAATCTAGAATATAGTATTAAATCTACAGAGATAGTGCAAACGTAAAAAAAAAACTGCAAGGACTACAATAAGGTAGGTTGGAAGTTGGGAACAAATCCTTAAAATATGAGAAATCTGTTCAAGACTATAATAACAATGGGAAGAAGCTGTTCTTTTATCTGCTAGGATGTGCAATCAAGGTTTTGTATTTACTGACTGAAAGGAGAGGGGAGACAAGAGATTAACCGGGGTATGAGTGGTCCTGCCACTTTTCCAAGGCAGTGTAAAGTGCAGATGGAGTTGCTGGGTGCGAGAGAAGGGGTGAGTGGTTGCTGGTTTGTGTGATGGGCTGAGCTGAGCCCACAACTCACTGCAATTTCTTGTGGTCTTGAGCAGAGCAGCTGCCATATCAGGCTGTGATGCATCCTGATAGGTGAGTTGTCACATCTCTCCTCATTTACAACACAATGTAAGTGTTTCCTCAGCTTTCAGAGTCATTGTCTACACACAGAATATGTATTGGCAAATGTTACCAATGGTGTAATTGACAGATAGAACAGGTAGATTGGGGAAGACAAATGAAGTTGCATTCCTTGATTTGTATTACAACGAGCAAAAACAAAATCAGTACTTCAATGTGACTCAGAAGATCAATACTAATACATATGCCAACTGTGCAAGATCTTGTTCCACCTTAAATACCATCTTTTTGTATGTTATCAGTATATTTCAAGTGTATCACTATTAAAACAATATAAAACTTAGACACATCAAAATTGACATAACAGAATTTTCAGTAACTTACTACATTGTAATCATAATGCTTGGTAAAACAGAGATAAATTGAATGATAATGGAATAAAACCAAGTTAATACCAGAAGCCAATTAATATCTATTAATCACTTTTCATCCTCTTTTATTACCGTCTTGACCTCTGCCAACTGTTTTATCACTGTTGGAGTCCATTTGCCATAAATCACCAGATATCCTGCAATGAACAGAGAACATAGAAAAGTACAGGCCCTTCAGCCCATAATGCCTGTGCCGAACATAATGGCAAGATCAGGCACTCTCATCAGGCTACATGTAATCGATATCCCTCCATTTCCAGCATATCCATGTGCCTATCTAAAAACCTCTTAAACTCTGACAGAGAAAGTGTTTTTTTAATTTGTTTTGCTTGTTGCTAGTTATTTGATATAAAGTGTAAGCAATTAAGTTTTCATTTTAAGATATAAGATCCCAATGGTAAGATATTTAGGTAAACAAAACAGTGGTTGAAAAAAATGCAGGAAAATACATGCAGGTTTGGAATAAGAATCTAGTCTACAAGTAAGTGTTAAAAAGGCAAAAGAATGATGGATAAAACTGGTTATTTTTAAAATGCAAAGAAATGAAGCTGCAGGCTTTTAAGCTATTAGCAGGATAAGAGATCTTTAAATGACATGCCAGCCTAGAAAAGTGGCAGCTCGGTTGTTCACAGGAGATAGTAAAACCGTAAATTTCTTCTCCTACCATAAAGTAATTATGTGTGAATGGTAGTGAGAAAAGGAACAGGAACTTCAGTTTAATCTGGAATATGTTATCTGAATACAGATGTGAGGGGATCATAAAATAGTATGGGAAAAAGATAGTGAGTGAATTTGTTTAGACTTCTCAAGAAATTATTTTCACAAGAATGGTCTGTATGATTCGCAGGAATTTTATGAAAGCAATTAAAATTAAATATAAGCAGGTGCTAAAAGCAAAGAATATTGATAACAGCCTACCTTTTGGCCAAGTATGAAGTTTAAGGCTTTCTATCACCATTTTATCATCTGTATCTCCACAATTAAAAGGCAGGAACCCGATTAAAATGAGGCAACTTGCCAAAGAAGCTAGTTTTAAGGAGCTGAAATATTTCCGTCTAAGATTATGTCTCTGCTGAACAGTAGAGGATTTCCCCCAAATATGGATCTCCATTAGAAGCATCGAGACAGTCAAAAAGAAGTAATGGAAGACACCGAAAGCACAGCCACTGCCCATTGGTGTTCATCTGTTTGTGTAATATGGTATTTACCTGGATTGTAACTCTGCTTTGTTTAATGCATTTGTTTTGCAGCCATCAGCTTAACTGAACAAAGTGATTCTAAATTCTTCTAAATAGTTGCTTTGCACTTCAAATCATGTTCAAATTCAACAATCTTTCAGCAGTATTTAAACTGACCCAGAAAGCTGGCTATGTCTCTGAGCTACACAGATGGACAGGACTTGCACTCCCACCAGGATGCAGTCAAGTAAATCTTCCTGGTGTATAGGTTCTCTCCTGCCACCTGCCACCTGCCACAGAGCCAGGATGGCAGCTCTATTATAGTCATAGTTTAATGTTTTCTTTTAGTTTTTAGTTTAGAGATACAGCGTGGAAACAGGCTCTTCGGCTCACCTTGCCCATACCTACCAACATGTCCCAACAACACTATTCCCACCTGCCTGCATTTGGCCCATATCCCTCTAAACCTAACCTATCCATTTACCTGTTTCTTAAACATTGCCATCAGTACTATCAGTACTCGGCCAGCTCGGTCAGCAGTGCTTCTAAGCAATGATTGAGCAATGATATCTCCATTATTCAGTACCCACGTCCATCATAGGTTTAGGTCTCTAGATTACTGGTTCAGTAATATCACAGCACTGTTCAGCAACTCGAAAGCACAGGAACAAAGATAATTGGTGCTGAACACTGCCCAGTCCATCAGGGTACTAACCTCCCCACCATCGCCCATAATAGCCGCCTCGCCAGCAGTCTGTCTTATCCCTTCTCTGTTTTTATTATTTTAAGTATGTCTTGAATGTTTGTTTTAATGTTTCTAGGTGTGTTTCATGTTGAGGGGGGGATTGGGGAAACTTTTTCCAATCACTTACCTCAACGGAGATGCCATTTCTTTCCATGTCACATCTCCGCCCCCCCTGCGGCCTACAACGTGGAGTGGTGCAGCCTTTCCTGGAGAACAGCCCAGAGCTTCAAGCCACGGGTGCAGCGCGGACTTACCATCGCGGAGCCTGGGATCTTTTGCTGAGGATCGCCAGTGTTGGAGCTCCGACAGCGGGGCCTGTGGACTTTAACAGCATGAAGCAGAGGTCTCCGGTAAGAAGCGGCCGACTCTGGAACTCCATGTTCCGATCTGTCCCGACTCTGGAATTGGCCATTGGGAAGAAGTATAGGAGCCTGAAAACTGTAACATCCAGGTTCAGGACCAGGTTCAGATTCAGTCCCTACAATCATCAGACTGTTAAACACTACAAGCTCCAAAAAGTTTTTGTCTTTGCACTATTATCATTGTTTTATATATATACTGAACTTTTTTTGTTATTGATTATCATGTTTACCGAGTATTATGTTTACATGCCTGTTGCGCTGCCGCAAGTAAAAATGTCATTATTCCCTTTCGGGACATAATAATAAATCACTTTTGATTCTTGGCTGTAGTTCTCTTTGGACTGGACAGCCAATTGCCATTGCATTATCTGTTATTTCATTGTTAAATGACTATTTACACTGTGAAGTGCTAACTTTCTCCATTGAGTTTAATATGCAAATACAACAATTTACAATAATGGTGAGATATATGATGAGCTACTGCTTTCATGAAACTAACAAAACGGAGACATAAGGAACTGCAGATACTGGTTTCTAGAGTAAAACACAAAGTATTCGAGTAATCTACCAGGTCAGGGAATAACGTTTAGTCCAAAGTCCGATCAACAGTAGTCCAAGGGTCACCAATGAGGTAGATGGTATTTCAGGACTGCTCTCTAGTTGTGGTAGGATGATTCAGTTGCCTGATAACCGCTGGAAAGAAACTGACCCTGAATCTGAAGGTGTGCGTTTTCACACCTATATCTTTTGCCCAATGGGTGAGGGGAGAAGAGGGAGTGGGCAGAGTGCGACTCATCCTTGATTATGCTGCTGGCCTTGCCGAGTCAGTGTGAGGTAGAAATGGAATCAATAGAAGGGAGGTTGGTTTGTGTGATGGTCTGGGCTGTGTCCACAATTTGCTGCAATTTCCTCCTGTCTTGGATGGAGCTACTCCCAAAACCATGCTGTGATGTATCTGATAAATTGCTTTCTGTGGTGCACCTGTAGAAGTTGGTGAAAGTTGTAGGGGACATGCCGAACTTCCTAAGCCTTCTAAAAAAGTAGAGGCATTGGTGTACTTTCTTGGTTGTTGCTTCAATATGGGGGGTCCAGGAAAAGTTTTTGGTGTTATTGACTCCTAGGTATATGTGGAAGGGGACGGAAACGGGGTAGGAAAGAGGGACAAGATAGTGGAAGAAAAGGGTGCGCACAATGGTCAGGCAGGGAAACACTGGAAAGAGTGGAGGGGAATGGGGCTGTTACTTGAAATTGGATAATTCATTGTTCATAACGTTGGGTTGTAAGCTACCCAAGCAGAATATGAGATGATGTTCCTTTAGTTCAAGTGTGGCCTGACTCTGGAAGTGGAGGAGGCAAGGATAGAAAGATGAGTATGGGAATGGGAAGGGGAGATAAAATGGTTGGCAACCGGGAGATCCAGCAGCTCTTGGCGGACCAAGCGTAAAGGGGCTGTCCCACTTGGGCGACCTAATCTGCGCATTTAGAAGAGAGTCTTGGACCTTCGAACTCGCAGCATGGTCCTATGAGGTCACTGGAACTCTCCTTAAAGCTAGAGGGAAGTTCCCAAATACTCGCAGCCTCAGGTAGGTCGCGGAAATATTTTCAGCATGTTGAAACATTTTCCACGAGTAAAATTTGGTTGGCATGGTTCATTTTGACTCGTAGTGCAGCAATGGGGTCGCTATTTAGTTACAGGCAGTCGAGGGCAGACGTAGGCAATCTCCTTCGCTCACCGGGCATTATAATTGGCTCATTGGAGTTTTCAGGACCAAGGGAAAACCTAAATGCCAACTAAACTTTATTATACTTCTTAAAAGTGTCTTGCCCCCACCCTTCTTCCCCTTCTTCTTCCCCCTTCTTCCCCCCCCCCTTCTTCCCCACCCTTCTTTCCCCCCCCTTCTTTCCCCCCCCTTCTTCCCCCCCCTTCTTCCCCCCCCCCCCCCCCCCTCCCCTTCTACCCCCCCCTTCTTCTCCCCCCCTTCTCCCCCCCTTCTTCCCCCCCCCCCCCCCCTCTTCTGGGTTTGATCCTGTCTACAAGTGCTGTCTGCAGAGTTTGCATGTTCTCCCTGTGACCACGTAGGCTTTCGCTGGGTGCTCCGGATGATCTACAATCCACTTTATTCTTCCTTGCGCACACAGAACACTTTACTGGAGTAAAGCATCATATATTTCTAGCATTTTTGTTTTTTTCTTGTGAATTTATTATGGCAAATAAATTTCACTCCAGTGAACCACCCTCAGTGAACAGTATTAAACAGCCAGGCAGAAACATGGACTTCAAAACCATCCAACAGTGCTACACAGGTGAACCCTCAGGCATATCTGCTGTACGGGGAGATGAGCAAACCTCCCGAGTTATTTTCAACTTTAGTTATCTGTAGCTTGGAGACTTGTGATCAATAATCTCGCTCCTTTTACCAAAATGGAGAGCATTTGTTACCACTGCCGCATCTTCACAAATAAATCAACATTCTACTTTCTCACCACATTCATTTCCTGTTACCTACCACCCCCTATCTTCATTCTCTGTTCTTCTTCCTGTTGCATCTGATCCCACCATATTGTCCCTCTACTCTCACACATTACTTGACCCGAATGCTGCATTTACATTTGATTCACTGGTGCTATTTCAATACAATATATTTAACTGCACCTTTTCATAAAATCATAGAGTGATTCAGAACAAAAAAAGCCCATTCTGTCCAAAATGTCTCTTTGATTTAGGTTGTCTCATTAGTTGCCCTATAAATGTATTTCCTTCAAATATTTGATCAGGTTCAACACCATCATCTTCTCTAAACATGTTACCAAGTTCAGGGAACTGGGTCTTTCTTTGCAATTGGAACCTCAACTTCCTCATCAACAGACCACAGTCAATACGAATTGGAAACAACAGTTCTGCCTTGATAACTATCAGCACAGGTGCACCTCAAGGCTGTGTGCTCAGAACCCTGTTCGACTCATTCAATACCCATGACTGTGTAGCCAGATACAATTCCAACTCCATCTTTAAATTCGCCGACCACACCACCGCTGTTGGATAGAAACATAGAAATATAGAAAATAGTTGCAGGAGTAGGCCATTCGGCCCTTCGAGCCTGCATCGCCATTCAATATGATCATGGCTGATCATCCAACTCAGTATCCCGTACCTGCCTTCTCTCCATACCCCCTGATCCCTCTAGCCACAAGGGCCACATCTAACTCCCTCTTAAATATAGCCAATGACCTGGCCTCAACTACCTTCTGTGGCAGAGAATTCCACAGATTCACCACTCTCTGTGTGAAAAATGTTTTTCTCATCTCGGTCCTAAAAGATTTCCCCCTTATCCTTAAACTGTGACCCTTTGTTCTGGACTTCCCCAACATCGGGAACAATCTTCCTGCATCTAGCCTGTCCAACCCCTTAAGAATTTAGTAAGTTTCTATAAGATTCCCCCCTCAATCTTTTAAATTCTAGCGAGATTTAGGATGAATTACGGGTGGTGATGAGTCCAAGTATAGGAGAGAGATTGATTGTCTGATTAAATGGTGCCAGAACAACAACCTTGCTTTCAACGTCAGTAAGACCAAGGAGCTGCTTATTGAAGAGAAAGGCGGCTGAAAGGAAGGACAGGCCGGCCGTAGCCTGGAGAGGGAAGTTGCTGATCCAGCCCCTGCTCGTCCCCTGAGGACCAGAGAATTGGAGAGGAGGATGGGGGGAGCTGGTGATGGCGTACGCAAGAGCAAGAACCAGTAGGAGAGTGAACCAGGGTCTTACTTACCGTGCCCTCATGGTCAGATGTAGTATGTTGACGAATACTAATTTGAGCTTCTAAAGGTGTTTGCTAGAGAACATATTGATTGGTTCCATCACGGTCTGTTTCAGCAACTTGAATGCCAAAGAGATTAGAAAAATGGTGGAGACTGCCTGGTCCATCTCGGGTACTGACCTCCCACCATGAAAGGGATCTACAGGGGGCACTGACTTAAAAAGGCAGCCAGCATCATCAAGGACCCACAACACCCTGGCCATGCTCTCATTTCACTCCTGCCATCGGGAAGAAGATATAGGAGTCTGAAAACTGTGACCTCCAGGTTCAGGAACAAATTCTTCCCAACAACCATCAGGCTCTTGAGCACTACAAACACCAATTAAACTGAACTCTTGGTTGTCTTGGTTGCACTGGGGTTTTTGGGTTTTTGTTTTGTTTTGTTTTGAATCAATATCATTTTTTTTGCTTGTTTTTATAATGTTACAGTGAGTATTCCATGTTATTATGATTACTATGTGTACACAGACCTGTTATGCTCCTGAAAGTAAGAATTTCATTGATTCATTTTGGTATATATAATAATTAAACACTCTTGACTCTTTGAAAGTTATTCGGAGATTTTTTAACCTATAAACCAGCAAAACCACATAACTCAATTTGATCTGAAACCAGTATTTGTTAACGCTCAATGGAGTAACAATTAATTGGCATTATGCTATGTAAAGGACTATGTGTGATGATCACCTAATATATGCATAGGACATATCTTAATTCTAATCTGAATTATTTAATATTGTTTAAGAAAACACTTATGTTGCATGTTGTTATTTGCCACCAGACTTCCTGAATATATAGTTGGCTGTCACTTGACAGCATTTCTAATTGTTGCAATCATGAACTCTATGGACTCATTTTTTAGTAAGGCTAAAATCCATGAATAGGTAAACACTGTCTTATATTTATTCTCCCTGTGAAGTAATGAATCATTTTCCAACATTGCTTTCAATTGTATTAACTTTCAATTAATGGTATTATCATAAAGACAGGCAGCTCCGAGTGACTGAGGCACTGAGCAGGATTAATGCCCGAAAGGCTGCTGGCCCTGACGGCATCCCCGGGCTCGTTCTCAGGGCCTGTGCTGGCAGCTGACAGACGTCTGGATTGAGATCTTCAATCTGTCACTTGCCCAAGCAGCTGTCCCCACGTGCCGTAAATTGGACCCACAATACCTCACCACTTCCATCGTGCCGGTGCCATAACACTCTACTGCGGCGAGCCTTAACGACTTCTGCCCAGTTGCACTTACTCCCATCACCACTAAGTGCTTCGAGAGGCTGGTCCTGGCATACGTCAATGGCTGCCTACCTCCCACACTGGACCCCTATCAGTCCGCAAGAACAGGAATACGGAGGATGCCATCTCCAGGGCACTTCACTCCGTCCTCTCCCACCTCGACAACAGAGACACCTACATGAGAATGCTGTTCATCGACTATAATTCAGCATTTAACACCATTATCCCCTCCAAACTGATCACCAAACTCATCGACCTGGGCATCGACCCCTCCCTCTGCAACTGGATACTGGACTTTCTAACCAACAGACCCTAGGTCTGTTGTCTGTTAGGTTAGACAACTACACCTCTTCAACCCTCACCCTGAACACCGGCGTTCCACAGGGCTGTGTGCTGAGCCCTCTCCTCTACTCCCTCTTCACCTACGACTGCACACCTGTACATGGTTCTTACACCATCATCAAGTATGCAGATGATACAACGGTGATTGGCCTCATCAGCGACAATGAAGAGTCGGCCTATAGGGAGGAGGTGGTGCGCTGACAACAACCTGGCCCTTAACACCAAGAAGATCTAGGAGCTCATTGTGGACTACAGAAGGTCTAGGGGTGGCACGCACACCCCCATCCATATTAACGGGACGGAGGTGGAGCGTGTTTCCAGCTTCAGGTTTCTGGGGGTCAACATCTCTAATGACCTCTCTTGGACCCACAATACCTCAACACTGATCAAGAAGGTTCACCAGCATCTCTTCTTCCTGAGGAGACTAAAAAAGGCCCATCTCTCTCCTCAGATTCTGGTAAACTTCTACCGCTGCGCCATTGAGAGCATTCTGAGTAACTGCATCACAGTATGGTATGGCAACTGCTCTGTCTCTGACCGGAAAGAACTGCAGGGTGGTGAAAACTGCCCAACGCATCACCGGTTCCTCACTCCCCTCCATTGAGTCTGTCCAGAGCAAGCGATGTCTACGAAGAGCGCGCAGCATCGTCAAGGATTGGTCTCACACCAACCACAGACTGTTTACCCTCCTCCCATCTGGGAGGCGCTACAGGTCTCTCCGTTGCTGGACCAGCAGGTTCAGGAACAGCTTCTTCCCTGCGGCTGTTACCCTACTTAACTCTACACCTTGGTGATTGCAGGTCATCCCCCCCCCCCCCCCCCCCCCCCCCCCCCCCCCCGGACACTGCTTCCCCCAGTGACTGATCTCCCCCCACCAAAAAAAATTGCACCACTGCTACTGTATATACATATATATATTTTACTGTTCCAATATTCTGTGTTCGCACTTCTGGGTGAGATGCTAGCTGCATTTCGTTGTCTCTGTACTTGTGCACTGTACAATGCCAATAAAGTTTGAATCTGAATCTGAATCCGAACCTGAATCTTTGGATCGATCAGCGACGTGGAGAGGTGGGATGTGCTGCATGGGCAAAAGCCTGTCCTCCATATCACAACGCCTAGGCTTGCACCTGACCACACATCACCTGCAAACTAGGATGCATCACTCATGGTCAGTCATGATCGAGGGGGGGCTACTACTTACTGTTCATTTTTCCAAATATGGTCTGACAAGAATAGCTGGGCAGAAGCGCTCTGATGTATTGTGTTTTGGTTTATTTGGCATTAATGCAAATACTATCATTCAGACTAGTGAGAGCACACAGCAGAGTGTCTGCGATTCTCATATTAAACAGCATGGTCTGGTACAACAGTTTATCAAGGTCACATCTCGGTACACTCATCTTTCTAAGGTGTACCTACTTAGTGGAAAAATAACATTTATAAAACTGCAGGTGCTGGAACTTTGAAATAAAAAAAGTCTTCGACCTGAATCATTAACTCTGTTTCTATTTCCACAGAGTTGTTGAGTGTTTGCAGCATTTTCTGTATTACATTTTTATAACACCAGCTTGGTATGCTGCCTTCTCTTTGCAGAGAATATCTACAATATATATATATATATATAAATATATATTTGTTTTTATATATTTTTTATATATTTACAGTGTGTACAGAACATTTACAGAGAATATAAACAATATATAGTATACAACCCTCTGCATACATTAAATTATACCATTAGATAACGATTTACAAATATGAAATTATACACTAATTATTTAGATACAAACCCACTTATATATCTAACCAAGCATAAGTTTTATTCATATTCCTTTGCAGTTCTCTTTACTTAGCATCTCTATAATTGCTTTATTAACATAATCATTACCATAAATCTGAAGACACGGTAAAAAGTACCTAGCTGGCATAAACTCTGACATAAACGTGTACAGCAACAACTAGTTAATAACTACAGCAAATATAATGATACAATGTATTTGATATTCTGCAGAATATTATCAGTTCAATGGTATTGGTCTTTCATGCGGTTGCCTCCTTTGTCTTCCTGCCTCTGTTCTCATGCTGTCTTACATCCTAACTTTCCTTCACCTATTCCATTTCCTATACTGTGCTTATTACTTTTCCTTTTTCACCTTTTTAGTCATCGCTGTGGATTCATTCACAGGTTTCCCTTTTGGGGATATTTTGGACTTTACCTGTCCAGTTTAGTTTAGTTTAGTTTGGAGAGGCCTACCAAGACCACACCGATTATCGATCACGCGTTCATATTTTTCTAAGTTATCCCATTTTCTCATTTGCTCCCAACACAATTGGCAGTCTCACCAAGGCCAATTAATCCACAATTCCGCATGTCCTAGGCACGTGGGAGGAAATGGAGCGCCTGGAGAAAACCCATGCGGTCGCAGGGAGAATGTGCAAACTCCACACAGGCATGACCTGAGGTCAGCATCAAACCCAGGTCTCTGGCTGTGAGGCAACAGTTCTACCAGGTCACCAATGTGCTGCCCATAGAATGAGGCCATTCAGCCATTCAAGGCAGTGCTGGCTCACACATCAATCACATGACCCCCACTAATTTTCCCTGTAATCTACTCTCTGCACATTCTCATCAGCACCTTCAAATTCTACTGTTCACCTGAGGAGATTCACCCACCAAGTCATTGGGACGTGGAGGAAACAGAGCACCCGAACTAAACCCATGCAATCACAGAAAGAAGGTGCAAACTCCACATAGACAGCACTGGAGGACAGGGTGAACCCGGGTCACTGACACTGTGAGGCAGCAGCTCTACTGATTGTGCCACTGCACCAGAACACTCCTACTGTTCTGTTGTGAAAGAAGGAACTGCAGATGCTGGAGAATCGAGGGTACACAAAAAGCTGGAGAAACTCAGCGGGTGCAGCAGCATCTAAGGAGCGAAGGAGATAGGCGACGTTTCGGGTCGAGACCCTTCTTCAGACTGGTCAGGGATCAGGGAAACGAGAGATATAGATGGTGATGTGGAGAGATAAGGAACAATGAATGAAAGATATGCAAAAAAGTATCGATGATAAAGGGAACAAGCCATTGTAAGCTGTTTGTGGTGTGAAAATGAGAAGCTGGTGCGACTGGGGTGGGGGAGGGAGATAGAGATAGAGGGAATGCCAGGGCCCGAGGGCTGAGGGAGAGGTGGGAAGGGGAGGAGACAGCAAGGGTTAACAGAATTGAGAAAATTCAATGTTCAAGCCCACTTCTACTGTTCTGCTGTGTCAGACTGAAGCACAAAAGGACCTGTGATCCACCGGTGGCCTAGAACCTGATCATTCATTGCTTAAACCATACTCAGCCTTAATATTCTATGTTGCTTCTTTTATGGTGTCGGTAAATTTCAATCGGAAGTTCCCTGAGCAACATAGACATTTGAGACAATAAATTGAAAGGTGGGAATCTTGGGTCATATAATTTTTACGTCCTTGGTTTCCTCATCGCCTGTCTTTTGTTTGTATCAGCCTTTGTCATCCACTGTCTTCACGCCATGGCTTCAGAGCGTTGATTTGTTTCCAGTCCTGAGTGCATGGCGTAACTCAGCGGGACAGGCTGCATCTCTGGAGAGAAGGAATGGGTGATGTTTCGAGTTGAGACGTCACCCATTCCTTCTCTCCAGAGATGATGACTGTTCTGTTGAGTTACTCCTGCTTTTTGTGTCTATCTTTGTTTTAAACCAGCATCTGCAGTTCCTTCTTACACACCAGAGCAAAAACCCTTTTGTAGAGTCCATGCTTTTTTTTGGACCTGGTTAATCGGTGGTTTCCATCAGCTTTTCCATTCTCTTTCTCAGCTGCTACTGTTGATGTTCTCATGCTATCATTTCTTAGCCCTTGGCCCTCTTCACTGTGTCTTCATCTTTGTATCGAGAATCCACTGCAGTCATGGGGAACTGAGGCAGAAGAGGAACTGGCACTGTGAGTAATTGAGGCCAACGTAGATCTGCTATGATCACACCGAAAGGCAGGTCATGCTTGAAGAGCCAGGTAGCCAACTTCCGCTCTTACCTTCCTGTGTTCTCGTATATCCCACTCAAGACCAGTACTGTCTTGGTATCTTTCCTTCCATTCTTCAATTTGAGCTGCTCAGTTTTTAGCATGAATAGCCCTTTATCGGCATGTTCTTTATTTTGTTTCCCACAAGGTTGCAGGCGATCAGTCACTAAGACTAACTGCCTCCATATACAACAAATCCTTTCAAAGCCAGCTGTACCATCTGATTCAAGGAAATGTTCTCTGTAATCTTTATCACAAAGACTGAATTGTGAGTGGCAATGAAGTTAATTCAGACTGACCTGGGAATCCACTGTTAGTTTGTTCCCCATATATATATATATATATATATATATTTCCCCATATCCCCATTGATATACTCGGCCCTTTATGGACAACTTCAGAACTACATTTATAACAACTTGGAATTCAATCATGAAAACTGGAAGCAAGGCATGGCAACTCTTGTCTACTGTCTCAGTGTACGATTCATACAACTTGTACTTAACTAATATTGTGCTTATGTATAGTAATACTTTTACTGAACAATATGCAAAAGAGAAATTTCACTGTACCTCGGTACATGTGACCAGAAAGTACCATTGATGTATATTAATAGGTTACATAACTCTTTTTCTCACTGAATAATAACCTGTGCTCCAATTAGCTGTTGAATTTCACCCGTTATTGCATTCCCAAATTATATTGATGGCATCATTTGACTATCAGAAGCCCTGCTTCTCATCTCAATCCTGACATAGTACACCCTGTGTACCGTAACTCACTGATTCTAAGTAAAACTAACAAACTGCATCTTCCAGAACCCGTATAACTAATTATGCTGGTGTTTGGAAACTTGAGTGATAAACTATAGGAACCTTGTAGCTGTTCATCTTTAGTTTAGTTTAGAGTTACAGCATGGATACTCACCCCATCGATTCCACGCCAATTATCAATCACCAGTTCACACCAGTACAATATAATCCTACTTTCTCATGAATTCCCTTCACATCAGGGGCAATTTGCAGAAGCCAATTAACCTACAAACCCGTATGTCTTTGGGATGTGGGAGGAAACTGGGGCACTTCGAAGAAACCTACGCTGTCACAGAGAGAACGTGCAAACTCCACACAGACAGCACCTGAGGTCAGGATGAAACACGGGGTCTGTGGCACTGTGAAGCAGCGGCTCTACCAGCTATACCACAGCACCACCCGATGTTGTCCTCTTCAAAAATGGAAGATGACTCCAGCAGTACCACAGTTATTGAATGGAGATACAATAAACGGCAGATGCTGGAATCTTGAGCAAACTACAAAGTGCTGGACTAGTTCAGTGGGTCAGAAGCATCTGCGGAGGGAATGGACAAGCGACGTCTCGGGTTGGATTCTTCTTCAGATTCTAATGGGATTGTTACTCATTGAGCAGAGAGCTGCATGTTCAGAGGGGGTGGGAGTGGGCAGATATAGAATATTGGATGGAAGACACTTCTGCAGAATGTGCCAAGTAAACTAGTATCCAAGGCCCTTGAAACTATATTGCATGGCTTAGGTTGTTGTATGATCAAATTCTACCCAAAACCCATTGTGTTTAGTGATTAGGACCATAGCTCATCATTGACAACCATAATGATGTGACTTTCTCAGATGTAACCCTATCACATGTAGTAAGATTATTGGTGAAGTATGTGTGATGCCTTTGAGTGTGTGTGTATGCCTAAGCTTCCATTTGTAAGATGCCTTTTGAATGGATTTACTGCTAAATTATGGATCTATGTAGCGAGCAATGAAAGTGTTGTAAGGTTATATGAGGACTTGCATTTGTGAGCAGGACATATGAACCAAGTCAGATGGGACAGGTTGCATCTGGAGAGAAGGAATGGGTGATGTTTCGGGTTTAGACTCTTCTTCAGAAAGAGGTCTGAAGAAAGTCTCGACCAAAAACGTCACCCACTTCTTCTCTCTAGAGGTGCTGCCTGTCCCACTGAGTTCAGCATTTTGTGTCTATCTTTGGTGTAAACCAACATTTGCAGTTCCTTCCTACACATATGAACCAACACTTAGTTGTATGCTGTCTTGGCCCATCTGATAAAACCTATTGTTTATTTACCTTAATTTAACAACTTTAAGTGAACTCGCAACTGGGCACCCCTGTTCCCACTCCCATAGGTCCTCTTCTGTAAATACATTCTGTTGCCTTGAAGAGAACCACATTTTGAAAGCAGAGTACAGCATACTGCCTTCACAATATTGTATTTTAGTATAGGCAACCAGGGATGAATATCTATCCATCTAGCTGCCAGCTATGCATTGGTGATGTGAGTGTTTAATGCCCGAGAGCATTTAGCAGTGCAATCCACCTGGTACCCACCTCTTGGTCCAGTGCCTCCATTTCACGAACCATTCAACAACCATTCAGGTGTTGTGGCTTCATTACTAGCTTTGTTTATCACATCTGCATTTACTTCACCATCTGTTAGTTATGCTATTCTTAATCCTGTTACAAAATAATTTTGTAAGCAAAGTTAGGCCTCTTGCCTTTAACCGTCCATACTTTGACAAGTGGCTCTTTTAATGAATGATAAAAGTGACATTTCCAGCTCTCCCTTTATACTGGAGAATTTTATCTAGCAATTTGAATGCACACTGAGAATTTGCCTAGCAGATGGCTGATTCAAAGTGAGATCGTGGAGATGTTCCTTCTGCGTTCACAAATGTTATTATTGCATCCAAGTAGGCCTTCAGAAACAACATAAGCTGCTTTCAAAGTTACACAGTTAATAAGCTTGCAGTAGTTTAGCTGACAAGCCCACTGCAAGACAAATATGTACATTCATCAATTCTGTTGTCAATGTAAAATTAAAAACATTTTAATAAATGCAGTATTTCTGGACACTTTTATTTCAAGATGATCAAATCAATGCATGACTTTTTTCCAAAACTGTAAATTAAGTGTTTCAAATCATTTTCTTAAAAGGGGCTTCAAACTAGTTTTATCCCTTGTATGTGTCCACAGCCTGTTTTAGCAAAATCTTAACATTTAGACAGTAATTTACAAAGTTTGGTCTGAAATACAAATTTTGGTTGAATCTATTAACAGTCACTTTGTTGAAACAAGGGACTGCAGTTGCTGGTTTACAAAAAAACACAGAAAGTGCTGGATTACTAGCGGCAGGGGGTGTGGGTGATCTACCCAACTATTGCTGTTGTGTTTTGCTCACCAACGTTACGCTTTCCCATTGAATGGCCAGAGAAAAGCTACGCTGGTGTGAGAAGAGTCCGACTTGTGTGATACGAGTCAGACCTTCTAAGGTATTGTAAATTGCCATGCATGGAAACATTGCAGACAAGGGGAGCTTATTGGCTCGGGAAGGGGGGCAGTGGCGCGGTCTTCTCTTATAAGAAATGCCATAAAGGATGGAGTTGGGCACCATTTCAGTGGAGAAAGCCCCAGCCTTGGACCATGTCGCGAACTGTGCCAGGTGATCGAGAACAGAAACATCCTGCGGTTTGCCTGCGGTGTATTTGGGGAAACGTGAGTGTATGTGCCTTAGTAGTGCAATAAATTACTTAGTGAATCAAACTGTTGTCTGAATCTTGTGATTTATCTTACACAACAATCATGAAAAGCGTGCATTGAGAACATAAGCAGCAGGGGCTTGCTCATTGATGCAGAAAGATTATGACAGATCTAGTCTTGGCTCCAACCTCTCCCCACACCACCTTGTATGTAATCAACAACACCAGCTTCACAGCTTTCAATGGAAGAGAATTACAAAGATTCACCACCCTCTGAGAAAAAAATCTTCTCATCTCCATCTCAAGGTGGAAACTACTTAGTCTGAAACTATCCTGCTAGGTTTAGTTATCCCCACTAATGGAAACAGATCTTCAGCATCCACCCTATCAAATCCCTCACACCTTCTGTTTTTTTCCTCTATCCCTTCAGCATCTTTTATATTGCAATAAGATCACCTCAACTCATTCAGTAAGGGCCCACTGCTCAGCCTTTCTTCATACTGCATGTCAGCCTTCTCATCCCAGGAATCAACTTGGTGAACCTTCTCTGCCCAGCTTCCAGTGTCCACTTCCTTAAATATGGAAACCAAAGCCATACACAATATTCCAAGTGCAGTCTCGCCAGCACTCTGTGGAGATGCATTAAAAACTTCACAACTTTTATACTCCTTGCCCCTCGCAATAAAGGCCTACATTTCAATAGTCTTCCGAGTTATTCATTGTACCACTATAGCAATCCTTTGTGTTTCATTCACTGGAATCTGCAGATCATTTTGCACCAAAACATTTTGCTGCCTCACATCATGCAAATACCAATTTGTTTTTTTCGTTTTTCCATCAAAAGTGGATAACCTAATTTGTCCCCACACACACTGACCACCTATCTTTCTATCATCAGCAAATCTGGCCGCAGTACACTCAGTACCTACCTCCAAGCCATTAATATAGTTTGTAAGTAATTGGCACCCCAGCTCTGACCCCTGCGGCATCCACGAGTTACTGCCTGCCACCTTGAAAAGGAAACATTTATCTCAGCTTTCTGTTTATTAGTCAATCCCCTAACCAAACCAATCTATTACCTCCAACCTTGTGCCATCTTCTGCAATAAATTACTATGTAGCACCCGAATGAAAGCCTTCTGGAAATCCAAATGCACAGTGTCTATCGATTTCCCAACATTCTATTCCTAACACCCTCAGAGAACACTAGCAAATTTATTAAATTTACTTTTCATAAAACCATGTTGACTCTGCTTGCTTTATAATCTTCTAAATCTCCAGTTACCATGGATTTTAGAATTTTTTACATGATAGACATTAGGCCAATCAGTCTATAGGTTCCTGCTTTCTCTTCTCTTCTTTCTTGATCAGTGGCCTGCATGTAAAGCTTTCTGACTCCCTGTGACCTCTGCAGGCTGTTGGTACTTTTCCAGTAATTATATATATTTTTTCCTGAACCTCACTCCCACCTCTGTTTGCTTAATGCCTTATTTCTTGTTCTGGACAAGAAGGCAAATTATTATCTGAATTTTGTCAGACTAGGAAAAGGGAAGGTTCAAGGTTTCACGGTTTCAAGGTTAGTTTATTGTCACATGTACCAATTAAGGTACAGGGAAATTTGAGTTACCATACAGCCATACAAAGTGAAATGCAACAAGACACACAGCCACAGTTAAAATAAAAATAAAAGTTAACATAAACGTCCACCACAGCGGCTCCCCACATTCCTCACTGTGATGGAAGGTAATAAAGTTCAGCCTTCTTCCTTTCGAGGTGCAATGAGACCTGAGTGTCCTTGTACATCAGTCACTGAAGGTAAGCATGCAGCTACAGCAGGCAGTGAAGAAATCAAATGGCATGTTGGCCTTCATAGTGAGAGGATTTGAGTATAGAGGAAGGAGGTCCTACTGCAGTTGCACAGGACACAGGTAAGACCACACCTGGAGTATTGTGCACAGTTTTGGTCTCCTAATTTGAGGAAGGATATTCTTGCTATTGAGGGAGTGCAGTGTTGGTTCACCAGGTTAATTCCAGGGATGGCAGGAATTATATGATGAATGAATGGATCGACTGGGCTTGTATTCACTGGAATTTAGAAGAATGTGAGGGGATCTTATAGAAACATATACAATTCTTAAGGGATTGGACAGACTAGATACAGGATAAGTCAAGTCAAGTCACTTTTATTTCTATAGCACATTTAAAAAAAGAACTCTCATTGACCAAAGTGCTTTACATTGGCGGAGGTACTAACGTTATACAACAGTGGTTCATAGAATAAGTACATACATAAATACATACATATAGCCCTCCCTCAGAGGATGTCAAGAAAGGCTTGAGAGTAAAGATGAGTTTTAAGTCTCGACTTAAAAGAGTCGATGGAGGGGGCAGCACGGATGGGAAGAGCGACGCTGTTCCACAGTCTAGGAGCTGCAACCGCAAAGGCGCGGTCGCCCCTGAGCTTATGCCTAGACCGCGGGATGGTCAGTAAACCCAAGTCGTCCGATCTGAGGGACCTGGAGGTGGTGTGGTGGGTAAGCAGACTTTTGATGTAGGTGGGGGCAAGCCCGTTAAGGGCTTTCTAAACATAAAGAAGGATCTTGAAATTTATTCGGAACTGCACAGGAGCCAGTGGAGAGAGGCCTGGATCGGGGTGATATTCCTTATTCGGGTGCCCGTCAGGAGTCTCGCTGGGACGTTTTGGACCAGTTGCAGATGGGACAGGGAAGATTGGCTGATGCCAGTGTAAAGGGAGTTGCAGTAATCGAGGCGGGAAGAGATAAATGTGTGGCTGATCTTTTCAAGGTCGTCAAACAGGAGGAATTGTTTTATTTTAGCTATCGTCCGAAGTTGGAATTTCAACGCTGAGTCAAATATCACGCCAAGGTTTTTGACGTGAGGTTTGAGTAATGGGGTAAGGCTTCCAAGGCTGCCTGCTATCGTTTTGATTGAGTCCGAGGAGCCGAGAAGGATGATCTCAGACTTACTCTCGTTTGGTTGGAGGAAGTTCTCGGCCATCCAACACTTTATGGGGCAGTGGATAAGGTTAAGTAGATTTGATCGGCTGTTGGGCTTCAGGGGGAGATAGTTGTGTATCGTCTGCATAGCAATGGAAGGAAATGCCGTGCCTTTGAATGACTTGGCCTAAGGGGAGCATATATAGGGAGAAGAGAATGGGGCCAAGGATGGAACCTTGTGGAACCCCGCAACGGAGGCTAGCTGGGGAGGAGAAAGAGTAGCCTATGTAAGCAGAGAGGTAGGAGATGAACCAGCTCAGGGTAGTGCCACCAATACCAACCCCGTACCGGAGACGGTCAATTAGGATGGTGTGATCGACTGTATCAAATGCTGCGCTGAGGTCGAAGGAGTCAATGGTGAGAAGGAGCAGGATTGCACAGTCGCCGGAGTCAATGGTGAGAAGTAGGTCATTATGTACGTTCAACAAGGCAGACTCTGTGCTGCAGTGGGTCCTGAAACCTGATATTCAAATGATAAATATTCCTGATGTTGGGGGAGCCAAGAACCAGGGGCCACAGTTTAAAAATAAAGGGTGGGCCATTTTGGACTGAGATGGGGAAAAACGTTTTCATCCAAAGAGTTATGAATCTGGCATTCCGTGCCACAGAAAGCAGTGGAGACCAATTCACTAGATGTATTTAAGAGAGAGTTAGATTTAGCTCTTAGGGCTAACGGAATCAAGGGATATGGGGAAAAAGCAGGAACAGGGTATTGATTTTGGATGATCAGCCATGATCATATTGAATGGCGGTGCTGGCTTGAAAGTACCGAATGGCCTACTCCTACACCTATTTTCTATGTTTCTAAATGTATGATAATAGATATTCTATCTAGCCTATTTACAATACAAATAATAATGTGCAAGATCTAATATTATTTTACAAATCTATGCATCAGAAAGCATCATTTATTAAGTACTATTGGATAAATTATCACCTGAAATCCCCTCTTCTCACATTATTGGCGATATTGAATTCAAGATGTCCTGTTAGGAGAGTCACAGAAGAATGGATTGAAACACCAGATTTACTATTGAAAATCTGTTGTTATCAGCCTGCAATGAACTGAATGCATAGGATTAGCAGCAATGCCACAGAATCCAAGTATGAATAGTAGCCAAGCCTGACTATAAACATCCCAGAAAGGAGACAGGATCCTTTATGACCTAAGTGGTAAGAAAAGGACAGTTTCTTTAAGGGAAGAGAGATTAGAGGCTAGGAATTAATGTGAGGGAGAAGGAAGATATGTGTCATTGTGGGAGTAGTGTCAAAAATAGTTTCCATGAACTCGTAGTGTTGAAGGGTTAACTGCAGATCGAATGATTGGAGATTATGGAAGTGCATTTCTAAGAAGGAATTGCCTTTGGGCTGGCTTTGAGGGAAATACTTTTTTTAGTTTGTTACATAAAACATGCATGAACCCAAACGTTATTATTTTTTTTCTCAATTTAAATTTGAAAAGAAAAAGTAAATTGAATATGATTTAAAGTGCATGCAGGAAGGAATTTACCTTTGGTTATCAGTCAGTGAAATCAACAGAATAAAATATCGGGAGATGAGTACAGCATGCATTGATGCACGAGTTAATGGTAGCAACCAAACAATAATCCCTCCCTTACAATGTTTAATATAATAACACAACATTTCTCTGGAGGGTGGGAGTTTGCTGGGTTATCCTGGGTTAGAGAAGAGCAGCAATTTGGGAAGTTTGTGAACAATTCCAAAATTGATATGTGCAAACAAACCTGTGTGTATTCGCTGATATGTTCTCATTAGTATGCCACAAGATATGATCATCTGCACACGTAAATAGAGTTAGAGCAGAATCTGACAGAATTTGTAAAGGAAGTATAGTAAGTGTATGGGGTGTATAGTAAGGAGCTGAGAATGTAGCCTTATGGGGTACCAGTGTTGAGAATTATCATGGTGGATGTTGACTCCGAGATCCAGGAGTTTGGAGATGTTTGGTTGGAATTAGGGTGTCGAAGGCAGAGCTATGCAGGCACACATTATGTAAGGCAATTACATAATAGGCCACTTACAGAAACAATTCACAATAGGTGGTCCCGTTTCCTGAGCGACCTGTCTTATTGCAACAGGAGGATGGCAAGGGCTTCCCATCTGCTTCAATGATATAAAAGCGTTACCCCAGGCTTGCTGGGAAGGTGTGCGGGAATGAGGGAGGGGGTGGAAAGCAACTGACATATTTCACAAGTTGCCGCAGCGAATCTTGCTGCACCATCTGGATGAGACAGCTGTTATTGCGGCCCACGTCGTAGCCCCTGGTCGACAGCGCTTTCTTTCTTGTGCTGCTAGAATATATTTGTGAATGGTGGCATCTCAGCTTGATTTTGGTATAGATTTGATTCTAATTGAAAATCATCTTCAACCCATGGTGCCTAAGTAGGTGGAGAAATGCTTTTGGTTTCAGATATGCTATTGTCAAAGATTGGGTTGGTGCTGTGAAAGTACTTTGCATGATGTAATGCATCCATTAGCCTCTCTTTTGCCTACTAAAATGGAGAGCTCAACTTGTCAGGCAGCATCTCTGGAAAACATGGATAGGTGGAATTTCCAGTCGAGACCCTTCTTCAGACTCGAAATATCACCTATCCACGTTCTCAAGAAATTCTGCCTGACCTGATGAGTTACTCATGCACTTCGTGTCCTTTTGTGTATTAACCAGCATCCACAGTTCTTTGTTTCAACATTTTAAACATTTTTGGAATCTGCATATCATGTGCAAAAAAATAACTAATTATTTCTTGCAGCCACTTGGTAACTCAATTATGTTCCTTCCTCAGTATTTTGTACAATTTTTGATTAAAAGATTCAGAAATATTCTAAGTAGACTTACAGAAATCAAATTACAATTCAAGAGAGTGCAAAAGAGATGACCAGAATGCTGTCTGGATATTAGGAAAAGGAGAGGTTGAACAAACTTGGAATTTTTTTTCTGGAATGTCAGAGGAAGAGGAGAGATCTGATATGTAAAATATGAGAAGCAACGATAGAGTAGACCATCGGATCCTTTTTTTCCCAGGGTGGAAATGTCAGCGACTAGAGGGTTTAAAGTTAAGGTGAGAGAGGCATAATTTTAAGGCGATGTGATAAGAATGTTTTTTTACACAGATGGTTGCCTAGAACATGTTGCCAGGGATGGTGGTACAGGCGGATGAGGTAGTGGCAGTTTTCCAGATAGGCACATGGACATGCAGGGAATGGTGGGATAAGAATTATGTGCAATAGACAATAGACAATAACCAAAGACAATTGGTGCAGGAGTAGGCCATTCGTCCCTTCAAGCCAGCACCGCCATTCAATGTGATCATGGCTGATCATCCACAATCAGTACCCCGTTCCTGCCTTCTCCCCATATCCCCTGACTCCGCTATCTTCAAGAGCCCTATCTAGCTCTCTCTTGAAAGTATGCAGAGAACTGTCCTCCACCACCCTCTGAGGCAGAGAATTCCACAGACTCACAACTCTCTGTGTGAAAAAGTGTTTCCTCATCTCCGTTCTAAATGGCTTACCCTTTATTCTTAAACTGTAGCCCCTGGTTCTGGACTCCCCCAACATCGGGAACATTTCCTGCCTCTAGTGTGTCCAAAACCTTAACAATCTTATATGTTTCAATAAGATCTCCTCTCATCCTTCTAAATTCCAGAATATACAAGCCCAGCCCCTCCATTCTCAGCATATGACTGTCCCACCATCCCGGGAATTAACTTTGTGAACCTACGCTGCACTCCCTCACTAGCAAGAATGTCCTTCCTCAAATTTGGAGACCAAAACTGCACACAATACTCCAGGTGCGGTCTCACTAGGGCCCTGTATAACTGCAGAAGGACCTCTTTGCTCCTATACTCAACTCCTCTTGTTATGAAGGCCGACATGCCATTCGCTTTATTCACTGCCTACTGTAATTGCATGCTTACTTTCATTGACTGATGAACAAGGACCCCCAGATCCCGTTGTATTTCCCATTTTCCCAACACCATTTAGATAATAATCTTCCTTCCTGTTTTTGCTATCAAAGTGGATAACCCCACATTTGTCTACATTTTACTTCGGAGTCACGTGAGTGACTACGTGAAGAAGAACCCCATCCAGCCGCACGCGCGTCATTACTTCAGACGCATGTCAGCGATGGTTGTAGCAGCAGAGCTCCTCCAGCGGTAAGTTTAAAAAACCTCGAGGTATGTGCTAAACTTAGTTTGGAGGTTGCTTTCTGTAGGTACGCTTGGTTTTCACAGCGCTAGTACTGAAATGCAGAAAGATACGAAGGTGGAGGGGAGGTGACCTGCTAGCAAAAGCTTGGAAGACCGCGGGAGTTCAGGTAGCGGGTGCCCATCTAGCTCACCTATATCATCGTTAACAGGGGGGTTAACGACTGCAGACGCGTTGCCTGTGAGCAACGTCGCCGAGCCGGTGGGGCGTAAGGCCACTTCGAAGTCTGCTAGGCCCATTGACTCCGAGTTGGGCCAGGAAGAGCCACCTCCGCAAGGGGAGACCATTTCTAACCAGCTAAATGAAATTGAGGTCCTGTTGGAGAGGATACTAGCAAAGGATGCACTCCGGGAGTACGAGTGGTGTCCACGCCGGGCAGATGGAGAGCCTGTGCCAGCAGCGCCTGCAATAGGGCTGCTTGATCGCTCCCTCATGGAGGAGGAAAGCTTGACGGGTCAGGGGTATACTGACGCCGAATCAGTGGGTGAACAGAGCCCAGGGGGTGAAGGACATGAGGTTACAATACCTGATTTGGCTGCAAAATCTGCCATTCCCACAGAAGCAGACGAGCCGTTGGGGCAGCAGTTGTCCTCAAGCATAAATTATTTGCTCCCCCATCAGCTCCAAGAGCTGGTATTGGATGACACTATAAAGAAGTATGAAACCCCGGTTGACTGCCTTATTGAAGGTGCCGGTGGTGAACCATGTCATGTTATATGTGTCAAATGGGGATTGCAGTTCGGGCACAAGAGCTAAAACTCCAGTGGGTGCTGAAATTGCTTGCTACAGGTATTACTGCGTTTGCCAGAACGGGGGACGAGGGGCACCTATCAGAAGCACATCAGGATGCTTTGGGGCTTCTGTGCAGTGCACATTTTGAGGTGAACTGCTTAAGAAAGAGTGCCATACACCAAAATATTCATCCTACGTTTGCATCACTCTGTAAGCCTAGCATTGTACAGTTGCCTAATCTGCTATTTGGGGAGGACCTCGCAAAGCAAGTTAAAGAACTTGATGATGAGGCGAAAACTGTGGGGTTAATAAAACTGCCGACGAGCAGCAAAATGGGTCGGAGGCAATTCCCCTATCGACGGGGTGTAATGACTGGGGCTGGTGAAGGGACGAGCCGTTCATTCCCGAACATATGAAGCTGGTATCCTGCCACAGTCACACGGGGAAGGATGAATTTTCCCATGAGGAACAGGGGGCAACAAGTGCAGGTCAGTGGTTTTGCTCCTGATAGAATCAAATTAAGTGGGAAAGATGTTCAAGTTGGGGCAGGTTAAACTTGTTCCTAAAAGAATGGCAGGAGATAACATCAGATCCATTGTGCTGTGCAGTATAGAAGGGTTTCGAATTGAATTCTACCCTAATATGTGTCCACCCACTCAGCATGTTCCAAATTGGACACTCGTTTTCTCACATGAAGAGAATATGCAGATACAGGCAGAACTTGAGGTATTGTGCAGTAAAGGGGTGATTAAGAAGTTGGTTCGTCAATTCCACCAGTTTGTGTCAAATATATTTCCTGGGTCTAAAAAGGATGGGGGATGTAGAATCATTCTGGATCTGACGCGCCTTAACCCTTTTGTACAGTATAGACACTTCAAAATGGAGACTTTTCTGACGGCTAAACAGCTGATTTCCAAAGGGTGTTATATGGCAAGCATAGATCTTAAAGATGCATATTACTCAGTGTCTGTTCTTTGCGATGATAGGAGATATTTGAAGTTTAGCTGGATGAGTCAGTTATGACAATTCAAAGCACTGCCTAATGGATTAACCTCAGCTTCTAGATTGTTTACCAAATTGTTAAAACCAGTTCTAGGGCTACTCCGAGCTCAGAGTCATGTTGTAATGGCCTATTTTGATGATATCTTAATTGTCGGATCACCTGTTTCTGTTGTTAAACTCACTTTTGAGCAATTAGGGTTCATCATTCATCCAGATAAATCCAAATTAAGACCAGTCAAAATTATTGATTACTTGGGCTTCACCATGAACTCAGATCATGTTAGTGACTCTGCCCAGTGATAAAAGGCAGCAGTTAATTGAAGGTTGTATCAAGCTCCTTGGTGAACAACGACCTTCAATTAGACAGGTGACCAGTTTGATTGGTAAGTTGGTGGCTGGTTTTCCAGCTGTGCAGTTTGGACCTCTGCATTATCAACAATTACAACGAGCAAAAGAACAGGCACTGAGGGCACATGCAGGTCATTTTGACAGGCCCATGGGATTGCCAGCTGAAGCCATTTCAGAAATACAATGGTGGATCGCAAATGTCTCAAGTAGTTCCAGGGAGGTTTTGGTTGAACCACCTTCCATAGTCTTACAGATTGATGTTAGTGCTCTAGGTGGGTTGCTACTGATATGTCTTCCAGTTGTGGAGGCAGTTGGAATATTGATGTCATCCCTTCTGCAATTGCAAGTGATCAATTATTTAGAGCTTTTGGGAACCTTTTATGGACTTAAAGCTTATTGCTCTGCCAAGAGTCACTTGCATGTGCAGGTTCAAATTGACAACACTACAGAATTGGCATATGTTAATCACATGGGTGGAGTTAAGTCGGAATCTTGTGACAGATTGGCTAATCATATCTGGAGCTGGTGCATTGACAAAAACATTTGGCTTTCAGCAATCTATTTACCAGGTAGATTCAACATAGTGGCATACACAAGGTCACGCCAATTCAATGACAACATAGAATGGATGTTGAATCAGGACATATTTAATTATGTTGTTGCTCGATACGGGATGCCAGATATTGATTTGTTTGCATCTAGACTAAACCTCCAGTTGCCTAAATACATCTCATGGGAACCAGATCCTGGGGCAGCAGCCGTCGATGCATTCTCGCTGCATTGGGGTGGAATGTTTATATATGAATTTCCCCCATTCTGTCTCATCAGTCGATGCCTGCAAAAAATCAAGCAGGACTCCGCTTCAGGAGTATTGGTAGTACCAGACTGGCCTATTCAGCCATGGTTACCCTCTCGTTTTGTAGATGGTTATTCAGCCTCATATGATTGTTCCCAAACATAAAAACTAATTGGTCATCCCGGTAACTGGCGATCAACATCCGTTACATGATCGTATTGATCTGTTAATTTGCAGATTCTAAGAAGGCCATACCTGGGGAGAGGACTGTCTGATCGCACCGTGGATGTTATCACATCGGCCAGGAGGGATAGTACCCAGAAGCAGTACATCTCCTCGATAAGAAAGTGGGAGGTGTTCTGCGTACGGCAGAATATTTCATATCAAACTGCAGGCATCCCAGACGTGCTGGAGTTCTTCTCAATTCTCTATTTCGATCATGTTAAGCTATAATACGATCAATATAGCCAGAAGTGTTCTGTCCTCATATTTACCCATGGAATCGGAATTATACTCTGTAGGGACATATCCTCTAGTTTCTAGATTTATGAAGGGAGTTTTAATTCCAATCTTCCTAGGCCCAGGTATTTGGTTATCTGGAATGTAAGCAAGGTTCTTATGCTTCTTCGTAAGTGGACTCCTGTCACAGCCTTGTCTTTGCCCAAACTCACCATGAAGGTAGTCATTCTTATGGCATTGGTTTCAGTCCAACTTGTGCAGACATTACAGAAGCTGAGACTAGATATGATGGATCGGCAGATGCCATTACGTTTTATATCTATGATTTGCTCAAGCAGAGTAGAATAGGGGTGACAGGGTGTAAGATTATCTTTTCGGCATACCCCACAGATTCCCGCCTGTGTGCAAAAATCTAAAAGGGCCACTTTTCAACATAATTGTAAAAGGGCCAAGAGTGTTGTAAAAACAAGCCTGAAGGCTTTGTGTCTCAATGCGAGGAGCATTCGTAATAAGGTGGATGAGTTGAATGTGCAGATAGCTATTAATAATTATGATATAGTTGGGATCACGGAGACATGGCTCCAGGGTGACCAAGGCTGGGAGCTGAACATCCAGGGATATTCAATATTCAGGAAGGATAGACAGAGAGGAAAAGGAGGTGGGGTAGCGTTGCTGGTTAGAGAGGAGATTAACGCAATAGAAAGGAATGACATTAGCTTGGAGGATGTGGAATCGATATGGGTGGAGCTGCGAAACACTAAGGGGCAGAAAACGCTAGTGGGTGTTGTGTACAGACCACCTAACAGTAGTAGTAGAGTTGGGGATGGCATCAAATAGGAAATTAGAAATGCGTGCAACGAAGGTAAAACCGTTATAATGGGTGACTTCAATCTACATATAGATTGGGTGAATCAAATTGGCAGAGGTGCTGAGGAAGAGGATTTCTTGGAATGTATGCGGGATAGTTTTCTAAACCAACATGTGGAGGAACCAACGAGAGAGCAGGCTATTCTAGACTGGATATTGAGTAATGAGGAAGGGTTAGTTAGCAGCCTTGTTGTTCGTGGCCCCTTGGGCAAGAGTGACCATAATATGGTTGAGTTCTTCAATAGGATGGAGAGTGACATTGTTAATTCAGAAACACGGGTCCTGAACTTAAAGAAAGATAACTTTGAGGGTATGAGACGTGAATTGGCCAAGATGGACTGGATTCTTGAAGGGTTGACGGTGGATATGCAATGGAAGGCATTTAAAGAATGCATGGATGAACTACAACAATTGTTCATCCCAGTATGGCAAAAGAATAAATCAGGGAAGGTGGCGCATCCGTGGATAACGAGGGAAATTATGGATAGTATCAAAGAAAAAGATGAAGCGTACAAATTAGCCAGAAAAAGCAGCCTCCCAGGGGACTGGGAGAAATTCAGAGACCAACAGAGGAGGTCAATGGGCTTAATTAGGAAAGGGAAAATTGAGTATGAAAGAAAACTGGCAGGAAACATAAAAACTGACTGCAAAAGTTTTTATCGATATGCGAAACGCAAAAGATTAGTTAAAACAAATGTAGGTCCCTTGCAGTCAGAAACGGGTGAATTGATCATGGGGAACAAGGACATGGCAGACCAATTGAATAACTACTTTGGTTCTGTCTTCACTAAGGAAGACATAAATAATTTGCCGGAAATAGCAGGGGATCGTGGGTCAAATGAGATGGAGGAAATGAGTGAAATCCAGGTTAGCCGGAAAGTGGTGTTAGGTAAATTGAATGGATTAAAGGCCAATAAATCCCCAGGGCCAGATAGGCTGCATCCCAGGGTACTTAAGGAAGTAGCCCCAGAAATAGCAGATGCCTTAGTGATAACTTTTCAAAACTCTTTAGATTCTGGAGTAGTTCCTGAGGATTGGAGGGTAGCTAATGTAACCCCACTTTTTAAAAAGGGAGGGAGAGAGAAAACGGGGAATTACAGACCAGTTAGTCTAACATCGGTAGTGGGGAAACTGCCAGAGTCACTTATTAAAGATGGGATAGCAGCGCATTTGGAAAGTGGTGAAATCATTGGACAAAGTCAGCATGGATTTACGAAGGGTAAATCATGTCTGACGAATCTTATTGAATTTTTTGAGGATGTAACTACTAGTAACTACTACGAGTGGATAAGGGAGAAGCAGTGGATGTGTTATATCTGGACTTTCAGAAGACTTTCGACAAGGTCCCACACAAGAGATTGGTATACAAACTTAAAGCACACGGTATTGGTTGTTCAGTATTGATGTGGATAGAGAACTGGCTGGCAGACAGGAAGCAAAGAGTAGGAGTGAACGGGTCCTTTTCAGGATGGCAGACAGTGACTAGTGGGGTGCCGCAAGGCTCAGTGCTGGGACCCCAGCTATTTACAATATACATTAATGATTTGGATGAGGGAATTAAATGCAACATCTCGAAGTTTGCGGATGACACGAAGCTGGGGGGCTGTGAGGAGGATGCTAGGAGGCTGCAGGATGACTTGGATAGACTGGGTGAGTGGGCAAATGCATGGCAGATGCAGTATAATGTGGATATATGTGAGGTTATCCACTTTGGTGGCAAAAACAGGAAGGTAGACTATTATTTGAATGGTGACCGATTAGGAAAAGGGGAGATGCAGCGAGACCTGGGTGTCATGGTACACCAGTCATTGAAAGTAGGCATGCAGGTGCAGCGGGCTGTGAAGAAAGCGAATGGTATGTTGGCATTCATAGCAAAGGGATTTGAGTACAAGAGCAGGGAGGTTCTACTGCAGTTGTACAGGGACTTGGTGAGGCCACACCTGGAGTATTGCATACAGTTTTGGTCTCCTAATCTGAGGAAATACATTCTTGCCATAGAGGGAGTACAGAGAAGGTTCACCAGACTGATTCCTGAGATGGCACGACTTCCATATGAAGAAAGACTGGATAGACTTGGCTTGCACTCGCTGGAATTTAGAAGATTGAGGGGTGATCTCATAGGGACTTACAAAATTCTTAAGGGGTTGGATAGGCTAGATGCAGGAAGATTGTTCCTGATGTTGGGGAAGTCCAGGACAAGGGTCACAATTTAAGGATAAGGGGGAAGTATTTTAGGACCGAGATGAGAAAATCATTTTTCACACAGAGAGTGGTGAATCTGTGGAATTCTCTGCCACAGAAGGTAGCTGCGGTCCCAGCACCGAGCCTTGCGGTACCCCACTAGTCACTGCCTGCCATTCTGAAAGGGACCTGTTAATCCCTACTCTTTGTTTCCTGTCTGCCAACCAATTTTCTATCCATGTCAGCACTCTACCCCCAATACCATGTGCTCTAATTTTCCCCACTAATCTCCTATGTGGCACCTTATCAAATGCTTTCTGAAAGTCCAGGTATGGTACATCCACTGGCTCTCCTTTGTCCATTTTCAGGCGGAGATTCATTTAACGGCATCAGGTAGGACAATTTGGCCAAAGGGCCTGTTCCTGTGCTGTACTAGTCCATCTACATTCAAATCAAATCTCCATTAAGATATTTATGTAGTACAGTTGAAATTTATATTATCCCAGTATCTTATGAGTCAAAGTCTGGAGGACATTGTGCTTACACATATCTCCATGTTCTCCAGCCCCTGATTCTATCTCTTCAGCTGGTTATCTCACATATTCTGTCTGAAGGCATTCTCCTCATTCCAGGAATCCCTTGGGATAATCCTCATGATAATAGAAGGGTTCTTCTAAACTGATCACTGATTTATTGCTGACCTCCCACTTCCAAGACAGAGGGATTTGTACGGAGATAGGTCCAGTATGTTTGTGCATGTGGACATTCTGGCTTTTAAAGTTATGTGCATCTTGACCACTTTTGACGCAGGGAAATTAAAAAAAAATAATCTCAGGACTTTTTTTTGTTTATCAGGATTCCCTGTAGGTTTGTTTCCCCAGAGACTGCCCAGCAACCGGGATATGGCAGTACTTGGTGTAAATGAAGGAGCTGTCTGTTAGTATGTTGCTCCTGCAGCATAAAACCAGCCCAAATAATAGATCAAGCAGTACTGCACTTTAGGCACATGCAAAATGAAATACAAGGTCTCGCCATTTCAGGAACTAATCTCCAAATTCTAATAAAAAGAAGGAAGAGAAACCAAGCTTTTGATTACACTAAACATATAACCAAAGGAGGCACATGAGGCCAAATATTTTGTGCAATCTCACAGCAATAGCATCAGTGTTGGGGGGAAGCCATTTGAAATGATGATCTTGCCAGCAGTGACAGCCATCAACAATCCAGTTTCATAACACAAATAAGGTCAAGTATTTTATTCCTGTTTGCTCTGATTTTTGCAAATTAATCCCAAAATGAAGTTTTAATCCACTTGTGCGAGATAGCATGCTTCTTCATCAGTTTTCTTAATACCAAATCAATTTGAAGTTGACAATTATGTAATTGCATGTTATTGTGCATTTAAGAAATTGCAGTAATCAAATTGCACAGGACTCTTGCGAGTTGAAAGAAAAATTATAAATGGCTAATTTTTAGCTTCTTTCATCAAAAATAGTGAATATTTCTGTCAGTAATGGAGATTCAGGTCGCAGAGTGCTTTTCTGTGTGGATGAAGTGACATAACATTATGGGATTGCTGTCATGATGAGAAGGTTATCTTTTACTTATGGTCAAAGTAATGAGAATTGCATCCTATATATCTAGCATTATTTTTGCATATGGAACTTTGTAATGTAAATTAATGAAAACGCAGGATAACTCAAGAAACTCATTTATTGCTATCTGCATTAAATTTGCACAAACCCATCTATTTCTTTAAGAATCCTTTCTACTGCCTGTATTCTTGCCTGCTAGCCACTTTATAAAACCTCTGATGGCAGATAATCAGCATAAAGAGAATATTCCAGCATTTTTCCAGTTTCTTGGTTGTCATATTCTTCTTGAGATGAATAGAACAACGCTGAAAATACAAAAGGGTAATAGTTTTACATTGGTTTAAATAATACCTTTCGGAGAATGCAGAGTTCTCGATTTATATCTGTACTATGCTTAATTGCCACACAAGAACTGTAAAGAATATTAAGGAATATAATTATGTTCATATTCCTCATAATGGAAGTATATTCCTTTCTCATTTCAAAAGTACTAACAAGTGGCACTTGTTCAGCAATAACCTGCTCACAGAAGCTCAGTTTGGGTTCCACCATAGCCACTCAGTTCCTGACTGTAATGAGGTCAGGAGCTGATAATGGAGCTGAACTCCAGAGGTGAAGTGAAAGTATCTGCCCTTGTCATCAAGGCATTGGGCAGGTGCGATAGACCTGCACAGGAAGGTAGACGCTCCCGCCCCCATGAGTCTCTGGCAGATGGGGCTCATCAGCCTGGGAAGGCAGTCCATCAAGGAGGGGGAAAACTCTGATTTAAAACCTCCACTGTCTTGTGGCCATATCCAGTCATGGAAAAGGCTCCAGGAGTAAACCTCAAAAAAATCCAGAGTCGGAGCCCCTAAGGCAGTTCGTCGTTGTCTACAACCTCGCTCTGGCAGCTCCTGTGACGGCGCTGGTGCTAAACTGTAATGGCCCTGCTGTTCCTTTGGATCAATCAACGACGTGGAGAGGGGGGACGTGCTGCATAGGCAGCAGCCTGTCCTCCATATGACATCGCCCAGGCTTGCATCCGATGAGGATGCATCACCCATGGTCAGTCTTGACCGAGAGGGGCCTTCTACTACTACTACTACATCAAGGCATTATTTAGAAACATAGAAACATAGAAAATAGTTGCAAGAGTAGGCCATTCGGCCCTTCGAGCCTGCACCGCCATTCAATATGATCATGGCTGATCATCCAACTCAGTTTCCTGTACCTGCCTTCTCTCCATACCCCCTGATCCCTTTAGCCACAAGGGCCACATCTAACTCCCTCTTAAATATAGCCAATGAACTGGCCTCAACTACCCTCTGTGGCAGAGAATTCCACAGATTCACCACCCTCTGTGTGAAAAATGTTTTTCTCATCTCGGTCCTAAAAGACTTCCCCCTTATCCTTAAACTGTGACTCCTTGTTCTGGACTTCCCCAACATCGGGAACAATCTTCCTGCATCTAGCCTGTCCAACCCCTTAAGAATTTTGTACGTTTCTATAAGATCCCCCCTCAATCTTCTAAATTCTAGCGAGTACAAGCCGAGTCTATCCAGTCTTTCTTCATATGAAAGTCCTGACATCCCAGGAATCAGTCTGGTGAACCTTATCTGTACTCCCTCTATGGCAAGAATGTCTTTCCTCAGATTAGGAGACCAAAACTGTACGCAATACTCCAGGTGTGGTCTCACCAAAACCCTGTACAACTGCAGTAGAACCTCCCTGCTCTTATACTCAAATCCTTTTGCTATGAATGCTAACATACCATTTGCTTTCTTCACAGCCTGTTGCACCTGCATCCCTACTTTCAAAGACTGGTGTACCATGACACCCAGGTCTCTTTGCATCTCCCCTTTTCCTATCGGCCACCATTCAGATAATAGTCTACTTTCCTGTTTTTGCCACCAAAGTGGATAACCTCACATTTATCCACATTATACTGCATCTGCCATGCATTTGCCCACTCACCCAACCTATCCAAGTCACCTTGGAGCCTCCTAGCCTCCTCTTCACAGCTAACACTCTCCCCCAGCTTTGTGTCATCCGTAAACGTGGAGATGTTGCATTTAATTTCCTCATCTAAATCATTAATATATATTGTAAATAGCTGGGGTCCCAGCACTGAGCCTTGAGGTACCCCACTAGTCACTGCCTGCCATTCTGAAAAGGACCCATTTACTCATACTCTTTGCTTCCTGTCTGCCAGCCAGTTCTCTATCCACATCAATACTGAACTCCCAACACCATGTGCTTTAAGTTTGCATACTAATCTCTTATGTGGGACCTTGTTGAAAGCCTTCTGAAAGTCCAGATATAACACATCCACTAGTTCTACTTTATCCATCCGACTAGTTATATCCTCGAAAAATTCTATAAGATTCGTCAGACCTGATTTACCTTCCATAAATCCATGCTGACTTTGTCCAATGATTTCACCAATTTCCAAATGTGCTGCTATCCAATCTTTAATAACTGACTAGCATTTTCCCCATACCGATGTTAGACTAACTGGTCTGTAATTCCCCGTTTTCTCTCTCCCTTCCTTTTTAAAAAGTGGGATTACATTAGCTACCTTCCAATCCAATATATATTAATGATCTGGATGAGGGAATTGAATGCAACATCTCCAAGTTTGCGGATGACACGAAGCTTGGGGGCAGTGTTAGCTGTGAGGAGGATGTTAGGAGGCTGCATGGTGACTTGGATAGGTTGGGTGAGTGGGGAAATGCATGGCAGATGCAGTATAATGTGGATAAATGTGATGTTATCCACTTTGGTGGAAAAAATTGGAGGGTAGACAATTATCTGAATGGTGGCCGATTAGGAAAAGGGGAGATGCAACGAGACCTGGGTGTCATGGCACACCAGTCATTGAAAGTAGGCATGCAGGTGCAGCAGGCGGTGAAGAACGTGAATGGTATGTTAGCATTCATAGCAAAAGGATTTGAGTATAAGAACAGGGAGGTTCTACTGCAGTTGTACAGGGTCTTGGTGAGACCACACCAGGTGTATTGCGTACAGTTTTGGTCTCCTAATCTGAGGAAAGACATTTGATCAAGCATGGCAACAAGGAGCCCTCCCTAAACTGGAATCAATGGGAATCTGCTATTTTAATCCTACCTTGCAGAAGGAAGATGTCGGTAGTGGTTGGAGCTCGACCATTTCAACCACAGGTCATCTCTGCAGGTGTTCCTCAAGGTAGTGCTCTAGGCACAGCCATTTTTAGCTGCTTCATTTAGGACCTTCCTTCAACTGTAAGGCCAGAATGTAGTTGGTCACTGATGTTTAACTCCATTCGCAACTCCTCAGAGAATGAAGCAGTTCACATCCAAACACAGAAAGACCTGGATAATATCCAGACCAGGGATGATTGGTGCAAGTAACATTTGCGCCACACATGTGCCTGGCAATGATTTATTCAACAGGACAAATTCCAGCTTTTACCACCAGGCATTCAATTGCAATAATGAATCCCCCGCTATTATTTTTCTGGGGGATACCACTGACCAAAAACTGAACTGAAGTAGTCATATACAAAATGTGTGAGTCAGACTTTGTGTTCATCCTGTAGTCCTTGCTGGCCTTGATGTACAAGGAAGCGATGGTCTAGAAACACAGATTTTTAAAGTTTATGGTACGCTTGGCAGGAAAATAATGAAAATAGTAAAAACATGTGACACTCTTTCACAATACATATACATATATTTATCTTTCCTTGCATTGTTGTTGCAGTGTGATTTGGAGGATATGAAATCTGAAAAATTATCTGTCTTATTTTAAAAATGTGTCTAGAATTCAGCAGGAATAATTAGAGAATAGAAAATGTTGTTGAATTTAATTATAATACTTTGAAGCTCTGTTATAAATTATGAGTATTAATCGTGAGTCGCTTTTTCTAGAGAAATCATGAGGAGGATTGAAATTGACATAAAGGTCTTGTAATTGTTAAAAGGTCAGTAGATTTTATCATTCTGAATAATGACCATATGCCCAAAGTAATAACAAAGTGAAAGTGCAAGTGATAGAAATAGCCAATTACATTACTTATTCTCAGAGACATTCCAACTGATTATATCAGTTCAGATGAAGGATTAAAACCAAAATATCTTCCTTTCTCAAATGCAGACTGACTTGGGGCAAAATCCATTGTGAATTCTATCACCCTATATGGCTCACTGAAAGAGTAAAAAGTCCTTGAAACCCTAGGTGTAATTTTAAACAGATTTCACACATCATACATTGTCAACCCCATGAGAGTGTGAAACCACTTACTGGTAGAATATTTACATATTGCCTGCATGTGGATTATCAAATTTTGATTCTAGATTCATTCCACAATTTTAGCGTCACATTGAAGAGCTTAAATTCATGGATTTTCAAAGAGCCTGCCTTGATCTCAGAACACCCCAAATTAGTTCACACCCAAATGGGTACTTGATGAAGGGTTCTAATGTTGTAAACATCTTAGCAAAATCATTTTTTTCCTTTTTTTAAATATCTTTATTTATTAGTGGTACTGTAAGTTACATCAGTATACATCCATTGTATTGTATTACAATCATTGTACCCCTAATTTATTTTAAAGGCTTTAGAAAAGAGAGAAAAATAGCAGCATAGAAAGTAGAAAAGTGAAAAAGAGATGTGAAAATGCAAAAGCTTGACAGAGGGAAAGGAAACCCTTGAAGAGTTAGAAACAGGAATTAAGAGATAGACCCTGGAGACAGAGAAAATAAAAGAAAAAGGGAAAAATAGAGAAAAAAAAAGAAAAGCCAGTTACTTTATTATAAACATCTCGCAAAAGGAATCTACCAACTCGACAGTTTTTCTGCCCCCTTTACCAAGACCCGACACCGGTACTTTTTTGAGGTATTCTTGCACCTTATCCTTGTAATAGATTTATAAATGCAGACCACGTCTTATAGAAACAATCTGATTTTCCTGCTAGTCGGAGACTAATATCTTCCAAGTGTAGTGTTTCGAACATAGTTGAAATCCACATATTGACTGTGGGTACTGGAGAATTTTTCCAGAATTTTAAGATTAGCTTTTTTCCAGTTATTAAGCCATATTCAAATAGAGTCTTTTGAAACACATTTAATTCAGGGCAATCTTCCGATATCCCGAAGATTATCCAGTCTGCTTCCGGGGTCAGTTTTATTTAAAATATTTTTGTGAAAAGTTCAAAAATTTCAGTCCAAAATGTTTGAATTTTTGTACAAAAGACAACTGAGTGTGCTATATTAGCTTCTTGACATTGACATCTATCACATATAGGTGAGATGTTGGGAAAAAGTTTACTTATTTTAGTTTTTGAATAGTATAATCTGTGTAAGATTTTAAATTGTATTAAGGTGTGTCTTACATTAATTAAACATTTATGCACGTTTAATAAATATTCTTCCCACCTTTCTTTGGGAATGTTTATACTTAATTATTTTTCCCAGTCTCTCCTGATACCATCTGTTGTTGTTATTTCTGCATTTAGAATAATATTATATATATATATATGATATTAGGTTTTCTGATTCTGCCTTTGTATTCATTACTTCTTCCAGTAAGTCTGGAGGCATATTCTGATCATCTTAAGCATATTTTTTCAGATAGTCACAGATTTGGAAATATTTAAAATACTGATTGTTTCCCAAATTGTATTTTAGTTGTATTTGTTTAAATGATAATAGTTTTCCCGATTCATACACATCTCCGAAGATTTTAATTCCAGCTCTTTCCCATTGTATAAATGCTTTATCTATGGTGGAAGGTTTAAATGAGGGTTTTTTACCGATAGGAGATAAGATAAATTTCTTAATTTTAGATTGTGTTTTATTTGTTTCCAAATTCTGATTGTACTGTATATAATTGGATTATTGTTGTAATTTATATTATTCATCGATATTGGGTAGAGAAGGATTGCTCCAATATTATAAGGAGAGCAATCCTCTCTCTCCATAATCGTCCAATCCGGTTGTTGGGGAGAGTTATTGAGCAATTGGATCATGTTTCTGATATTTACAGACCAGTAGTAATACATAAAGTTGGGGAGTGCTAATCCCCCTACTACTTCGGGTTTATTCAGATGAGCTCTTTGTATTCTGTGGGAATTATAATCCCAAATAAAATTTGTGATATCTGAGTCCAGTTTTTATTTAAACTTTTTCGGTAAATATATTGGGATAGATTGGAACATGTATAAAATTTGTGGTAGAAAAATCATTTTTATGGCATTTATTCAGCCTATTAAGGACATCAGAAGCGTTTTCCAAAATTTAATCAAGTTACATAGTTTTTTAAGTAGAGGGTTATAATTTTCTTTAAACATATCTTGATATCTTCTAATAATTTCGATGCCCAAGTATTTAAATTTTTCCGTAGCTATTTTGAAAGGAAACTGTAAAAGATGCGTAGAGTCTTTCGGTTTTATTGACATGATTTCACTTTTATTCCAATTTATTCTATATCCTGAGAATGATCCGAAGTCCACTATTAATTTAAAAATATTTGGTATAGTAATATGAGGTTTTGTGATGCACAATAGTACGTCGTCAGCGTATAGTGATATTTTATTATTAGAATATTTTGTTTTATATCCATGGATATTCAGATGTGTTCTGATTCTTTCCGTTAGGGGTTCAATTATGAGGGCAAATAACAACGGTGATAATGAACATCCTTGTCTATTTCCTCTTGACAAATGAAATTTCGTAGATAAATTATTGTTCGTTAATATTCTGCCCGTTGGCTTATTATATAGTAATTTAATCCATTGAATAAAATTCTCTCCCAGTTGAAATTCTTGCAATACCCTGAGCATATAATCCCATTCGACCTGATCGAATGCTTTCTCTGCATTCAACGATATAATTGATAGTTTTTGATCAAAAACTATCTTAGCAAAATCATGCTCAGCAAATTTATACAAAGAGCAATATGATGTTAACAAAATAATCTGTTTTAGCTTTACTAAAGCCAAGTTTCAGTGAAACCAAAGGCGAACTATTAATGTGGTCACTATGTTCTCATGCGTCTTATATTTGCTTACAACTTTGAAGGAGGCCAATCAGCCCAAAATGTCCATGCTAGTTCTCAGAGCAACGCCATCAATCTTGTTTACAAACCTGTTTCTATACAACCTATTCTCCTACTCTTGCCCATTATCCACAGGCCATCACTCCTGCCAAACTAGACACATAATAGCCAGTTACCGTAACCCATTACCGTAGCATCCAGCATATCTTTAAGATGTGGGAAGTAACCAGAGCACCAGGGAAAGCATGTAAACGTCACACAAACAGCACTGGTTGTTAGAGTTGAATCAGTGTCACTGGAACAATGTGGCAGTAGCCTCCCACTTAATTTGACATATTACAGTCTTTACCATAACATGCAGAGTGTCAGAAATGACACCGGATGTTATTATTGGAATGGTTATTTATTGAATTTAAACCAATGCCTTATGTTGTACAATGTTGTGTAAATGAAATTGTACCTCTGATTTTATATCAGTAGGAGATTCATCGTATTACTGTGGATCTTATTTTGTATTTGTACACTGTATGAGAAGACTTGATCAAATATTTGTGCGATATGTATTTAATGCCAAGGACAATTAGACTTTTCTTTAACATCTGGTATAATGAAACAGAGCTATTTCTGTGGAGCCTGGCTGGTTAGAAATAATTGGATATGAGTAGTCATAAGAACAAAAAACTGGGAACAAGCATCTACAATTATTTTACCTTGTCCGAGTGTGCATGAAGACTAAACAACCACTGGTATATTTTAGAGCCGTACTCAGATCTGTTTCAGCAGGTGCACAGCAATCCTGAAATTACTCCTGGACAAATAAGGAGAACTTCATGATTGGTGTCTCTAACCACTCAGACTTTGAACAGGGTGAATGCTCAGAAATCATGCACTAACATCATTGGGATAAATCAGCAGCAGTACTTTCATGCATTATCTCTGTACTACTGAATTTCAAGTCCATTAAATTGATGAGAGATTTACAGAAAGAAGGCACATAAATTACCGTTTAGGAGGTTAAGGAAAATTTATTAGATATTCAACATTCTCTAAGTCCTTGAGAGCATAATTTTCAGTTTATTTCTGTTGGTCAATTAATATCAAATGGCATACATTTAGAACTACATAAAAGATCATAAGATCATGTGATAGTAGTAGATTTAGGCCATTCGGCCGACTAAGTCTACTCTGCCATTCAATCATGGCTGATCTATCTCTCCCTTCTCCTGCCTTCTCCCCATAACCTCTGACACCAGTACTACAAGAATCTATCTACCTCGGTGTTAAATATATCCACTGACCTTGCCTCCACAGCCTTCTGTGGCAAGGAATTCCACAGATTCACCACCCTCTAAATAAATTCCTTTTCATCTCCTTCCTAAAGGAACATCCTTTAATTCTGAGGCTATAACTTCTAGTCCTAGACTCTCCCACTAGTGGAAATATCATACCCACATCCACTCTATCCAAGCCTTTCACTATTGTGTACATTTCAATGCAGTCCCCATCATTCTCCTAAACTCCAGCAGATATAGGCCCAGTGCCATCAAACGCTCATCATATGTTAACCTACTCATTCCTGGGATCATTCTTGTAAACCCCCTCTGGACCCTCTCCAGAGCCAGCACATCCTTCCTCAGATATGGTGCCCAATATTGCTCACAATATTAACAAATAAGGCCTGACCAGCACCTTATAGAGCCTCAGCATTGCATCCCTGTTTTTGTATACAAGCCCTATCAAAATAAAAGGGAAGATTAGAAAAAGAAGACACAAAAAATTGACAGGCCAGAGCACATTATTTGGTCTATAAATTGAGATGTAATTATTATAAAACTATCCTGGGATATAGGTAAAGACCTTGATATTGAGATTGGATTAAATGGCTCTTTTTTAGAACTGACATTGGGATAAATGTTTTTTTTTTTGTTGTCTTTTTACATTCTCTTGAGTATAAAGTGTTTATGTGTTGCTTTCAGTTACAGTAATAGAAATTTTGAATCTTTGTCTGGGTCTGAAGGATCCCGACCTGAAACACCATCTGCCCATTCTTTCCATAGATATTGCCTGATATGCTGAGTGCCTCCATCACCTCTAGGGTTGCCAACTTTCTCACTCTCAAATAAGGGACAAAAGGTCAAAATTAGGGACAAATCCCCGACTCGGCAGTGGCTATGTGAATGATGAGTTGGTCCGGGTGCTGGACTGCACACAAAGCCCAGTCGGCGGGCCAGCTGAGGAGTTTTGGCCCGGGCAACGTCGCGCGCAAAGTCTGGCACCCCGTCCAACTCATGAACTAAAGATCGGCCATGAGAAGGATGGGTGGTGGTGTCGGCGGTCAGCGAAGGTCCGAAGGTTGGACAGCTAGCCAGGCTGCCGACTGACGGGGCTACGGGCGAGGTGATGCTGCTGCACACTATTGGCTGCACTAGGTCGGGACGGGTGAGGTGGGGCCGGACATGGCGGTCCGACCCGACAGTCCCTGCGACCCGAGTAGTAGCAGTCAAATACGGGACAAGGGCGGTCCCGTATGGGACAAACTAATTTAGCCCAATATACGGGATGTCCCGGCAATATAGGACAGTTGGCAACCCTAATCACCTCCTCTGCAGTTTCTTGTGTATCCCCAGCACTTTGTTTTTTGTTCAAGATATCAACATTTTTATCTTTTGAGTTGGGGGAAACTGCAACCACACTTTGGACACAATTCAGACCCAGACTTTTCTTATGTGTCTTTAGCAACTCCATAATAGCTGCACTGAGTCACCATTTTTAAAACTGCCTGATCTTATCAAATGCAATCTCCAGGCTTAGTTAATTCACTTGATGTCCCTTAAGGGAGAGATGAGCTCTGAATTTAATCATCACTAGAAATGATTGTCCATCCTGGGAACCACTGATAATATCTCAGACAGAACTGCACTGCCTTCCACAAACACCAATCTTGAAGTACCGAAGGGGAAACTAAGTGAACGGTCATAAATAATGCATCTGGAATGCAATGTGGAAAATGTGTAACCGCCCACTTAATTTGGAAAAAATTGAAAAGTTGTATATTTTAAACTGTGTAAGCAGGGACAGCACAATGGCACAGCAATAGAGTTGCTGCCTTTAGAACGCCAGAGACCAGGGTTCAATCCTGGCTACTGGTGCTGACTGTATAGATTTCATACATTCCCCGTGACTGCATAGGTTTTCTCCGGGTGCTCTGATTTCCTCCTGCATTTCAAAGATGTGCAGGTTTGTAGGTTAATTGGCTTCTGTAAATTGTCCCTAGTGTGTAGGATGCAAAACTGGGATAACAAGAACTAGTGTACGGGTGATAGTTGGTTGGCACAGACTTAGTGGAATTTGTTGAATTTTGTTAATTTTCAGAGGTATTGTAGGTACAGCAAGGAATCTGTAGGTACAACAACTAATATGTTGGCCCTGATTGAAAGAGTCAACAATGTTTTATTGTCATATGTCCCAGATAGACCAATGAAATTCTCACTTGCAGCACAACAGAATATGTAAACATAGTACACGGTAAACATTATAATAAACGAGAAAAAAAAGTTTAGTGTGCGTATATATACACACAAACACTTACGTTTTTTTTGGATGTTACACAAAATGATACATTTTCCAGTGAACCAGATAAGTTGCATGAAATTGTGGGAATTGCATGAAGGGAGCTTGGGAATCCGGTCTCCAGTGGATGGAAATGTGGCCCAGAAACTGGATTCCTGGTGATTAGAAATGGGGTGCAGCACACATTACCTGCTAAGCCAGATGCCAAACCATTGGGAATTCTGAAAAGCTGTATAGCTGATATCAAAGTTTTACTATATTTCCAAGAGTAAAAACCTCATTGCATTTACATAGGGTCCTGGTTGATTCAGAGCTAGGATATTTCTAGGTCACTGTCTAAGTGTTGCTGTATTTGCAAAGGTTCCACCGATTGATGCCTGAAATACAGGGGTGATGGATCATATCCCGAAGGGAGTGTTTAAGCTAATTGGGCCGACACACTAGAAGAGATGATCTAATTGAAACATACAAACTGCTTTTATTGGGCTACTGTAGGTATGGGGTTAAAATTTATTCTGGCTGGATGGAGTGTCTAGAATCAGGTAATTGTCTCAACATAAAATTGTCATTCAGGACTGGGATGAGAAGAAATCTCTCATCTAGAGATGAATGAATCTCTGGAATCCTCTGCCTGAGGGCTATGGAGGTCCTGTCACTGAATATATTCACGAGAGACAGAGACAGGAATTCAGGGTATGAAATTAGTGCAGAAACACGTTTGTGAGATAGTCAGTCATGATCTTGTTGAATGCAAGTATAAAAGCTGATTTGCCTTTCGCTGCTTCCATTCCCTCTAATTCTATTTCTATTAACCTCTCCTTTACATCGTATGTTTTCTCTGGATTCAACCATGATAACGTCTTTCGTGAGGTTGGATGAGGAGACGATCTCTGATAATTGCACAATGTTAATTTCTTATGTGGCTCATCAGACATTGAAGTAGTTTATGTCGTCAAAGCCAATACCGAGGCATTCAAGTACAAGTCAACTTGAAGTATCCAACAATGAATGACTGACATCCTGCTTTCCAAAGTCTCAGCACCAGTTACAAAGGATAAACCATAATTATATATATTTCTGCTTGACACCATCTAGAACAAAGCAGCTGCTGGATTGAGCCCTGTGCTCCACCCTCCACTTGCATGCATTGTGTACCGGCTACAAAATATGTTGGTGCACCAAGAAGACCACTGCACAATCTTCTCAAGAGGCAGTTAGGGAATGACAATGAACATAAACGCTGTGTCTAACATGTTTCCTGCCTATAGCATGTCCAATCCCTTAATATTCTTATATGTTTCAATAAGATCCCCTCTCATCCTTTTAAATTCCAGTGTATACAAGCCCAGTCGCTCTATTCTTTCAACAGATGACAGTCCAGCCATCCCGGGAAATAACCTTGTGAATCTACGCTGCACTCCCCCAATAGCAAGAATGTTCTTTCTCGAATTTGGAGACCAAAACTGCACACAATACTCCAGGTATGGTCTCATCAGGGCCCTTACAACTGCAGAATGACCTCTTTGCACCTATACTCAACTCCTCTTGTTATGAAACCATTTAATTTCTTATGTTGCACCATCTGCTTGTAAAAAGTTGATAAAAGGAGACCAAGTCTTTAAGAATAGGTCCACTTTGCCTAGTAGGAGGAATCTCATTTTATCAAGGTGTAGCATTTCAGACATGTTTGAAATCCACATTTTGAATGTTGGCGTGGTAGCGTTTTTCCAAAATTTGAGTATAAGTTTTTTTGCTGTTATTAGATCGTAATTAAGAAAAGCTTCTTGGAATATGGTTAGTTTCCTTCCCTCTTCCATTGATCCAAAGATAATCAGTTCTGTATTTGGGTTCAATTTTGTGTTAAAAAGTTTTGTAAAAATTCCAAAAAATTAATTCCAAAATGTATACAGTTTTATACAAGAGACAAAGGAATGTGCTATAGTGGCATTTTGAGTTAAACATTTGTTGCAGATGGGAAAAACATTTGAAAATATTTTATTCAGTCTAGTTTTCGAATAATATAGTCTATGTAATTTTTTTAATTGAATTAGGTTATGTCTTACATTAATTGAACATTTATTTACATATAATAATTTTTTTTCCCCATCTATCATTCGGAATTTTTATCAATAACTCTTGTTCCCAGTCCCTTCTAATTGCCTCTGTCGTTGGTGTTTCTATATTTAGAATTGTATTATATAAGTAAGATATTAAATTGCTTGATTCTGCCTTTCTATTCATTCCTTCCTCCAATAAATCTGGAGTTAAAGTTTGATATCCTTGTATATATTTTTTCAAATAATCTTGAATTTGAAGATATTTGAAATATTGATTACTTTTCAAATTATATTTTAGTTGTAATTGTTGGAATGATAAAAGTTTCCCATTTCATACATATCTCCCATTGTTTTAATTCCTATTCTTTCCCAATGGATAAACATTTTATCAATAATGGATGGTTTGAATGAGGGGTTATTAGCTATTGGAGAAAGAAGCGATAATTTTCTTAATTTTAAAGTTAATTTTATTATTCTCCAGTCTTATCCAATCTACCTCTTGGGCAGAGCTGTGCAACCAATAGATTATATTTTTAATATTCACTGCCCAATAGTAATACAGTAAGTTAGGAAGTGTCAGTCCCCCTGATTCTTTAGATTTACACAAGTGTTTTTTTTTTAATTCTGTGTGATTTGTAATCCCATATGAAGTTTATAATATCAGAGTCTAGTTTTTTAAAGAATTTTTTCAGTAAGTATATTGGTATTGATTGAAATAGGTACAATATTTGAGTTTAGAAGATCATTTTTATCGCGTTTAGTCTGCCTATTAAGGACATCGGCAGTGTTTTCCAAAATTTAATCAAACCATTTAATTTAGTTAATAAAGGCATATAGTTTGCGTTGAGTAATGATTTATATTTCCTAGTGATTTGGATGCCCAAATACTTAAATTTTTCTGTTGCAATTCTAAAGGGGAATTTCAACAAATGTGTCGGCTCTTGAGGTTTTATCGTCATAATTTCACTTTTGTTCCAGTTTATTCTATATCCTGAAAAAGAACCAAAATTCCTCCATTAAGTTTAGTATATTTGGTATGCTAATTTGCGAATTAGTAATATATAGTAATATGTCGTCTGCATATAATGAAATTTTATTATTTGAGTGTTTGGTATTATATCCATAAATATTCGGATGACTTCTTATACTTTCTGCTAAAGGCTCTATTACTAGTGCAAATAGCAGGGGCGATAGTACGCACCCCTGCCTATTGCCCCTTGCTAATTAGAATTTCGGGGATAATATATTATTAGTCAGTATTCTAGCCATCGGCCATCATATAATAATTTTACCCATGAGATAAAGTTATCTCCCATGTTAATTTTTTGCAATACTGAATAAATATTGCCATTCCACTTGATCGAAAGCTTTTTCTGCATCCAATGAAATAATTGCTAGTTCATCTTCAGTATTATGTGAGTACATTATATTAGACAGCCGGCTCAAATAGTTAAAAGTGTATCTCTTTGGTATAAACCCTGTTTGGTCCGGGTTTATTAGTTTGCTAACATATTTACTCAATCTTCTCGCTAGGGTCTTTGCTAATATTTTTTTATCTGTATTTAGGAGTGCAATAGCTCTATATGAGCCTGGGTCTTCTTGATCTTTATCCTTTTTTGGTATAAGTATAATCGTTGACTCAGTTAATGTTTCTGGTAGTTTATTTTCTTTAAAAGCGTATATATATATATATATATATATATATATATATATATATATATATATATATATACATATATATATATATATATATATATATATATATATATATATAAATCTTACAGGCGTGGAGAAATTATCTCATAGAATCTTTTATAGAATTCATTACTAAAGCCATCTGGTCCTGGCGTTTTGCCATTCTTCAACAAATTTATTGTTTCTTCTATTTCCTGTAGTGTAATCTGGGCTCCTAATCCCTCTTGTTCCACCATATTTAATTTTGGAAGATTACAATTGTCTAAGAAATTTGTAATTTGAGTATTATTTGCAGAGGTTTTCGATGTATATAATTTTTGATAAAATTGAGCAAATCTTTTATTAATATCTTTAGGTAGTGTTAGTAATTCCCCTTTGTCTGATTTAATTTTAGTAATTGTATTTTCTGTTTCCCATTTTTTCAGTTGGCGTGCTAAGAGTTTATGTGGTTTATCACCAAATTGGAAATTTTATTGTTTTATAGTTTGAAATAATCTTATTATTCTGGCCGATAAAATTTTATTTAATTTATATTTTAGTATTGTTATCTTATTATGTTTATCTATAGTTGGTTCTTTAGCATTTTCTAAATCTAATTTTCTAATTTCTTGTTCTAACTGCAATTGTTCAGTGTTATTTTTTTTATTTTGGAAAGCTTGATATGAGATTATAGTTCCTCTAATAAATACCTTAAAAGTTTCCCATAATAAGGAGGGTGAAATATCTGGTGTATCATTTGTCTCAAAAAAGAATCCCATCTGCTCTTTTAAATATGTACATCCTTGTGAATTGTTTAAGATTTGGGGGTTAAACCTCCAAACCGATTTTTTATCAGGTATTCCATCTAATTTTAAAGAAAAAGTTAGCGGGGAATAATCAGAAATAATACTTTTATGATATTTAGAATTATATGTATATGGAATTAGTTTTGTGTCCACTAAGAAGTAATCAATACGTGAATATGTTTTATGTACCATTGAATAAAATGAATATTCCCTACTGGGTTAGCGATCCTCCATAATTTGTTATGTTGGTATTTTTCATGTTCACTAGTTTTAGATTTTATGTTAATTCTTTTTTGTTTTGCTGATTTATCCAGATATGGATCTAAAACACAATTCAAATCTCCCCTATTATCACATTTTTTCTGAAGAAGGGTCTCGACCCGAAACGTCGCCTATCTCCTTCGCTCCTTAGATGCTGCTGCACCCGTTGAGTTTCTCCAGCTTTTTGTGTAACCATCACATTTTGATAGTTAAGTTTGGTAATTGTATCCAAAATTTTACTAAAGAATTGGGGGTTGTCAAAATTAGGAGCATAAATATTTATCAAAGTAAGTGGAGTAGAATAAATCTCTCCCGTGTCTATGACATACCTCCCCTCTTTATCTGCTATAGTATTCTTTAATTTAAATGGTATACCTTTACGAATGATAATAGCCGTACCTCTAGATTTAGAAGTAAATGAAGAGTAGTATGTTTGCCCAATCCAATTTGCCTTCAATCTTATCTGTGTTTGATATTTCAAATGCGTCTCTTGTAAGAAAATGATATCACTGTTTAAGGCTTTTAATTGGGCAAAGATCTTACCCCTTTTAATTGGTTCATTAGCGCCCCTTATATTCCAACTACAGAACGTGGTTCCTCCAGTTTTCTTTTGTTTATCGTCTTGCATTATGAATCATGTTAATACCTTTACTTCATTTGGTGCAACCAAGAACCTTATAACTCTAGGTGGATGATGGTCATCCCCAGTTGTTAAGTTTTGTTGGCATCTCCCGTTCAGAATAGACCTTGAAAAAGCCCAGAAAGTATAGAGTCGTGAAAAGATACTTAACAAACAAAAAGTAATATTATAATATCCAAAAATAAAGATATTATAATTAAAAACAGACCACCAACAGGTGGTAGAAAAATTCTCGTTGACTTCCGTAGATGTTTTTATATGTTTCGCTCTGCCCCCTTGACCAGTTATTATTAATTGGAAGAGAGAGCGATACAAAGTTCAGAAATATGTATAAAATAAAACGCACTCCAATAGATAGATTAGAAATATATCTTCAAAGAGAAAAAAACAAAATAAAAAAGAGTTTCCGAGTATATATTTAGATATAACATTAATTATGTTAATTATATATCCATATCTATTGATATGCCTAGCTCCATTACAATTAAGTCGCAAACTTTTGTATCAGACACCAGCAGGTTCCAAGGGGTTAACCAGATTCAGACCCTTGGGTAACTTCCAAGCGTCTGAGTCTCATCCCCCCTCTTTGCGCGCAATTTAGACTAAATCAACTATATCCATAAAATGTTAGTATGTTATTAGTACTTATCAATCATATTTAACTTGTTATTCTTATATTTAGCAAGTAATTAACATCATGAAATAAACATCAGCCATTATTAAGCTATACCTTAATATTACACAATTTTATTAATTATATTTTATATTAGTATGTAATTGTGTGTTTCTTAACTCATAAATTTCTATACACAAGTTCACTGATAATATTTTTCCATATTCTCAAGTTATTTTCCCCGCCACAATTTTTCTTCTTTGTCAATCCTTTGTTGAAGTGAAACCTAAAATCCGACCTTGAGTTAACATTCCGAAGATAAAATGTCTAGACAACGCCTCAAGGAAAATTCTCCATCTTAACCAGAGCAGTATTTTTTGTATGTTAAAAAAAAAGAAACACAGTTCTTTCTTTGTCGTTTCTCATGATCAGTAGACCTCCTTTGTGATACTTTGTGCATAATTAAATGCCTCTTCTGGATCCGTGAATGCACGTTCTCAATTTTGCGGAATATACTATCCCATATCTTACTCCCGAGACCGCTTTCAGTAGCCTTCTCGTGTTTGTAAACTTGTCCCTCTTTTCCATGACTTCAGCTGGAAAATCACGGAAGAATCTTAGTTTGTCTTCTTCAAACATCAAATTCACACCATATGGAATTTTTTTCATTATTCTTTCCAGGGTTGAAATGTGATAGAATTTCAGAATAATCTGTCTTGGGGGGGCAGTTGGGCTTGCTTGAATCTTACGTCGGACCCGGTGAGCCATATCTATTCTCGGGGCTTCAGGCAGCATAAGTACATGTTTGAGTAAGTTGGCAGCAAACTCCTGAAAGTTTTGCCCACTCTCCTTTCCATCTTTTACTCCAACTATCCTCAGATTTTGTCTTCTTGATCTTGCTTCCACGTCCGTACATTTATGCTTCATTTTAGCAAGCTCCCTCCCAGTGCTTTCTTGTTCCTTTTTTAGTCTCTTTATCTCCTTAGCCATCTCAGTTATCGTATTATCCATTCCTTCCATTGCCGCCTCAGTAGACTTTAACATTGTGTCCAGCTTTTTATTACAGTCCTTATCAACCCGCTTAATTTTTTTGTTTAAATCCTCCTCAACCTCAATCACACGTTTGGTTAAGTCATCAATTTTCCCCAAAAGCGTATCATTACCTTGTTTAATTTTTTCAGAGAGGCTTTTGTCCAGCGCGACATTCCCCTCTTGTATCACTTTAGAAATAACTTCAATGACTGAAGTTAATACCGACTTTTCCAATTGTTCCATATGCTCTCTTTGTTCCTCCATTGAGGTCATTTCTGTAGAAAGATTTCGAAAGTCAGCTTCGTCTTCTGAGCTTCCAGCTGAAGCTTGAGGGGATTGAGGAGTCTTTCCAAGTTTTTTCAAGTAGTCTCTTGTGGCAGGTCTTGAAGCAGGTTTTACAGGCTTCTGGCGAGGATTCCCTTTTTTCATTTAAAACTGCTGTTATTCTCTGTTATCAGCAGAGTTTCTGATAACACACAATTAAATAGCATCTCCAGTAGTATATTTTAGAACTCCCCCGTCTTCCAACTCGTATTTTAGCACATTAAAACATTCTTTCGGGAGCAGAGCAAAACAGCAGCGTCTCTCACCCCACCATTGACGCCGCCGGAAGTCTGCTCATTGATACTGTCTGACCGCTTTGTAACCCATTGTAGCATGCAAGCCTTGCCACAATCTACAGGTATTCATGCCTTTGCCTCGGGACTCCAGTTTGGTCCGGAATTTCATCTTGGCGTCCTTAATGGCTCTGCGAAGATTGTTAATGGATTTCTTGTGCAATATGGGGTTGTTTGACTTGATTTTCATCTTCTTTGGTACTCAGGCCTCTATATACCTGCTAATGAAGTCTGGGACAGCTGTGACATATTCACCTAGGTTAGCCGCAGAGTCTTTGAATATGGACAAGTCTGCTGACTCAAAGCAGTCTCAAAGGATCTCATCTGTTTCCTTAGACCAACAGTAATGTACTGAAACTAGTTTGACTATAGCTTCTAACCAGCAACCCCACCAAGAACATCAAAGACAGCTGGCTTGTGGGACCAGCCAGGGATGAGCAACAAAGTTTTGCCCTTAATACTGATACAGGCATCCCAAAACATTAATAAATAAACAAAATAGTTATTAAGTGCCATGGTGGTGCAGGGGTTAGTGCTGCTGCCCCACATGCTCAACCAAGTTCAATCCTGATCTTAGATTTGTCTATGTGGAGTTTGCATCTTCTCACAATTATCCCTTGGATATCCCCCCAGGTGCTTCTGTTTCCTCCCACATCTCAAATATGTGCTGATTGTTAGGTTAAATATTTTGTGTAAAATTGCTCCAAGAATAGTTGAGCAGTTGGAGAATCAGGGGGGAGTTGATGAGTGAAAACAGTTTATAGCAGGAAATGGGTGCGGGAATAGGATTGATGGGATTGCTCTGAGAGCTGTGATGCAAGAGATATATTTGACTGTACACCGGCCATGAATGTTTACTTGTTTGTCTTCATCAATACTTCCAGTGTGTACTTCCTGCATATGAGGAGTGCACTTGCCCAACTGCACTGAACATGTAAGCACCTGCTTTGTGCCTAAAAAGTGCATATTGGGAATAATATTTCTTTGTCCTGCAGGAAATATCATTCCCTGTCGCAACAGTCAAGTGAAGGGATAGACACTTTGCTCTATTTTCTATTGGTCTGTGATTTCTGTGAGTTCACTGGAGGGTGTGGATCTGGGCTTCACCTGCAATGGATAATGTACATGAAGTCTTTTCATCAGGATTCCATCAAGATCATGGTGAAAGTGCAGCAGAAGAGCAGAAAGGGGCTGTCCCACAGCAGCGACCTAATTGGTGAGTTTAGAAGAGTTTGCCCTCAACTCATACTCGCAGCATGGTCGACACGAGTCCTAGGAGGTCTTTGTAACTCTCCTTCATGCTCGAGAGTAGTCCCCGCGTACTTTGTGTCGCAGCGTATTTTTCAACATGCTGAAAAATGCCCGTGAGTAAAAAAAAAGGTCGCCGTAGAAAAAATCGATATTTTTTTTACTCATAGGTTTAGTCGAAGTAGGTCGTAGTAGGTCAGCATGTTATTCATACGTAATCGAGGGCAGACAAAGGTAATCGAAGGTAGTCAAAGGTAGTTGTAGATAGTCTTCAGCATAGTCGAAGGGAGGTCAAAGGAGATCGAATGAGGTCGTCTTCGCTCTCCGCAATTCGGTGTCCAATTTTCCCAAAGCTAGCCGAAGCTAGTCAAAGTTAGTCTTCAACATAGTCGAAAGAGGTCGAAGGAGGTCTTCTACATAGTGGAAGGAGGTCTTCAACATGACACTTTTTCAAACTCTCCTAAACTCTTCTAAACTCGCCAATTAAATCGCCGCAGTGGGAAAGCCCCTTAAGGCTTTATAGGGATCATGTCTAAAAGATATGAACGATGGATGCAAGATATGAACATTGATACAAGTAGAATGGATTGCGGCTTGACCAATAGGCTTGGATTTGTTGATTTTCTTGCATTCATTATTTTATAGCTCTATAAACCGGGTCATGAACAGAGGAACCTGGTTTTCTTCCAAATGGGTCTTCAGACAAATTAGAGTACTTTCAGTCGTGTTTGTCCCTAGATGAGCAAATCCTTATCAATTTTCTGCACTTCTCAGAAATATTTGACAACAACAGGTCTTAATTGGCTTCCTTGCAGTATTTTGTCTTTAGTATGACAGGAAATTGAACTTGAGGAGTGCACCATAAAATGTTCATGCTGAGCAAGTAAACGGGTGAAAATGGAGCCCAAAGTTGATGCTTGAGTTGCAGAATGAATACAGATGACCCCTACTTGGCCATTTGGATACCAACATTTCACTCGTATAGAATTCACAAATCACTACATGAAAATTTTAGATATGGAATAAAATTTGTTCTCACAGAATTTATGTGAAAAGTGAATAAATAAACACATTTGTTTTTTCAACTCACATTTCTTGATGCCTATGCGGATGATGCAGCTTTCCATTATGGAAAATCATGGTAGGGATAATTTTCTTAGATCCAGCATTAATTCTTAAAGTGGAGGGTCACTGTGCTAAAATAGTTCCTATTTCCTGTCTGAGACACTCCACCCAAGACTGAGGTGATGTTTAAGTGGAGACATAAAAGTCTGCAGATACTAGAATTTGGAGCAAAATAAAATCTACTGAAAGAACTGCACATTTCCTGCGCATGTTTTCTTCTGACTCGCTGAGTTCTTCCAACGCTTTGTGTTTTGTTCAAGATTCCAGCATCTGCAGTTCCTTGTGTCTCCATTTTGCTGCATCTGTTGGGGGTGGGTGGGTGGGGGGGGGGGGGGGGGGGGGGGGGTAAGTGGTCAACTGGTCAACTGGCTATCTTCCCTCTCCATTCTCAATCCTGATGCAAGGACTTGACCCGAATCGTGGACAATTATTTTCCTTCCCACAGATTCAGCTCAACTCCCTGTGTTGCTCCAGCAGATTGTCTTTGATCAATTTGTGTGTTCCTTTGGAATCTGTACAAGTCATGTTTCAGTGACATGGAAGGCTGACAAGTGAAGTATAATTTGAACTCCAACCAGAATTGAAGATCTTTAAATAGATGGCTTCAGTTACTTATGGCAGAATGCTTTTCTAATTATGAGCCAGATGTTCAGGCTAAATGTTTGGCTGCTTTCCAGCTCCATCAGTCTTAAAGTTTTGCGCTTACATTTCACATGCTGGAGATTTAATTCTCAGAGCTCGATTTAGGATCCCTTTGAGTGTGAATAAGTGCCTTGGAGTTCATTGCCTTAAAAACTGAACATCGGTGCTATATTTGCAATACATGTCACATTTAATGTGTTAACATGGTCTTTGCTTGATTTTGTGCCAGCAGCTGTAAAAATCTTCTGGAGAAAAACCTGATTCTTGGCAGCAGCTGATTGAGATTTTCATTTTTTTAAACAAAAGCTACTCGAGGCATAATTTCTTCCTGCCAGCTTTCACACATTTCTATCCCAAAATTCTCTGCAGCTTATAACCATATAACAATTACAGCACGGAAACAGGCCCTCTCGGCCCTTCCAGTCCGTGCCGACCATTTGTTTTCCCCTAGTCCCATCTACCTGCACTCAGACCATACCCCTCCATTCCCTTCACGTCCATATTTTCGGATCTGTTTTTTTTTGTAACCTGTACAAAGTACAGATGACCCCCATGTTACGGGGTAGGAGAGGGAAGTGGGTCACGTTTCTAGAAAATTGTCCGTACTGTGACTTTCAGTAACGTTCAGCATTGGTGATCATTTTCCAATGTTCGATAGATTCAGGAACAGTTCCTGTGGATTGGAGGTTAGCTAATATTATCCCACTTTTTAAGAAAGGCAGGAGAGGGAAAACAATGAATTATAGACCAGTTGGCCTGTCATCGGTGGTGGGAAAGATGCTGGAGTCAATTATAAAATATAAAATAGCGGGACATTTGGATAGCAGTAGCAGGATCGGTCCGAGTCGGCATGGATTTACAAAGGGGAAATCGTGCTTCACAAATCTTCTGGACTTTTTTGAGGATGTGACTGGGAAAATGGACAAGGGAGAGCCAGTGGATGTAGTGTACCTGGACTTTCAGAAAGCATTTGATAAGGCCCCACATAGGAGATTAGTGGGCAAAATTAGAGTACATGGTATTGGGGGTAGGGTGTTGACGGATAGAAAATTGGTTGGCAGACAGAAAACAAAGAATAGGGATTAATAGGTCCCTTGGGTGGTAGTGTGAATTGTGAGGAGGATGCTATGAGGATGCAGGGTGACTTGGACAGGTTGGGTGAGTGGGCAGATGCATGGCAGATGCAGTTTAATGTGGATAAATGTGAGGTTATCCACTTTGGTGACAAAAACAGGAAGGCAGATTATTATCTAAATGGTGTCAAGTTGGGAAAAGGGGAAGTACAATGGGATCTGGGGGATCCTTGTTCATCAGTCACTGAAAGTAAGCATGCACGTACAGTAGGCAGTGAAGAAATTGAATGGCATTTGGCCTTCATAACAAGAGAAGTTGAGTAGAGGAGCAAAGAGGTCCTTCTGCAGTTATACAGGGCCCTAGTGAGACCACACCTGGAGTATTGTGTGCAGTTTTGGTCTCCAAATTTGATGAAGGACATTCTTGCTGTTGAAGGAGTGCAGCGTAGGTTCACAAGGTTAATTCCTGGGATGGCAATGGCTGGTCTTGTATACTCTGGAATTTAGAAGGATGAGAGGGATCTTATTGAAACATATAAGATTATTTAGGGTTTGGACACGCTAGAGGCAGGAAACATGTTCCTGATGTTGCGTGAGTCCAGAACCAGGGACCATAGTTTAAGAATAAGAGGTAAGCCATTTAGAACGGAGATGAGGAAATACTTTTTCACACAGAGAGTTTTGAATCTGTGGAATTCTCTGCCTCAGAGGGCGGTGGAGTCCGGTTCTCTGGATGCTTTCAAGAGAGAGCTAGATAGAGCTCTTAAAGATAGCGGGGTCAAGGGATATGGGGAGAAGGCAGGAACGGGGTACTGATTGTGGATGATCATATTGTGGATACTGATTGTGGATGATCATGACCATATTGAATGGCGTTGCTGGCTAAAAGGGCCAAATGGCCTACTCCTGCACCTATTGTCTATTGTCAATTGTTATGCCAATAATCTGTGCATGCATCAAGAAATGTGAGTTGGTAAAATTATTTTTATTTATTTACATTATTCACAAATTCCATGAGAACAAATTTTATTCCGTATCTCACATTTCTGGATGGTGATTCATGAATTCTGTAAAGGCCATTTTCCACTATCTGAAGGACCGTAACTTGGAAGCCGCCTGTAATAATGATTATAATGTTTAGAATGAGCAGAAGAAAATTCAGTGGGTTTAATAGGATTGCTTTGAGCAATGGAATTAGAATTTTGAAATAAAGTCAAACAATAATTTTTGCCATCTTCAGGGAACAAAGGCAACAGTTTTTCCTCATGTATTCCTTAGTTTTTTTTATTAGGAATACTGTCAACTTTGATGTATAACATGGTCTCCCCCATTAGCACAGCCTTCTAATTTTTTTTTTAAAGCCTTGCAGGCTTCCTTGTCTAACTGATACAGTTACATATGTGCTGAGATGCAGATATATATTTGAACATGTTTGGCTGATGTGGTTTCACCAAGATCAAAATTATTACCTTAAACACAGGCTTAGATTTACATTCCAACATTTTATTTGTTTTCTTGATGCTTGCAAAAATGGTGAAGCCTGTATTTGTATTTTTCTTGCTCTTTAAAGTTAGGTACATTCGTATTTAATCAATCTTCTCACTTAGTTGATAGAATGGGGCTTATCTCTGGTAAACTCAACCTGATATCTCCAACAGCTGGAGAAACTCAGCGGGTGCAGCAGCATTTAAGGAGCGAAGGAGATAGGCGACTGAAGAAGTCTGACGAAGGGTCTCGACCCGAAACGTCGCCTATCTCCTTCGCTCCTTAGATGCTGCTGCACCCGTTGAGTTTCTCCAGCCTTTTGTGTACCCTTGATTCTCCAGCATCTGCAGTTCCTTCTTTAACACCTGATATCTCCAACTATTGACTGGATCACTTTTGCAGCCGAGTCATTACTTTCTGAGAACTTGAGATCTTGAGTAACATTTAAGATATTTTATCAAACAATCACACCCAATGTTTAACTTTACTGAAATCTAATGGCAGTGCATATTGCCACATTCATTGTCACCCTCAGCTGTATGATTTCAGCCATGTATCATTCCTGGTTAACATTTGGCATCTGTATAACCATATAACCATATAACAATTACAGCACGGAAACAGGCCCTCTCTGGTCCTTCCAGTCCGTGCCGACCATTTGTTTTCCCCTAGTCCCATCTACCTGCACTCAGACCATACCCCTCCATTCCCTTCACGTCCGTATACCTATCCACTTTACTCTTAAATGTTAAAATCGATCCTGCCTCCACCACTTCTGCTGGAAGCTCATTCCACACAGCCACCACCCTCTGAGTAAAGAAGTTCCCCCTCACGTTACCCCGAAACTTCTGTCCCTTAATTCTCATATCATGCCCTCTTGTTTGAATCTTCCCTACCCTCAATGGGAAAAACGTATCCATGTTAACTCTGTCTATCCCTTTCATCATTTTAAAGACCTCAATCAAGTCCCCCCTTAACCTTCTGCGCTCCAAAGAATAAAGACCTAACTTGCTCAACCTTTCTCTGTAACATAGTTGCTGGAACCCTGGCAACATTCTAGTAAATCGCCTCTGTACTCTCTCTATTTTGTTGACATCCTTCCTATAACTAGGCGACCAAAATTGTACACCATACTCCAGAATTGGTCTTACCAATGCCTTGTACAATTTTAACATTACTTCCCTACTCCTATATTCAATGCACTGATTTATAAAGGCCAGCACACCAAAGGCTTTCTTTACCACCCTATCTACATGCGATTCCACCTTCAGGGAACTATGCACAGTTATTCCTAGATCCCTCTGTTCCACAGCATTCCTCAATTCCCTACCATTTACCATGTACGTCCTATTTTGATTTGTCCTGCCAAGATGTAGCACTTCACACTTAACAGCATTAAACTCCATCTGCCATCTTTCAGCCCACTTTTCCAAATGGCCCAAATCTCTCTGTAGACTTTGAAAATCTACTTCATTATCCAAAATAATCAGTGACCATCTTGTAAAAAATACAATGGTGCCTGAAATCCATATATGTAACAGCTATTATTATGATAAGATCCACTAAATCTACAGTCCATCCAGAATACTCCAGTGAATTAATCGGGTATTATTGTAATTGTAATTAATTTATTAGCCAAGTATGTGAACATACAAGGAATTTGATTTGCCAACAGTCATACAAAAAAGCAACAAGATACATAAGCACATAAAATGAAACATAAACAGCCACCACAACAGTGTGTGAGAATCCTCAGGGCACACAGCATAAGCAGAGACCCACAGTCATCAGTTCAATGTCCGGGCCACACACACGCTCCTTCACCATGATGTGACCAGAGTTGTGATTCTCTCTGCAGTCCCTGTCCGCCCGAACAGTCAGAAAGCTGTCCGCATTCGCACTAGACTCTGGGATATCCTCATGAAGCCATGTCCCCACAAAACACCGAGATCACTGCACTCATGACACTCTGTCTGAGTCCTCACCAGTGCAGGCAGTACGTCCAACTTGTTTTTTTGGCGACCTCACATTCCCCACTGTGATGGAAGGCAAATAACATACCTTCTTTCCTCCTTTTCTCCCGCGGTTGGGGCAATGGAAACTTCCGCAGTCAAGTTGATCGAAGCTCCCGCAGTCGGCAATCGTAGCCCCCGGCATCATGGTGATCAAGGCTCCCGCGATCGGGTCGATCGAAGCTCTGGTGATCGGGGCGATTGAAGCTCCAACGGTTAGAGCTCCCGCAGTTATCCCTAACAAAGGGCCTTCCAGCTTCATGGTGTTAAAGCCACAGTGCAGACGGAGATACGATGAAAAAGTCGGATCTCCGTCGAGGAAAGAGATATAAAAAGGTTTCCTCCAACGCACCCCACATAATACTAAAACTAAAGGTACACTAAAAACATACAAGTAAACACAGACCAAAACAGCAAAAGAAGAAAAATATGAGACAGGCTGTTGGCGCTGCTGTCATGTACGGCGCCACCTAGGCTTCATTTACAATGCTCGCTTTAATTTTATTAATTCACAGACTTTGTCAATACCAACATTATTTGATCCTAACTGTTCTTGATTTATGTGGCTTGGTCAAGCCATTTCAGAAAGCATTTCAGAGTCAACCACACAGCTATGGGCTTGCAGTCATAGGGGACTTACCGCAATGGGATAGTACATTTCTGTTCCAAAACGACATTGGTGAACCTGATGCAGATTTTATGACAATTTGATTAATTTGTGTTATCATTAGTGATGCAAGCTTTTTATTTCCAGACTTATTTATTATTTACATCCATGGCCTTGCTGATGCAGTAAGATTTGAACTTGCCTCTCCAGATCATTGCCTCTTTTTTAAAGAGAGAGCCACAATCATTACAGTTCAATCTCCTGGGATATAATCAAATTCTAATGAACTTTGAAAATGTCACTGAGGTATACATACTGAGCAGGCAATTATAAATAATGTCATTGCATTAAACATTCAAGGGCAGGAGAAAATAGACTGTGTTTTGAAATTTCTTTCAGATATTTAAAAGCAGCCTATTAATTTCCACCAATCTAAATATAAAATAATATTTTATGTGAAACTGATCTACAAGAGCATGATGACAGGATCCATATTTTATCCAGGACTTACAGGGTCTTATGATGAACCACAGTTTATTCTGATTCACAACACAAAATAAATTAATGATTGACCAATCCCTGCTTGGGTGAATTGGGTCAGAGAGCACAAGTTGCAGGATTGTAAACCTTATATCTGTGAGGAGTGCAATAATTGAACATTTATGTGATGGAGTCTGCGCTTTAACTTATTCATTGTGGTAAAATTATAACTAGACTAACATAATAAGGATTTATAATGAAGCTTAAGCAAGTTGACAAGAAAGCTTATTTTATGAATAATGAAAGGAATTCAATTAAGCTATCAGGTTGTTGGACTCAGCCCAATCAAATTATTGATCTTTTAAAGGACAATAGATGTTTAATTTATACATTTTAATCAGGCAGGTTTTTAATGAATAGTTCCATTGCCATTGGACTTGACAAATCACACTAAGGGATATGATCACCACCTTTAATGGCTGAGTCATTTGAAATAAGCTTTAATTTAAAAAAGGAATCTGCTTGTGTGATATTCTAAACATGTACAAAAAATTAGGGGGGTGGAGGGGGGAGTGGCAGATCAGAGACTCTGTGCCAGCAATCAAGATTCCAGGATGGTGTGTTACCTCTCAGGTGCCAGGGTCCAGGATGTCTCCATGCAATCGCATGACATTCTCAAGGGGGAGGTGGAGCAACTGATGTTGCTCATGTTAGCACAAATGACACAGGCAGGAAAAGGGATGAGCTCTCGCAAAATGTGTCTAGGTAGTTAGGCAAAAGGTTAAAAAGCAGGACCTCCAGGGTAGTGATTATTCCCGATGTCACGTGCTACTGAGAGTAGGAACAGGAAGTTAGAACAGATGAATGCATGACTGAGGAGTTGGGGCAGGGGGGGAGTGATTCATATTTTTGGACCATTTTGATCTTTTCTCGGCAGAGGTGACCTGTAGAAGAGAGATCGGTTGCACCTGAACTGGCAACCAGGTTTGCTAATGCTAAATGGCGGGTTTAAACTAGATTGGCAGGGGGAGGGGGTGGGATCCAATGCAGGATTGAGACAGGTGAGAGGCTGGAAGTCGGTACAGAAGGTGATGCAAGAAAGTCCAGTGGGCAGAATAAGCAGGAGCGCGAAGAAGGACTGTTGGATTGAGTTGCATTTATTTTAATATGAGAGGCCTGATGGGTAAGGCGGATTAACTCAAGGCATGGATAGGCCCTAGAAATCATGGATGCATTGGTGATCATTTTCCAATGTTCTATAGACTCTGGATCAGTTCCTGTGGACTGGAAGGTAGCTAATGTAACCCCACTTCTTAAGAAAAGAGGGAGAGAGAAAGTGGGGAATTATAGAACATCTTACATCTGTAGTAGGGAAGATGCTTGAATCGATTGTTAAATATGTAATAGCAGCGCATTTGGAAAATAGTGACAGGATTGGTCAAAGTCAGCAAGGATTTATGAAGGGGAATTTTTTGAGGATGTAACAAGTAGAATGGATATGGGAGAGCCAGTGGATGTGGTGTATCTAGACTTTCAAAAAGCCTTTGACAAGGTCCCACACAAGAGATTAGTGTGCAAAATTAGAGCACATGGTATTGAGGGTAGGGTATTGACGTGGATAGAGAACTGGTTGGCAAACAGTAAGGAAGGAGTAGGAATTAATGGGTCCTTTTCAGAATGGCAGGCAGTGACTAGTGGGGTGCCACAAGGCTCAGTGCTGGAACCCCAGTTATGTGCAATATATATTAATGATTCAGATGAAGGAATTAAATGTAAAATTTCCATTTGCTGATGACACAAAGCTGGGTGTCAGTGTGAGCTGCATGGAGGATGCTATGAGGCTGCAGGGTGACTTGAATAGGTTGGGTGAGCGGGCAGATGCAGTATATTGTGGATAAATGTGAGGTCATCCACTTTGGTGGCAAGAACAAGAAGTCAGTTTATTATCTGAATGGTGTCAGATTAAGAAAAGGGGAGGTGCAATGAGACCTGGGTGTCCTTGTACATCAGTCTCTGAAAGTAAGCATGCAGGTACAGCAAGCAGTGAAGAAAGCAAATGGCATGTTGGTCTTCATAGCGAGCGGATTTGAGTTTAGGAGCAAGGAGGTCCTACTGCAGTTGTACAGGGGCCCTGGTGAGCCTGCACCTTGAGTATTGTGTGCAGTTTTGGTCTCCTAATTTGAGGAAGGGCATTATTTGCTATTGAGGTAATGCAGTGTAGGTTCACAAGGTTAATTTCCGGGATGTCGGGACTGACTGATTAAAGAATGGATCCACTGAGCTTATATTCACTGGAATTTAGAAGGATGAGAGGGAATCTTATAGAAACATATAACATTCTTAAGGGATTGGATAGGCTAGATGCAGGAAAAAAATTCCCGATGTTGGGAGAGTCCAGAGTCCACAGTTTAAGAATAAGGGGTAGGCCATCTAGGTCTGAGATGAGGAAAAACTTTTTCACCCAGAGAGTTGTGAATCTGTGGAATTCTCTGCCACAGAAGGCAGTGGAGGTCAATTCACTGGATGTTTTCAAGAGGGTTAGATATAGCTCTTGGGGCTAAAGGAATCAAGGGATATGGGGAAAAAGCAGGAACGGGCTACTGATTTTGGATGATGAGCAATGATCATATTGATGGGGTTGTTTCCATACTATATGACTATGACTATTGTCCACACAAGTAAATAGACATGCCCAACCCTGCCCCTCCCCCTTCCCTCCGCTCCCACCCCATCCCTGCTACTTTCCTCCCTTTGGCTTCACAATTCTCAACTATTCAATCCTGCCACATACCTTCCATTTTTATCTCTGGCCTTTGTTTCAACCATCTGCCTTCAAAAACCTCCCTCACCTGTGTCCTGCCTCTCCTCTTTTGCAACTTTCTTATTTCCCCTACAATCAGTCCAAAGAAGGATCTTGACCCAAAGCATCAACTATTGTTCTCCAGAGATGCTGCCTGGCCTGCTGAGTTATCTATGTGTATTAACCAGCATCTACAGTTGCTTCTTTCTGTAGAGAGGAATGTGGATGTCAGCTGTTTATTTACATTGAATGTAAACATTTCCCCCCATAGCTGATAGTTTTCCAATCAGAGGTTTGTTGAAGGAGAGAGAATCTTTTGTAAACATAAGTGCATATTTGGGGTGCATACATGTGGAAGGCAAGAAGATTCATGTTGCTCAGTTTAAAATATCACACTGAAGAATCAGTTATTTTGAAGAAATTAGTTTGGAGCTCCTACGGGTTATAACATTCTTTGATTCTTTATTATTTGTTGGAAATATTCAATTTGTCAGTTTCCTGCTGTATCAACACCAAGGAAGAATTTATGATTGTTGTGTGCACTGAACACATGGCAGGGTAACATAAGAATATTATATTCCGCTTCCAAAAACTAGACGTTGAAAACTTTCTACAATGCTCATACTTTACTAGAGACCGTGTAGCTGAGAATGTACGTCGACCCGAATTGTAATTCTAACCTAACGGCTTGAAAATAAGTGTGTCATGTAGCTTTAGTCTCACGGCATCCTTTACTTAAGGAAGTAGCCCCAGAAATATTGGATGCATTAGTGATAGTTTTTCAAAACTCTTTAGATTCTGGAGTAGTTCCTGAGGATTAGAGGGTAGCTAATGTAACCGCACTTTTTAAAAAGGGAGGGAGAGAGAAAACGGGGAATTACAGACCAGTTAGTCTAACATCGGTAGTGGGGAAACTGCTAGAGTCAGTTATTAAAGATGGGATAGCAGCACATTTGCAAAGTGGTGAAATCATTGGACAAAGTCAGCATGGATTTACGAAAGGTAAATCATGTCTGACGAATCTTATAGAATTTTTCGAGGATGTAGAGTGGATAAGGGAGAACCTGTGGAAGTGTTATATCTGGACTTTCAGAAGGCTTTCGACAAGGTCTCACATAAGAGATTAGTATACAAACTTAAAGCACACAGTATTGGGGGTTCAGTATTGATGTGGATAGAGAACTGGCTGACAGACAGGAAGCAAAGAGTAGGAGAAAACGGGTCATTTTTAGAATGGCAGACAGTGACTAGTGGGGTACCGCAAGGCTCAGTGTTGGGACCCCAGCTATTTACAATATATATTAAGATCTGGATGAGGGAATTGAATGCAACATCTCCAAGTTTGCGTATGACACGAAGCTGGGGGAGAGTGTTAGCTGTGAGGAGGATGCTAGGAGGCTGCAAAGTGACGGATAGGTTAGGTGAGTGGGCAAATGCATGGTAGATGCAGTATAATGTGGATAAATGTGAGGTTATCCACTTTGGTGGCAAAAACAGGAGGGTAGACTATTATCTGAATGGTGGCCGATTAGGAAAAGGGGAGATGCAACGAGACCTGGGTGTCATGGTACACCAGTCATTGAAAGTAGGCATGCAGGTGCAGCAGGCTGTGAAGAAAGCGAATGGTATGTTAGCATTCATAGCAAAAGGATTTGAGTACAAGAGCAGGGAGGTTCTACTGCAGTTGTACAGGGACTTGGTGAGGCCACACCTGGAGTATTGTGTACAGTTTTGGTCTCCTAATCTGAGGAAATACATTCTTGCCATAGAGGGAGTACAGAGAAGGTTCACCAGACTGATTCCTGGGATGGCAGGACTTCCATATGAAGAAAGACTGGATAGACTTGGCTTGTACTCGCTGGAATTTAGAAGATTGAGGGGGGATCTTATAGAGACTTACAAAATTCTTAAGGGGTTGGACAGGCTAGATGCAGGAAGATTGAATTCCCGATGTTGGGGAACTCCAGAAGTCTTTCAGGACTGAGATGAGAAAATCATTTTTCACACAGAGAGTGGTGAATCTGTGGAATTCTCTGCCACAGAAGGTAGTTGAGGCCAGTTCATTGGCTATATTTAAGAGGGAGTTAGATGTGGCCCTTGTGGCTAAAGGGATCAGGGGGTATGGAGAGAAGGCAGGTACAGGATATTGAGTTGGATGATCAGCCATGATCATACTGAAGGGCCGAATGGCCTACCCCTGCACCTATTTTCTATGTTTCTATGTTTAGTACTTCTTAGCAGGATGGTTGGCAACTCTTTTGAATCATCCGACAAAAAACGCACTGGTATCCCTGTTCACAGACAAACCAGAGGGTAAGTGTGTGAAGCTGGTAAATTCAGGTCCAGTTTTCTTTAAATTGCTGCATTGATGAATTAAGTGAGTTAGGAGAGAGCCTGAATTGCAATGTCTGTGCTGACTTTTTTCAAACTTTCTGACAGACAGGATAGTCACAGCTATGGATTACTGAGCTATTCCTTTTAAAATAAAATTATTAGCTCATTCACTATTGCAGAATATAATGTATTGATTATTGATTTGTATTTTGTTAACTCTTATTTGATGATGCCTGTGATATAATTGACATGTTGAAGCTGGGCGATTAGCTTAAATGGTTTTGTAATGACCATAGTGATGTGCCTAAAGAGCTCATCAATTTCCATTGCAGAGCATAGTTATCTTTCATGGTTTCCAGGATTACGGTAAAAAATGCAATACCTGATTATATGTAGAGCTTTGTATCCAAGCAGATCATGTTGACTTTTAAAATAAGTTCCTACAATTTGAGTTTGTCATTAACAAACACATGGAAAAAGCTATTCTTACTTGTGTTTACAATCGACTTGCACTTAGTGACAAAGTTAGGGAATTACAATGCACTCCATTTTTATACATTTTGGTTTCACCATGTATAAATTGCAGCTGTGTTTATACATAGTCCCCCCCCATTTCAGGGCAGCATAATATTTGGGACACATTGCTTCATAGGTGTTTGTAATTGCTCAGGTGTGTTTCATTGCCTCCTTAATTCTCTCTATAATAAAGAAAAATCTCCAAACACCTGTCTGATAGATCAGAACCACTCTTCAGGAGTCAGGTGTGGATTTGTCAATGACCACTGTCTGCAGAAGACTTCATGAACAGAAATACAAAGGCTACACTGCAAGATGCAAACCACTGGTTAGCTGCAAAAATAAGACGGCCAGGTTACAGTTTGCCAAGAAGTACTTAAAAGAGCAACCACAGTTCTGGAAAAAGGTCTTGTGGGCAGATGAGACAAAGATTAACATATCAGAGTGATGGCAAGGGCAAAGTTATGGAGGAGAGAAGGAACTGCCCAAGATCCAAAGCATACCACCTCATCTGTGAAACACAGTGGTGAGGGTGTTATGACCTGGGCATGTATAGCTGCTGAAGGTACTGACTCACTTATTTTCATTGATGATACAACTGCTGATGGTATTAGCATAATGAATTCTGAAGTGGAAAGACCCATCCTATCTGCTCAAATTCAAACAAATGCCACAAAACTCATTGGCGGGCGATTCATTCTACAGCAAGAAACTGATCCCCAAAATACCGTTAAAGCAACAAAGGAGTTTTTCAAACTTAAAAATGGTCAATTCTTGAGTGGCCAAGTCAATCACCCGATCTGAACCTAATTGAGTAGGCAATTTATATGCTGAAGAGAAAACTGCACAGGACTAGCCCCCAAAACAAGCATAAGCTAAAGATGGCTGCAATACAGGCCCTGCAGAGCATCACCAGAGAAGACACCCAGCAACTGGTGATGTCCATGAATCGCAGACTTCAAGCAGTGATTGCATGCAAACGATATGCAACAAAATACTAACCATGACTACTTTCATTTACATGACATTGCTGTGTCCCAAACATTATGGTGCCCTGAAATGGGGGGGACTATGTATAAGCACTGCTGTAATTTATACATGGTGAAACCAAAATGTATAAAAATGGCCTTTATTAAAATCTGACAATGTGCACTTCAACCACATGTGATTTTTTTTCTATTACAAATCTCAAATTGTGGAGTACAGTGCAAATAAATTAATGATGGGTCTTTGTCCCAAACTTTATGGAGGGCATTGTAAATTTTTCTTATTACCATTTGGGGCATTGTAAAGCACTCAATTGGTACTCTGAAAAATATAGTCAAAATTACAGCGCTTCATGGGGGAGCAGGATGGGGGTATCAGGAACACGTCCACCCAACACTATTGAGAAAAAACAATGTTGTGGACACACATGCATATGCTTATCCTACAACATTAAAGATGTGCACACATGCCCATCCAAAACAAAGCAAATTTGAATTCCTTTGTATCCTTCCACCACGCACGTAATGTATTACCCATACATTATTGTTGTCGAGCATAAAACAGGCCCTTCAGCCCACCAGAAATGTAGAGAGATGCTTTATCATAAGATACATTGCGCCTCTACTCAGTAATATCATGGTTGATTTTTATTTTGATGCTGCTTTTTTTGTAGGAATCTCCTGTTTACCTTATTATCTAAAATTATTGACCTGTGTCTTGAATGTATTGACGAACTGAGCTCCCATAGACAAGTAATAAGGAGGACTCCAAAAGATGAAGAAATGTCTTCTCTTCTTAATTCTGAACATCCAACACCTTAATTTGAGACAAGAACCACTGGCTCAAGACATCCCAGCCAGAAGAAACATCGTCCCTTCTTCCGGCTTGTCAAGCCTTGTAAAATCTGAAGAAGAGTCTTGACCTGAAACGTCACCCATTCCTTCTCTCCAGAGATGCTGCCTGTCCTGCTGAGTTACTCCAGCTTTTTGCGTCTACCTTGTAAAAATGACATCAGTTTCAATTAGATCAATTCCCAGCCTTCTCAGCTGCTGACAGTATAGTCCCAGCAGGCTAACTATTTCTCATAGAACCACCACCCCCGGTCCCATCTGCAATCTCTGTCAGCAGCTTCCACTGGGAATTGCACAGGTGAAGGAGATTTGAGGTGAAAAGAACCCAAACAATATTTGAACCTAATTTTTTTTAACCACTTACCTGACAACTTATGAATCACACAACTGAGAGCAAGCAGTGTTCACAGCACATGTTAGTGCACCAAAATAGTGATATTAAGTTTCTCGGCAACCATCTTCCTTCATTCTTAAGATGGCTAAGCTGTGGGAAGGTTTGGTTTAAGACTGATGAACACTGGCAATCGAAAGCATGTTATCTGTACAAAGGCAACACGGAAAGTGGGGCATCGAAAGATACAGTCCTAATGTAGGCTAATGGGATTAGTGTAGGTGAGCAAAAAGGTTGGCATGGATAAGATAGGCCGATTGGCCTGATTCCGTGCTGCACAACACAATGACTCTATAACCTCCATGGCTGAAGCCAGCTGCTCCTGGGAAGAGACACCAAGGAAGGTGCTGCATGAAGCCCACGAATGCCTGCACCTTAGGGAAGGTTGCAATGCAGGTAATTGGCCATGTCAACTCCACCTGCTCCTGTGGGATAAGGAAATGGAGTGATATTTTCTGTCCTTGTGATTGGAATTTCAGCAACTTTCCAATAAACTATGAGATGTATAGATAGGAACTGCAGATGCTGGTTTATACCAGCATCTGGTATAAACCAGCATCTGCAAGTAGACACAAAATGCTGGTAGACAAAAATGCTGGAGAAACTCAGCGGGTGAGGCAGCATCAATGGAGCGAAAGAATAGGTGATTTTTCGGGTCGAGGCCCTTCTTCAGACTCTATGAGATGTCACAGAACCAGCATCTGCAGTTTTTTCTTAAACACAAAGTGCTGGGGTAACTCAGCAGGTCAGGCAGCATCTCTGGAGAAAAAGGATGGGTGACGTTCGGGTCAGGCTCTTCTTCAGACTCTATGAAATGTGGCAGAAATCAGCATCGGCAAACTGGAATGATCCTGAGGCGAGGAAGCTGAGACTGTTTGTGATCTTGATATCCATGGGCACCTGTGAGGCAGTAATTGAGGTTCCAGGTAATCATGCTCAGTGAGGGCAAAGATTGCTCTTTTAAACATCGTATTTTTAAATAGCAGGCTTTTTAAGGTAAACATTTTTAGTAAACCAAATAGTTTTATGAGTAAATAAATCAGTACTTTGTCAATATATGAATTGGTTACCTTCCTGCACAACCCTTTGGAGCTGCTGTGCAGCCACCCTTGAATTTACTTTTCCCACTTTATACTGTGTTATTGGAAACCTTGGATTTCGTTCACTTGCTCAGCTAAGGAAATTGCTGTAGATTGTGTAGAGCGGAAGATCCAGCACTGACCGCATATCAGCAATATTGAACCTTGAAAATCAAACCACAGTGCATCAATTTAGATTAGATTAGATTAGATTAGATTCCTTTATTGTCATTCAGACCTTTCGGCACGAACAAAATTGTTACCATACAGTCATGACATATAATAAAAAAACAAAACACACAATAAACACATATCCAACATCCACCACAATGAGTTCACCAGGCACCTCCTCACTGTGGTGGAAGGCAAAAGTCTTAAGTCATTGTCTTCATCCCTCCTAGTTCTCCCTCTGCGCTGAGGCGATCCAGGCCACCGACACCGCTGGAGCACCGCAGCTCTAAGCCAGACCGCCGCCGCCGCTGGAGCACCGCAGCTCTAAGCCGGATCGCCGCTGGAGCGCCGCAGCTCTAAGCTGGGCCGCCGCCGCCGCTGGAGCACCGCAGCTCTAAGCTGGGCCGCCGCCACCGCTGGAGCACCGCAGCTCTAAGCCGGACCGCCGCCGCCGCTGGAGCACCGCAGCTCTAAGCTGGGCCGCCGCCACCGCTGGAGCACCGCAGCTCTAAGCTGGACCGCCGCTGGAGCACCGCAGCTCTACACTGGGCCGCCGCCGCCGCTGGAGCGCCGCAGCTCTAAGCCGGACCGCCGCCGCCGCTGGAGCACCGCAGCTCTAAGCTGGTCCGCCGCTGCTGCTGGAGCACCGCAGCTCTAAGCTGGGCCGCCGCCGCCGCTGGAGCACCGCAGCTCTACACTGGGCCGCCGCCGCCGCTGGAGCACCGCAGCTCTAAGCCGGACCGCCGCCGCCGCTGGAGCACCGCAGCTCTAAGCTGGGCCGCCGCTGGAGCACCGCAGCTCTAAGCTGGGCCGCCGCTGGAGCACCGCAGCTCCAAACCTGGCTGCCGCCACAGCTCCGCCATTAGGCCTCAGCACAGATGGTGATGGGGGACATGCATCCCCCCGAAGGGAGAGACTAAAACTCTGTTTCTCCCACCCCACCCCACATATACAACCTAATAAAACAAAGTTCTACTAAAACAAACACTAGAAGACAACAAAAAAAGAAAAAACAGACGGACTGCAGGTGAGCCGCAGCTGCCAGCCAGCGCGGCCACTTCCGGATGTTTATTCTGCTGCACCTGTCGTATCCTCAAAAAATACTCGAATTTGTTAAATATGCCTTCCTATTCCTAATTCCTGTCAGATCTGCCTGATCATTTTACTTTCCAAGTGCCCTATTACTACTTGCTTAATAATAGATGTCATCATTTCCACACCATTGATATCAGACTAATTGGCCTATACATTTGCCTCTCCTTCCTGTCTTGAGCAATCCTGCTGCATCTGCTAACTTTCAAAACTTAAACATTGATCCAAGATCATAAGAACTCTGAAAGATCAAAACAAATACATTCACGATCTCTGTAGCTACTTATTTTAGAATCCTGGAATATAGCCCATGCACTGTTCACGGATGTTTGAAAACAATGTAATCCTTTAATTTTAATGTATTACTATTCATTTCCTTCAGTACCACATACTTATTACAACACTGAAGGCCTTACAGCCAGTCAAGTCCATTCCAACTCCCAGCAGACCAATCTTATCAGTCCAACTCCCCTTTTTAATCCTCTATAATCCTGTGCCTTATATTGTAACACCTTTACCTGGATCCGATTATAATAATAAAACAGTATTCAACTCCATTGAATACAAATATTTTCCTTTATTCTACCATTTTTGTTATCTCTCCCCAATATGTGCTATCTGACCTTGATTGTTAATTTGTGACCTTTCTGACTCAGTGTAACATGCAGTACATTTCAATACAATATCAGTTACCATGACCTCCCTCCCTTATCAACCACAAAGGATTTCCCCCATCATCATATTGTGAAATGAACATTCCAACACCATTCAGGATATGTTGTTCATTCCATTGATAATGCAGCATTACCATGTGTCAATGGATCTCATAATCCTCATATCTCTTGGATGGTCTTCTCTGGACCCTGCCGCAGTTTATGCTGATACTGTTCAACTGGATCCACCAGTTCATCATCTTGATCCTGGTTTAATATAGTCTCCGCCTCAAACTGGTGCATTCCTAGCTCATCAAGTTCATGGTCTTGGGTCTGTGTCCTCACAGTCTCAACGTCAGGCTGCACTAATTTCTGGATTAGCACAATGGTGATACTTTTTCCCATATACTGTGTTTCTGTCGAATGTGACTCCTTCTGGCAACTGGACTGTCACCTTATTGTCTGAAGAAGGGTTTTGGCCCGAAACGTTGCCTATTTCCTTCCCTCCATAGATGCTGCCTCACCCGCTGAGTTTCTCCAGCACTTTTGTCTACCTTATTTCCTTGTCTGGAAACCACTGGCTTGGGTGTGGGGTGAGGTAAGGGTGTGTCCATTTTGCTTGGACTTTCTCTCATCACTAGCTCCTCTTCTCCTGGCATGATATTTAATGGTCTGGCACCTCGTCTCCTGTCTGCATAGGGTTTTGATGCCCCTTTCTTTACTGCATCACGATCTCTCACTTCTTGGTCATTCACCAGTTCAATAACCAAAGGCAGCTAGGTTTGGATTTTCCTTCCAGCAGCAATTCTGCCAGACTCTTCCCCGTTATGCTGTGTGGAGTAGCTCTATTTGCTGCAACATATGACAAGAGGATCTCCTTCCAATCTTTGCCTTCTGCTTGGGCAATTCTCATCCTCTTCTCTCGGAATTGGTTCTGATGTTCCACTTCTCCATTGGCTTGAGGCCACTTTGGTGTCACTTTCTGATGGTACACACCTGCGACCTGCATGTAGTCGAGAAACACCTGAGAAATGAACTAAGGCCCATTGTCTGAATATAATGTCACCAGTAGACCGTGTCTTGCGAAGATTTCCATCAGAACTGCTATAGTATTTTCTGCCATTGCAGACTTCATGATCACATACTCATAATATTAGCTATAGTAGTCAATGACAACCAGTGTGTAAGAAGGAACTGCAGATGCTGGTTTAAACTGAAGATAGACACAAACATCTGGAGTAAGTCATCTGGAGCAGCATCTCTGGAGAGAAGGAATGGGTGACGTTTCGGGTCGAGACCCTTCTTCAGACTGACAACCATTATTGACTCTCCTGATGGGACTGAGCCTAGAAAATCTACAGCAACATATTTCCATGGTCCTAACCGTGTTTCATATTGGCTCAGGTATATTGGGTCTGCTTACCATCTGGCATCCATGGCATGACCTCACATGTCGTTCTCCATCCCAGGCCACCGTACATTTGTACGAAGATTTTGTTTCGTTCCAACAACTCCTAAATCACCTTCATGCGCCAATGCGATCATTCTTGAACTCAGCTTTGTTGGCCTTTTCCTTTCTGGTTATCTACCACTTATCTACACTAAGGGTCATTTTACAGTAACCTCTCAGCACAAATTTGGGATGTGGGAAGAAACCAAACCAGCAACCTACAACAACAAAAAATTAAGAAGCTGCAAATGCTGGAAAACTGAAACAAAAAAAAAAAATAATGGAAACACAACATGTCCGGCAGAATCTGTGGAAAGTAAAATGGTTAATAGGTCAGGTTTAAGATGCTGCTTGGTCTGCTGATTGTTTCTAGCATTTACCCCACTTATTTACGAAATAAAGTGTCTTGATGAATGTAATTTTGTTTGAGAAAACAAGAGATTACATATACTGGAATCTGGAGCAGCAAACAATCTGCTCCAGAGATGCTGCCTGACCGACTAAGTTACTCCAGCTATTTGTGTCTATCTGCTGGAAGAACTCAGCAGGTCGAGCAGCATCTCTGGGGAAAATAAACTGTCCACGTTTCGAGTTGAAGCCCTGTAAAAACGCCTATGTATTCTTGTCTAATGACTCAGATCAAATTACATTTATTTTAAAAAGCAAGTTGTTTGGTTTAACTACATCTTCAATTTCCAGTCTCTTGGTCCAACTAAATATTCAAGTGAAACAATGAATCACAGCAGTATTTCGCAATCTGTTACTGAATTGATCACAGTTCTCACTGCATTTCTAGATGGCCACATAAACTGGATTTTGACAGAGGAAGTAACTCACAAAAGTTACAGAACGAAAAATGTAGTAAGATGTCCTTCATCAGGTGTTGTCTTCAAGTACATGGTTTATTTATTGATTAAGGAAGAAGACTGCAATGAACATTGGAAAAAGGTGCTTATAAACATGGACCAACATAAATACAGTCCAGGTTGTAGTTGTGGCTGTGATCCTGTGGGTCATGTATGTTATGTATACCACAGAACACTCACTTTCAAAACGTCTGTTCAACAGCCAGTTAATAGCAAACAATCGTGCTGAGAAGGAGAAATCAGGCAAATTGTTTCAAGAATATGTTTAAGGTGAGAGGGAGGAAGATTTAATAGGAACCTGAGGGGCAACTTTTTCACATAGATGGTGATGAGTATATGAAAGATGAGCTAGTTGAGGCAGGTACTATAACACAACAAGATCAGCCAGATGAGCTAGTTGAGGCAGGTACTATAACAACATTCAAAAGACATTTGGACAGGTAAATGGTTAGGAAAGATTTTGAGGGGTATGGGACAAACACGGGCAAGTGGGACTAGCATAGATGGAGCATTTTGGTTGGCATGGGGAAGTTAGTAGAAGGGCCTGTTTCTGTGCTGTACGATTCCATGGTAACTAGAAAAGACTTAACAATCACCTATCCATGTCCTCCACGGATGCTGCCTGAACCGTTGAGTTACTCCAGCGTTTTGTGTCATTCTGAGCTGCCAGAGAAAGTAATTGAGCCAACTGCAATAACAGCATTTAAAAGACACTTGGACATGGTTAGTAAAGGTTTAGACTAGAGGGATATGGTTAAATGGAACTAGCTTAGATGGGACATCTTGTTCAACATGGGCAATTTGGGCCAATGCTGTATGACTATGACTGCAGACACAACTTTATAACACCGACTATATGCTGTAGCTGATGCACAAGGAATTCTCTTAATGGGTAAAAAGGTTCCAGTGAATACATCACAGTATTTAATTTGGTTTTAATTTGCAGTCCGTTTAGTTTTAGTTTTAGAGAAACCTGCCCTTCGGACCACCGACCAACGATCACCCTGTACACTATCACTATCCTACACACTGGGGATAATTCACAATTTTACCAAAGCCAATTAACCTACAGACCTGTACGTCTATGTAATGTGGGAGGAAACTGGAGCACCTGGAGAAAATCGATGCGGTCACAGAGAGAACATACAAACTCTGTACAGACAGCACTTGCAGTCAGGTCTCTGGTGCAGTAAGGCAGCAACTCTCCCGCTGCTACACTGTGCCGCCCGAAATCTGAGTTCTTGAGAGTGACTGATTTCCTTTGCAATATAATCCTCATTCTATAATAGTAATCTGACTTCACTGAAATCTGTAAATTATAAAGTTTATGTAGAAAACTAACCATATGTCAGTTCATCATTGTCACTGCTCAACCAGACAAGTAGCCTCATTGAATTAGGCTTTGTTTTACTTGTGGAAGGAAAATGTAAGCCAGGAAAAAAATGTGACCCAAGAACTTAAATGAAACTAGTTGCCAAGTGAGGCAGATGAACATCCAATGTGAATAGCCTAAACTTCTTCCCTGCATATTTTGACCTGAAATAGTTATTTTTAGGTTTGGATGGACTCTGTGGAAACTTGCTGTCCACAGTTGATTGCAGAGGTTATTCATGTGCAGATCAAGATAGCTGAAGGAAGTGGTGGGAGTAGACAGATGTGTGTGAGTGGAATGTAATCACGGGGTATTGGAATACAAACCCCGCAGGTCTTGGAAAGCCTCAGGTGGCAGCGCAATCAGCAAGCTTTGACATGGCTAAGGGGAGAAAAGACTAAGAACTGACAGACAAAAAGGAAGAGAAAGATAGTTTCAAGTCGTTCTGCATTTTGCAACTCTGCAATCTTTTATCTAACTTCTTGTCATTCTCTAATTCATCGACTGGATAACCTTGTTTATCCCCACGGTGACCTCATTTATATCCAATCAGAAACACCCCCCATTGTAGCTTAGTGAGGTTTTCTCTCATTCTTAGTACTGATGAAGAGTTTTGACGTGAAATGTTAACTCTCTATCTCCACAGATGTGATCTGACCTGATAAATATTTCCGCCATTTTCTGGTTTTATATTGAATAGAAAGGTAATTCAGAGGACAGGCACATGCCCAGCAAGATACCTTATTCATCTGTGATGGATAGTTGGGTAACACTCTGTATGCTTTCAATACATTGTGGGTTCACATCCCGCTTCAGAGACATGAACATTATAATAACAGCAACTTCCATTTACATCATTCTTCCTTTACATAACACATGACATAACTAAAGCCTGGTTGAAGAACTTGATTTTTAAGAAGCAACTAATAGAGAATAATAATGTGATAAGATTTTCAGGGGAATTCCAAAGCTGTTTGTTTCTATCTGATGTTTCTGATCGGATATAAATGAGGTCACCGTGGGGATAAACAAGGTTATCCAGTCAATGAATTCCAAAGCTGGAAGTATAGTGGTCATGGTCAACAAGGCTTTCGGCACTTGGCCTTCATCAGTCAGAGTACTGAGAATAGAAGTAGGGAGGTCATGTTGCAGCTGTGCAAGGCATTGATGAGGCCCCATTTAGAGTATTGTGTTTAGTTTTGGTTACACTGTTAATGGAAAGATGTTAAGCTGGAAAGGATGCAGAGATGATTTACGAGGATGTTACCTGGACTCCAGGGCCTGAGCCATTGGGAGAGGTTGAGCAGGCTAGGACTTTATTCCTTGAAGCACAGCAGAATGAAGGGTAATCTTATAGAGGTGTAATGGACCATGAGAGGAATAGATAAGGTAAATGCACAGAGTATTTTACCCAGAGTGGCGGAATAAAGTCCAAAAAACAACCTTCCACCATCACCCTCTGCTTCCTTCCCTGAAGTTAATTTTCTATCCAGTCAGCTGGCTCACCTTGGATATCATGCAATCTAACCTTCCAGAGCAGCCTACCATGTTGAACCTTGTCAAATGACATGCCTGGTACTCCAGCACTTTGTGTCCAGAGTTTGAAGCTTTGGTGACCTAAGACAAAGCCTCCTACAATGGAGCAACTAAATGCAAGGATGCTCCAAACACCAACATTGGAAGAGCATGTTAAAGAGACAGGGAGAACTGAAAGTACAAAGGGGATTGAAGCAAAGGATGAGAATTTTAAGATAAAAGGTTTTCAATAACAGGTAGTTGGCAGATTTCTGAAGAAGGGTCTCGACCCAAAACGTCATCCATTCCTTCTCTCCAGAGACACTGCCTGTCCCGCTGAGTTATTCCAGCTTTTTGTGTCTATCTTAGGTAGCTAGCAGGGCACAAAATATTGCATGACCTTAACTGTACAAGGAGCTGAATGAGAGAGACTGGCCAGATTGCAATCAAATAAACTAGTCTAGTTGCAACAAGGTAACGGATGAACATTACAGCTGCAGGGGAGCTGAGGCAGGACAGAGACGGGAGTCACTCTTCTTCAAGTGCAGTTAGTAATAAATGCTGGCATTGTCAATGATGTGCATATTCTAGAAAAGTAATGAAAAGATGAAAAAGATGGACTTTGTGAAAATGAGGCCTAAAACCAAACATTGAAAAATATAGTTTGAGTCTGCTTGGAGTGGGGTCTTTGGCAAACGTAATGCTGGCATTTTTTTCAAGAGGGCTGGAATACAAAGACAGGGATGTAATGCTGAGGCCTTTCAGGTGCTGGTAGTATTGTGAGCAATTTTGGGCACCATATTTGAGAATGGATGTGCTGGCTCTGGAGAGGATCCAGAAGAGGTTTACAAGAATGATCCCAGGAATGAGTGGGTTAACATATGATGAGCGTTTGACAGCACTGGGCCTGTACTGTTTAGAAGGATGAAGGGACACCTCATTGAAGTGTACCGAATAGTAAAAGGATTGGATAGAGTGGATGTGGAGAGGTTATTTCCACTAGTGGGAGAGTCTAAGACTAGAGGTCAAAGCCTCAGAATTAAAGGATGTTATGTTAGGAAGGAGATGAGGAGGATTTTCTTTAGCCAAAGGGTGGTGAATTTTGTGGAATTATTTGCTACAGAAGGCTATGGAGGCCATGTCAATAGTTATTTTCAAGGCACAGATAGATAGATTCTTGATTAATATGGGTATCAGAGCTTATGGGAAGAAGGCAGAAGAATGGGGTTTGGAGGGAGAGATAGATCAGCCATGATTGAATGGCAGACAGACTTGATGGGCCGAATAGCCTAATTCTTCTTCTAACACTTATGACCTTATGAGTGTAGGAGGAAACCGGAGCACCTGGTGAAAACCCACCCAGTCTAGAAGGAGAATGTACCAACTCCGTACAGATAGCACCCATAGTCAGGGTCAAATCTGAGTCTCTGGTGTTTTTGTACTGCAAACAATAGTTTATTGTACTCGGCTTGTACTCACTGGAATTTAGAAGATTGAGGGGGGATCTTATAGAAACTTACAAAATTCTTAAGGGGTTGGATAAGCTAGATGCAGGAAGATTGTTCCCGATGTTGGGGGAGTCCAGAACAAGGGGTCACAGTCTAAGGATAAGGGGGAATTCCTTTAGGACCGAGATAAGGAAAACATTCTTTACATAGAGAGTGGTGAGTCTCTGGAATTCTCTGCCACAGAAGGTCTTTGAGGTCAGTTAATTGGCTATATTCAAGAGGGAGTTGGATGTGGCTCTTGTGGCTAAAGGAATCAGGGGGTATGGAGAGAAGGCAGGTACGGGATACTGAGTTGGATGATCAGCCATGATCATATTGAATGGTGGTGCAGGCTCGAAGGGTCGAATAGCCTACTCCTGCCCCTATTTTTCTATGTTTCCATGTTTATGGTATGAGATAATTTTACCTATAGATTTTTATAAAGTGCTCTTTCCAGACTCCCATTTGAGAAAAAGTAGATCTGCTGATCTGCTGAGCAATTGTAGCATTTTCTGTTTTTGTTAGAATTTCAAGATTTACGTTTATAGTTTGCCTCGTTGACAAATAGGTAATAAATTGGTGCTGCGGCCTAGGATCTGGCATGACCCAGCTCTTTTGGCTACTGAACGGACGCGGTCTTTGTGCTGGCTAAGATCTTGGAGTCAGGGATGTTTGCATATTTTCGCCAGGTGCTCAGCCCAATATTTGATCTTAACATATAAGTTAATTGGTAATCAAATGTTGATGACATTTGGCAAATGCTACCTTTTTGGAAGGATGTCTTAATTAATGTTTCTTGCAACTAAAAATTGTTTCCTAAGACTTAGATACACCAAATTAACTTCAAAGAGGAAAAACATAAATCCTTATTAGGGTGAAGGAGCCAGGCAGTGCAGTCAAAGCAGCAGGAAGCCACAAATAGCCAAATTCAATCAAAAGCAAGCAACAAAACTGAATGGAGATATGAAGATGAACGCACTATTTAATTTTCAGTTCATTGAAGCTAGAAATTAGTTTGCCAAGGGGGCTGACTGTCAACTAGGATTTTTCAGCTTATTTGTGAATGTAAAGGTTATAACAATAGATTACTTCATTCTTTATGCTGACCTCTGATTTACAATTTGCAAGAGGGACCACATATTTTCTTTTTTATAACATCAAACTGAGATTCCCAACAGCTTAACATGAGAAAATTTAACAGGGACAATCTTTTTTTTTGAATTTTAGCAACAATAGTGACAGGTGGATCACTGTGCTTTTATGAGATTTAATAGTGAGATTAAATGAGAACTTACCAGTTTGAAGTTTGATCTTGATTTTATAAGGAGGAACGTTGGTGATTACGTGAAGAAGGCCTGCCAGGACGCCTGCGCAACAAACATCAAAGCAGCGGTATGAAATCACAAATAAACAACACCGAAGTAAACAGTAAGATCAGTGACTCGAGAACTACCAGATGATCTTTTATGAGAGAGGGTTGGGCGTGGTGGGCACGTAATCACCAACGTTCCTCCTCATAAAATCAAGATCAAACTTCAAACTGGTAAGTTCTCATTTAATCTTACTATTTTACTTCGGAGTCACGTGAGTGATTCTGTGAAGAGTTCAAAGTTTTGTGATTTCATGCCGCAGATTACAATCTCAGCATCCCACTGCATTTGATTGACTCGAAAGAGAAATAAATTCATTAGTAATAACATTGTATTCAATGTAATGATAGGGTTTATTTAACAATGTAAACAAACAACTGTACCCTTAACATTTAGGTACTTAAAATGACATTGGCAAACAGCCCAGGATTGACAATTGGCCGATGATACATTTCTGAAACATCAGCTCATTTGCCCATCCGACAGCCACTAAAATTTGGTCGAAGGACACATCCCTCCATTTGACTGCCAACATAGCTGCTGGCCTGGTATAATGAGATGTAAACACACTCTCTAAATGATATACTGACGTTGATGCTGACCTGGTGGAATGAGACATACAATCGTTAATGTTAATACCTGTTGCAGCCTCCTTGAAATAGTCTGAACCGACCTTTTCTTGTATAATTGTTTATTAATGAATACACAGTGCTGAATCCATACTTCTAAGGATTCTGGTGGCCTTGATAACATAAATTGAGACAGTGGGGTATTCAAATGATCTTAAAACCATGCCAACCCTGGTCAGCTCTGCTAGTGTAGACCAGAATTAAAATGTAATGGCATGAACATCCAATTCCATCCTGTCCAGCCACAGCGTTTGCAAAGTTTTGCCGTCATTGTGCTGATATAAGAGTCATGACTAAGGATGTAGCTGGAACCCCTTGGTGAAATAATGTTTACACATTTACAATAACCAACTGCATAATCTTGTGATGCGAGTACTTGTATCAAGATCTTTTTAACAACTTGATATCCAGGTTGGACCCGACAATGTAGTTCCCTTATATTACAGCAGTAATTTCTCTATAACTGAACTATTGTCAATATCACTTAAAATGAACTGGAAATGTCAGTAATTTGTATCATATCAAATGTATCATAATATTAACAACATTCCTGATCCCCTCAATAGAGATGTACTGCTATTTTGGATGCTATCCATGCATACTGCAGTGAACACCCTCATGGCTAAATGTGACCACATGAGGCATAAGTTAATCCATTGAAAATGTGTAAGTCAATAATCGTTTACTGTGCAAAGACCAGTCTCCTGAACCACAGTTTAAAACAGCAAGTTCTTGCTTTTTGGCATAACTGAATACCGTTGTGCCATTATGCCTGATGAAGCAGGCAACATGGACGCTTGGCCAGTCCGATAGTACGAATCCAAACGAGGTCTTGCTGACTGTTTTACGACCCAGCTAATGAGGAAGACAAAGTCCATTCCGCCTATTGAAACGAGAATATATTTCTCCACACTGTTGTGTCACATATTTTTGCAAACAGTGAACATGCATAAACATGACAAACATTTGATAAAGAATTGAATCATGCTATCATCATACATTGAGATCCAACATTTATTCTGTGTTATCATCAATCTAAACTGGACGATACACCAGTGGCAAGGAGATTAATTAAAGGATATTCTTCCTAATTACCATGAGACCAATATATATCACCATTGTAGAGCAGCAACTTAACTTTGTGCATGAAGAATATGTATATTCACTCAAAACCTTACTCAACGGTGCATTAAGTGTATATATTTAGTTAATACCAACAACTGAACAATTGGTATTCATACAATCTCCACTACCTTTGAGTAGGTGATGGTATTTGGAACTTCTCATCTTAGAGTTCTAACATCAGTTCATAATAACTGAATTCAACCGACCACACTACTGTAGCGAGTTTCATGTTCAATGAGTATTGTCATGTTCAGCAATGCTCAATACTGTTACTTCATCATTGTGGCTGAAGTAGCCTCAGCTGACAATAGCACAAGGTTGTTAGCAATGATCTAATTGCTACTTACACAATATCAGTTCCTTGATTAGCTCAGCTGCAACCCAGCTGCTATATTGCCAATTACTTTAATCAGTTTAGTAACAGATTGGTATAACTCCAATCTCTTGCCACAAGGTGGAGACAAGGCTAATAATAATTACAGGTAAATCCCAATGACCAACAACAGTTTATCCCATACTGCAAAGCTTACTGTTATTGTACAGTTATATTGTCTTTGATAACCTTTGTAATGGGATTTGTACAACATGAATCTCTCACCTCATGAACCTGTTGAAGTCAGGAATAATTTTTTTACATACAGAAGTTCATATGCCAGATACTCATCATTGTTCATAATAACATGCCAATCCTGCCTTTTGCATGGGTGGTTTGCATGAGAACCTCTGCCCAATTTCCAAACCCTGGCCATAATCCAACTTTCTTGGAATGCTCCGGCTGTGCCTCAACCAAATATTTTACCCCTTGTGTGTTGTATAAACAAATATAAATATTACAACTTGTGAACGGTGCACTACCCAAATTTTGGAAGTGCTAGACCTATTTCGTTGAGCATGATCGGAAGGTAATGGAATTTCTGATCTATCATGCTGCCCCCTGCTCCAGTGAACCGCTACTGCCGATGAGCACCTGGGGTGCGTTCTGAACGATGACTTCTGCCCATTCATGGCCGAATTAATTCATCTGCCAGGCTTCTTCCCTTGTAGAATAGACCTACCTGAATAATCGATTCAGCAGCTGGCTCTCACATCTCCCTGTTGGCGTTGTTCACTGCCGTTGTTCACGGCACATATGTACTTGAGTCTGTTCTATTGACATCTTAAGAGCCCGGAGTCATCTTGATCTTTTGCACATTTTACACATGAAGCAGCCCTGTCCGGTGCTGCTGGCGTGGCCTGTCCCATAGACCCGCACATTTTACACACGAAGCAGCCCTGTCCGGTGCTGCTGGCACGGCCTGTCCCATAGATTGCTGTATAAGCTCACTAAATCAACATTTAGTGTACAGCTTTACGTGTGAAAATATAAATCATAGCAACCTGTGCTTAAATAATAATAACATTGTCAGAACAATATCATATAACAATAACTTGTTACTTTCCTTTAGTTTTTTACTCAAAGAAAAAACACAATAAAATACATGCTTTTAATTATAAGGAGAATCCTTATATCCCAACTCACCTGAGGGCTGAATTAGTCCCAGTAATTTTTTGACTGGGGACCAACGTCTGTGAGCGTTGCTTCTTTGCCGTTAAACGGCATCCCACAGGCTTGGAGCCGCTGACCCCTCTGTCAGCGACTCAGTTTAATATTCCTTGCCGTTCCCACGGCATCCTTGCAGGTTGCGGAGCCGCTGACCCCTCTGTCAGCGACTCTGCTAAATTTCCTGCTGTTTTTATGGCATTCCTGCAGGCTGGGGAGCCGCTGACCCTGTCAGCGACTCTGCTTTATTTCTTGCCTTTTTACGGCATCCCTGCACTGTTAGCGGCTCCTTATCTCGCAACCCGATCAATTCTGCCGGTTTTTCCGCATTTGCGGTCGGACTGAAATTTCACCACAGTCCATAACCGGCAAGTTGCGGGCTGCAGAACTGGCAGTAAACCTCTGTAAAAAGAGGCTCCTGCCTAAAACCCCTGGTAAGTAAAAATAAACTTATCTTTAAGTTTAACTTACCACAGGCAGGAGCTCAGTCCTGCCTGACTGGTGCTTGCGCCAATGCGGCTGACGTAATGCTGCGCAGGCGTCTTGGCGGGCCTTCTTCATGGAATCACTCACGTGACTCCGAAGTAAAATTATATTTTTCTTCACATGGTGGGCAGAGAATGCCATAAGAGCATGTTCACATGTTTATGACTATCACACAATGTAATTTCAAAGCAGCAGACTAAAGATTAATTACACCACACTCATGATTAATCGACTATTGTTCTGGCTACTATTATTAATTCTGTTAAATTCCTCTCATCCATCTGTGCCTGCTATATAATTTTTATTTGAAAAGACTATGTTATTTTTTTCAAAATAACTTTGTGACAATTTCATATCTCAGCAACTTAATAATTAGCTTGAGCGAAAATAAATCATGGGATTAACTCATGGTTAATTAGCACGTAGATGTTTGCATAGGCTTTCAAATAAATCTTAGGGAATAAATAGAATAAAATATTAAAGCACTGAAATAACAGAATAAACACATCTTTCACTAACACATTAATAGCTTCGTCTGGCCAAAATCAAGATTGCTCTTTAAAGACATTAATAGCTTGGTCTGCTCATGCATCAAGATTGCTCTTTAAAGAGGTTACCAAGTCACATGGTTGTATCAAATGTTGGCATCCGTCCATCTGCAAGAGAAGATGGTGCGGTTTAACATTGTTGTGCTTGGCGAGGAGAATGTTTCATCTGTGGTTGCATTCCCTGCTGTGGCTGACTAGGCCTATCCTATCCTATCATGGCTCATGGTTCTCTCCTGTAACCTGAGAAAAAGCAGCCTACATTGTGTGACTAAATCTGTGGAGATAAATTGGTAATTTTCTGAGAGCGAGAATCTTATAGGCCTATCCTATCATCTGTTCTTTTCAGACCTTACCCCTCCTCATCTCTAGTCTCCTTCTCCCCTGACTCTCAGTCAATAGAAGGGTTGTTGACCCAAAACGTCACCCATTCCTTCTCTCCAGAGAAGCTGCCAGTCCAGCCGAGTTACTCCAGCGTTTTGTGTCTTAGGCCTATCCTTGACAGGCAGATCTTCCCACAGCTGCTGCACGTGAAGTTGTCTCTGGCCATTGGATTGGGGAGAGTGTTGCAGTAGCCATCGACCATTTAGTGGTGTTGGTACCTGGCTTCCAGGGTCATGTTGTTGTGGCGCTTCATACTTGCCTGGAGGTCCCGAGCATCAAATGACCAAAATGTTTGCAATTGAACCAGAAGTCTAACAGCATATTCTCATGGCAACTAGGGATGAATAATAAATATACGCTTGAAAAAGGAATGTATCCAGATCTAGTGTAAGGGTGTCCTACCAGCTGCAGTTTACCTACATTTGAATTTATCTTCAGATATATTTAGAAATAGTAGCAATGTTACAAAATTTTGAGATTTAAAAAATCGTCTGCAATTTATCCTATCAGATAAAGCATAAAAAGAAGTGCAATTTGACACCTAATTCACTTTCATATCTTCAGTATAAAAAAAGTTATGGCCATTTTCATACTAGGAAATTAGCATCTTGTTCCCAATTGCTTTTCCATTGACTTAACTCAAAAGCTGTGATCAAGGACAGTCAAAAGCCCATAACTTTCTTAAAAATTAAGAGATTTTTATCTCCACACACAACCGGATCGCCGACTGCAACGCCATGGTCTTCACCGAAACATGGCTCACCGACAACATTCCGGACAACGCCATCGAGCTGGAGGGGTGCACTGTCTTCAGGGCTGACAGCGGAGGACTCCGGTAAGACCAAGGGCGGCGGACCGTGTATTTATGTGAATAACTCATGGTGTACAGACGTTGTCAGGATTGGTAGTCACTGCTCTGCTGACCTGGAATACCTGATGATAAAGTGCAGGCCCTTGTATCTGCCCAGGGAATTTACATCGATTGTTATCACTGCAGTCTATGTACCCCCGGACGCTAATGCCAGGCTAGCAATGGAAGAGCTGCAAGATGCTATAAGCAAACAACTAGCTGCACACCCAGAGGGGGCTTTTATTGTTGCAGGTGATTTTAACCACTCCAACCTTAAAACTGTACTCCCCAGATTCCACCAACATGTCTCCTGCCCAACCAGAGGAAACAATATTCTGGACCTAGTATATACCAATATTACTGAAGCATACAAAGCCCTCCCCCTCCCCCACCTGGGACAGTCTGACCACCTCTCTCTGTTCCTGCTCCCCAAATACACACCTCTGATCAGACGTGTGAAACCTACCACGAGGACTGTGAAGGTCTGTCCTGAGGGGGCTGTCTCTGTTTTACAGGACCAGTTACAGCAAACAGACTGGAGTCTGTTTGCCACTCAGGCCACCTTCAACTCCCAAGTGGACATCAACTCATACACCTCAACCGTTCTGGACTATATAAAATTCTGCACGGACAACGTCACTACCCACAAAGAGATAAAGACCTTCCCTAACCAGAAGCCGTGGATGAGCAGGGAGGTCAGACTCCTGCTGAAGGCTCGCGACACCGCTTTTAAATCTGGCGACACTGAGGGATACAGCTCATTCAGGGCCAATCTGAAAAAGGGAATTAGGAATGCTAAACTCAAATCAAACGGCAGATTGAGGAGCATTTCCCAAACAACTCTGACCCCAGGCACATGAGGCAAGGAATCAAATCCATTGCCGATTACCATAAAGTCAACACCCCCCCCCCCCCCCCCCAGACAACGCCTCCCTTCCTGATGACCTAAACCATTTCTATGCTCCCTTTGATCGGGACAACAAAACTCCAGCCATCAAAGTTGCTCCACCCCCGAATGAACAACCCCTGAGTCTCTCCACCTCTGCTGTACAAGATGCACTGAGCAAGGTGAATGAGCACAAAACTGCGGGACCCGATGGCATCCCCGGGCGGGTGCTCAGGGCATGTGCTGGACAACTATCCCTGGTCCTCACTGACATTTTCAATCTGTCACTGGCCCTGGGTGTCGTCCCCACTTGCCTCAAGACATCTACCATTGTGCCAGTGCTCAAACAATCAGCGACAGGGAGTCTCAACGATTTCCGGCCAGTGGCACTCACCCCTGTCATCGCCAATGCTTCGAGCGGCTGATCTTGGCTCATCTCAAAGCCAACCTCCCCCCCACACTGGACCCCCATCAGTTTGCCTACCGGTCCAACAGGTCTACAGAGGATGTCATATCGGCGGCCCTACACTCTGCCCTGACCCACCTGGACAGTAATAACACCTACATCATGTTGCTGTTCATTGACTTCAGCTCCGCCTTTAACACTGTCATACCCGCTAGCTTGATCACCAAACTCAGCAGTCTTGGCATCTCCACTTCCCTCTGCAATTGGACACTGGATTTTCTCACTAACAGACCACAGTCTGTTAGGGTCAACAACCTCACCTCCTCCACTATAACACTGAACACCGGCGTGCCACAGGGCTGTGTGCTCAGCCCTCTCCTCTACTCCCTCTTCACCCATGACTGCATCCCTAAGCATGGCTCCAACGCCTTCAAAAAATTTGCCGACGACACCACGGTGGTAGGACTGATCAGTGACAACGACGAGTCAGCCTACAGGGAGGAGGTCCAGCACCTGACAACCTGGTGTGCCAACAATAACCTCGTCCTCAACTCCCAGAAGATGAAGGAAATCATTGTTGACTAGAAAGAACAGAGGGGGCAGATACACCTCCATCCATATAATCGGGACTGAGGTGGAGCGGGTCTCCAACTACAAATTCCTCGGGGTACACATCTCGGAGGATCTGTCCTGGTCCCTCAACACCTCCAAGCTGGTCAAAAAGGCGCAGCAGCGCCTTTACTTCCTGAGGAGGCTCAAAAAAGTCCACCTGTCCCCCCAGATCCTGACCAACTTTTACCGCTGTACCATCGAAAGCATCCTGACCACCTGCTTTACGGTATGGTACAGCAGTTGCACCGTAGCAGATAGGAAGACACTACAACGGGTGGTGAAAACCGCCCAGCACATCATCGGTGCCCCGCTCCTTGCCATGGATGCCCTCCACCGAAAACGGTGTCTGAGACGGGCCGGGAAGATCATCAAAGACCCCTCCCACCCTAACCATGGACTGTTTACCCTCCTACCATCAGGGAGGCGGTACAGGAGCCTCAGGTCCCGCACTAGTAGGATGAGGAACAGCTTCTATAACACCATCACACTGCTGAACTCGGAGTCCCGCCGATGGATTTCTCCAGTCTCTCCGTCCACATTGTCTGCATTCTGTATCTATTTATATATTGCTATTACTACGAACTGATGCTGAACTGCATTTTGTTGTACCCATACTTGTATCTGTGCAATGACATTAAAGTTGAATTGGATTGGATTAAAGTTGAATTGAATTGGAACTGAATGAAATTTTCAGTTATTATAGATTGAAGCATTCTGAAACAAATATGAAACAATCTTACTTGGATGACCTGAAATTAAAGCATATAATTAATTATTTACCTAATTCTAGCTAATTACAAAATTCAATTACTAGATCTAAACATCAATCCATTTCTAAAGATAAGGTTACCATTTTTAAATAGCCTAAGTGTCCAAATAACATTCACACAAGAATTCACAATATAACATGATTTTTAAATCTCATTGTCATTAATTTATAGGCCAAATGGAAGGAATTTAGTGTTTAGTTCCCGTAAATTAATGGCCATTTAAATCATCTTGCGAGTGGGATTTTGTGGAACGCGATCGTTTGGAACGTTGCGGTTTGCAGTGAATTTAAACCCCATATCGGCAGGAAAAACACTGCCGGTTCGTTTGGGGGCCTAAATCACCTTTTCGCAAAGTAAAATTTGGATTAAAGTAATCCTAAGAAGCAAGTTTATATGTAAAATAAACGGCTTACCTTTATTTGTCCTGTACGAGAGATCCGTCCCGTTGTCGGCGTTGACGGCGTTAGAGGTCAATTTTTATTCTACTCCAGCCATTAAATTGTCCAGCGATGTTTTTAAAAAACTTCAGAGAATGGATGTCGGAGCGATTTTTCAGCAGCAGCTGAACAGGCTGAGAAAGATCGACTCCGACAGGCAGGAGAAAACGGTATTTTAATCCCGCCCCCCCTCTCAAAGGCGCCAAAGTCGCGCACACGGCCAGTGGCAGAACTGAAGGTAAGTTTTGTAACATACCTAGAAATAGGTAAATTCACAAGGAAACATACCAATCGAATATAGGAGCAAAGAGGTCCTTCTGCAGTTGTACAGAGCCCTAGTGAGACCACACCTGGAGTATTGTGTGCAGTTTTGGTCCCCTGATTTGAGGAAGGACATTCTTGCTATTGAGGGAGTGCAGCGTAGGTTTACAAGGTTAATTCCCGGGATGGTGGGACTGTCATATGCAGAGAATGGAGCAGCTGGGCTTGTGCACTCTGGAGTTTAGAAGGATGAGAGGGCATCTCATTGAAACATATAAGATTGTTAAGGGCTTGAACACACTAGAGGCAGGAAACATGTTCCCGATGTGGGGGGAGTCCAGAACCAGGGGCAACAGTTTAAGAATAAGGAGTAAGCCATTTAGAACGGAGATGAGGAAACACTTTTTCTCACAGAGAGTGGTGAGTCTGTGGAATTCTCTGCCTCAGAGGGTGGTGGAGGCAGGTTCTCTGGATGCTTTCAAGAGAGACCTAGATAGGGCTCTTAAAAATAGCGGAGTCAGGGGATATGGGGAGAAGGCAGGAACAGGGTACTGATTGGGGATGATCAGCCATAATCACATTGAATGGCGGTGCTGGCTTGAAGGGCCGAATGGCCTACTCCTGCACCTATTGTCTATTGTCTATTGTCATTCCCTCCAACCCACATTGAAGTTGTATATCCATAGCATTCTATGTTTAGCTCTCAACTTACCTACTTCTCAAGATATCTGAAGGGTGTACTTGCATGTGTGTGAGAGAAAGAGATTAGTTCCAGTGGTAGCATTCTTCTCGCTGACTCAGAAAATTGCCAATTTAGCTCCACAGACTTACACAATCTAGGCTGCTTTTTCTCAGGTTGCATGAGAGAGGCATGAGCCATGAGAGGTGCCATCTGTCACTAGAGACCTAGAACCAAGGATTCATTTATCTGTTAATTTGGCCATAACTGTACTTTTTGAATGTCGAACAAGGGCATGACCTACACAGTAAATGGTAGGCCTCTGGTTAGTGTTGTAGACCAGAGGGATCTAGGAGTACAGGGTACAGGTGTATAGTTCCTTGAACGTCGAGGCACAGGTAGATAAGGTGGTCAGAAAGGCTTTTGGCATTTTGTCCTTCATCAGTCAGAGTATTGAGTATAGAAGTTGTGAGGTCATGTTGCAGTTTTATAAGACGTTGGTGAGACCGCATTTAGAATATTATGTTCAGTTCTGGGCACCATGTTATAGGAAAGATATCGTCAAGCTTGAAAGAGTTTCAGAAAAGATTTACGAGGATATTGCCAGGACTAGAGGGTGTGAGCTATAGGGAGAGGTTGAGTAGGCTGGGTCTCTGTTCCATGGAGCGCAGGGGGATGAGGGAAGATCTTATAGAGAGGTATACTAAATCATGAGAGGAATAGATCGGGTAGATGCACACTTTCCAGAGCAGACTCTTTTTCCCCAGAGTAGACAAATCGAGGACCAGAGGACATAAGTTCAAGGTGAAGGGGAAAAGATTTAATAGGAATCTGAGGGATAACTTTTTCATACAAAGGGTGGTGGGTGTATGGAACAAGCTGCCAGAGGAGGGAGATGAGGCTGGGACTATCCCATCATTTAAGAAACAGACAGGTACAAGGATAAGACAGGTTTGGAGGGATATGGACCAAGCGCATGCAAGTGGACAAGTGTAGCTGGAAAATTGTTGGCCGGTGTGGGCGAGTTGGGCCGCAGGACCTGTTTCCACACTGTATCACTCTATGACTATGACACGGATAATATTTATCCAGTAATTAATGCTATATGTAATGTTTATAACAACATTTCACATTAATTATGTGAGGTATTGGACCAGAACTTGCCCCATTCAAGTGTCAGCAAATTTGGGACTCTGGGGCCAAGTGCAGCCTTGGTGCAACCCCACACCCCATTACCAGGTTCACTTGCTTGCTGAACCTGTGCATGATTTCATATGGCACAGGAAAAGAAAGCCTATTCACGTCAGTACCAAGGAAATGCTGTGAAGGAGAAGGCAAGTAGCATGCATGCATTTGAATTCATTGTTAGCTCTAATAGTTTTTATAACTTACAAGTATTTAATTCTTATTTTTAAAGAAAAAGGTCTAGCTTTTATGATTGATTATTTGTAATTTGTTATTCAGAAATAGCAATATGTTAGTTTTGCTTTTGGCAAAGCAAATGATTTGCATTATATCAGTATTTCTTTAATTACCTTTCTCCCTTTGGCAGTCCATCTGGTTTAAAATGAATAGGCTCACCGTCACTCTGACTGGTCCAACCTTGAGCAGTTTCAACAGACAGATTTGCCGGCAAAAGTGCTTCAGCAACAGACACTGTTTTATTTCAGCCTTGCCTTTTAGGGTCAGGACCTTACCAGGAAATTTACAATAGATAACAGGTGCAGGAGTAGGCCATTCGGCCCTTTGAATGTGATTATGGTTCAATGTGATTATGGTTGATCATCAATCAGTACCCCGTTCCTGCCTTCTCAACATATCCCCTGTTCCTGCCTCCACTGCCCTCTGAGTATGAGAATTCCACAGACTCACAACTCTTGTGTGAAAAAGTGTTTCCTCATCTCCGTTCTAAATGGCTTACCCCTTATTCTTAAACTGTGGTCCCTGGTTCTGGACTCCCCAACATCAGGAACATGTTTCCTGCCTCTAGCATCTCCAAACCATTAATAATATTATATGTTTCAATAAGATACCCTCTCATCCTTCTAAATTCCAGAGTATAAAAGCCCAACCACTCCATTCTCTCAGCATATGGCAGTCCTGCCATCCCGGGAATTAACCTTGTGAACCTATGCTGCACTCCCTCAATAGCAAGAATGTCCTTCCTGGCCTGGGGATTCATAAACTAAGTCAGCAACGAGCAGGTTCAAGCCCAGAGAAATATTGAAGAAATATAATCTAGAAAAGATAGTACCTATCAAGCTATCTAATGTTCCATGACAGAATTGATCACATTAACTGTGACTATAAACTTTATGGCCATCATAGGTTATAGCTATTTCTCACAGGTGCTCGTCCATGCTTAGTCTGATGGAAGGCAGTGCCATTTCCGATTGTCAGCCTAGTATATTGTTAAGTCTTGAGAGAATCACATTGTTAAAATAGATTTTCTGGTCAATATTCACACTGTATCCATCCTTTTCTAACCCCAAATTCTTATCAACCTTTCTCAAAATGCCTTACAGAGCCATACAGCATGGAAACAGGCCCTTCGGCCAACCTGCCGACCAAGAATCTCCACCTATACTAGTCCCACCTGCCCTTGTTTGGCCCATATCCCTCTAAACCTTTCCTATCCATGTACCTGTCTATATATCTTCTTAGAATCAGCCAGCCATTATCAAGCCTATCACAGCATCAAAGTTATTAATGGCATATTTTATATGGGATAAAAGGTAATTTGCTCCTCTTTTTCTTAACCAGTCTGCCTTCAACACAGTTGACCACATCACCCTGTCCCTGTCTTCTCAAGCATTATTCAGCTGGTTGGAATCACGCTCATCTGGTTCTATTCATAATAATCCAATTTTAGTCAGAGGATAGAAAAACAAAAAAAGAAACTGCAAATGCTGAAAATCTGAAATGAAATGAGAAAATGCTGGAGATACCCAACAGGCCAGACAACGTTTATGGAGAAAGAAACACAGTTAACATTTTAGGTCAATAAGTTTTCATTGTTAGGATCATCTGTGATGCCCTTTCCATGCCCACAACACTTGTTTTATTTGTTATTTCCATTGTGTCTTGGTAACATAATTCCACAGCTTTCCTCACCTCCGTCCTTCTTGACGTCTTATCTGCCACGGTCAAGTGGATGAGCAAACATTTATTTTGATCATTGACAAAATCCTGTTCTTGAAACTTGAAACGCAAACACCTTCACAATCGTCGTACTCTATTTGAAACTGCACCAGATTGTTTACAATCATGCTGTCATCACTGATCTCACATGAGTTTAAATCAGATTACATTTTCACATAATTAACACAAGTGCCTGTCTCTATTTCTGTACCATCAACTTCATCTCTTCCTTAGTTCACAAACTTACACCTTAACTATCTCTAATCGTGACTATTCCCGTATTCCTGACTAACCTCCCTTATGCTATCTATCTATCTATCTATCTATCTATCTATCTATCTATCTATCCATCTATCCATCTCTCCATCTCTCCATCTCTCCATCTCTCTCCATCTCTCTCTCTCTCTCTCTCTCTCTCTCTCTCTATCTCACTCTATCTCTCTCTATCTCTCTCTCTCTCTCTCTCTCTCTATCTCTCTATCTCTCTATCTCTCTACACATCTATCCATAACTAAAACGCTGATCTTGTGCTCTCCCTGTTTGCGCGGGTTTTCTATTTGCACAAAAACGGTATGTGATAGCGTTCCAATTTTTCGCCTGCTTACTCACCGTTTGCCTGTGCTGCGAGTTCAACAAGTTTTGTTCCGATCGATGGTATATTGTAAAATTATGATGGTATATTGTAATAAGGTTTAAAAATCGTAAAAAAACGCGCATGCGCAGATTGCTGTCAGTCACTGCCACGCAGATTGGTCTCCTATCCTGTCATCCTGGATTGGCCACACTGATTGTCGCACTGATTGGCCGAGTACGCTGTCGGGGCCTGGACTGGATCCGAGGCGGTGGCCGAGCTGAGGGCTGGAGTCATGCCCAAGCCTGGGGCTTGGTCAAGGTGTACCAGCGCCTCGGGGATCGCATGACCGCCGCCATCCGGGTGCACAGCCTCCGCTTTCTGCTCTGCGGGCAGCTCTGGCTCGGGCCGTCCGCCACCCTCACCCCGCCCCCGTCCCACAGCAAGCCCGGCTCTGTCGAGGGCCAGGTCCCCGAGTGCTTCGGCCGCCAACAGCCAGGGCCGGGCGGGGCCGAGAACGAGAACCAGACCTTGGTGCTGCTCTATGACCTGGGTAGGTGCTGGAGCAGGGAATGGTAGTGAGGGGGGGTGGGGGGAGGAGGAGGGAAATGGCGAGGAGGGAGATGGGGTGGTGGAGGGAGATGGGGGGGGGGGGGGGGGCTGGCCCGTACCCAGCCCCGCTGTCTACCCGGTGGTGTGGGACACCGCGGGTCCCGGGACAGGCAGCGCCTCGGCGGCTCCTGCCCGCGAGCGCGGACACTGGGAATGGCCCAAACGCACCGCAGCATAACAGGGAGAAAGAGAGTGCCGCACCCCGGCCCACAGCACGGGGGGGGGGGGGAGGGGGTGATGAGAAGATGGAGGGAGGGAGAGGGAAGAGAGGGATGAGGGGGGGAAGGATGGGGAGGGAGGGGAAGAGAGAGATGTGGGAGGGAGGGGGAGAGAGGGATGAGGGAGGGGGAAAGCAATGAGGGAGGGAGGAGAGAGGGATGGGGGAGGGAGGGATGGGGAGAGAGAGATGAGGGAGGGGAGAGAGGAATGAAGAAGGGAGGGGGAGAGAGGAATGAGGAAGGGGAGAGAGGGAGGTGGAGAGGGATGAGGGAGGGGGAGAGATGAATGAGGGAGGGAAGGAAGAGCAGGGGTTGAGGGTGGGAGGGGGAGGGAGGGAGAGGGGGAGAGAGGGATGGGGGGACAGAGAGGGAGGGAGGGGGAAAAGAAAGGGAGGGAGTGGGTAGAGGGGTGGTGGAGTGTAGGGGGTAGGGAGAGGGGTAGAAGGGAGTGGGGGACAGGAGCTGTGGATTTGATGGGAGGGGGATAGGCGTGAGTGGTGGAATATTGCATTGGGGGGGAATGGGTTGCGTAGGGGAACCAGGCCTCCCTTGTGACAGGGACCCAACGGGTCCCATTTAGTCTGTAACTATGAGGTCTTCCAAATCTCTGTTTTCCTAACTTTTAGAAATGGTGTTAAATTATCACCTCAGTACTTGCCGCTTCACACCGTCTCCACAATTTAAAGGCATTTCCATCATCACAAATTTCTCATCGCTGTTATTCCTCAATATCTACATGAAGTATTTGTACTTTCCAGTTTGACTTCTCGATTATCCTTGAACTAATTTAACTGGTGAGTAGTCTAGCTGGTAGAGTTGCTGCCTCACAGCACAAGATGCCCGGGTTCGATCCTGACCTCAGAGGATGTCTGTGTGGTGTTTGCATGTTCTTCCTGTGATCGCCTGGGTTTCCTCTGGATGCCTGCTTTCCTCCCACATCCCAAATCCGTGCGGGTTTGTACTTGAATTGACCAGTAAAATTGCCCCCATTATGTAGGGAATAGGAGAAAGTGAGATAACATGGAATTAGTGTGAACGGGTGATCGTTAGTTCGCGTGGACTTGGTGGGCCTGAAGGGCCTGTTACCATGTAGTAATTCTAAACTAAACAAAATTAATTTTCCACTATTGGCTTATGGTAAGTTAGCTGTCCACAATCTGCCTCTCCTTTATGGTAGCTGAACAGTGAACATCATATCTTGAATTTCATCATGTATTATCAGTAGTTAGCACTCTTCAGTTGGCAATATATCTTTGAAAATGTTGTAGTATTTCTCAGGATATTGTATAACGCATATATTCTGTTCTCCAAGAATCTGTAATGCTGGTAAGTGCCAAAAGCAACATCTAACATGTACAATTATTAAATGGTATTTCCAAGATGTAAGATATGGTTGATTTTTAAGATTCACACTAATTGATTGGACTAATTGTTTACCCTACTTATGAATCTCATAATTTTATATACTTCCATCAGGTCTCCCCCAACCTCTGCACTCCAGAAAAATATTCCACATTATATTTTATTGTATTGTATTCAATTTATTGGCATTATCCCATAAGAGACAACAAAATGGATTTTCATTACAGTCATGTAACATAACAATAAATAATAAATAAATAAATAAATAAAAAGATCAAACACAGAAGTCCACGACACATCACAACCCCACAGCAGCACCAGAGTTGAGGAAGGTACCATAGTCCAGCCAGCCTCCCCGCCAATCTTCCCAGCTGATCACCCGTGGTCGGGGCCACCGAGCACCCGTAGTCGCCGCTACGGGCGGCCCGATGCTCAGGCCCTCTCGCCGGAACGATGGAACCCCGACGCCGAACCCCGACGGAGAACATCCTCAGCGGCCTGGACCTCCAAGTCAGCCGCCTCCCACTGGAGTCCATGGCTCCCGAAGTCCACAGGTCGCGCCGGGCGGAGTTGCAGGATTCAGCGATGTTGGTCAGCACCACCCATGTTGGGAGCTCCGCGAACCACAGCTCCGAGATGTCCGTGCAGCAGGCCCAGCACTCCGGAGCTCCAAACAGCGATCCCCGGTAAGGCATCGCCCGCCCCGCCATGTATCCAACGCTGCTGAGCCACCGCTGCTGGAGCTCTGGAAAGGCCGCGCCAATCCAGTAGGTAGGCCGCAGGGGGGGGGGGGGGGGGGGGGGGGGGGGTGTCAAGGACGCGATTCGAATAATAGTCGCATCCTCTCCAGGAAGCGACTGAAGGACGGTATCCCCCTTACCGCACCCTCTTCCCCCCACATAAAGACAAAAAACCCCACAAAGAAACGCTCTTCAAACATAACAAATAAAACAAAAAGTTACCAGACTGAAGGCGGAGGCAGGTAGCAACAGCTCCACCGGATGTCCAACCCCATCTTAATGCCCCCTGATCCAGCCAGCATTCTGGTAAACTTCCTAGTTTCATATTTCCCAGTTTATAAATCATTGCTACTTTATGCCATTGTCTTACAAATACATTTGTTGCATTGTTTTAACCTGCTTCCAGGAAGCAATCAGATTTTAAAGGATGGGCAAAGGAAGTTCTATGAGTAAACTGTTTTATAGAGAATGTGCTTATGGCCAATAATGCATTGGAATAGGTGGTGGAAGCAGATTCAGTCTTGAATTCATTGAATCAAAAGAGAATTGGATAAGTATTTGAAGGGGAAATGAAGAAGGAGAAGGGGAGCTGGCCAATTTGAACAGTTCTATCAACAAACCATCAGGCTGAATGGGCAAACTGCCCCCCTTCTGTGCAACATTCTATGATCCTGCCAAAATAGACATAAAATGCTGGAGTAACTCAGCGGGTCAGGCAGCATCTCAGCGTCAGGATGCTCCAGTCTGAAGGGGGGTCACGACCCTGAAAAGTCACCTATTCCTTTTCTCCAGATATGCTGCCTGACCTCGCTGAGTTACTCCAGCATTTTGTGCCTATCTTCGGTGTAAACCAACCACTGTAAACATTCTTACACATTGAACCTACCAAATTTGGGTAGGAAGTGCAAGGCTCCTACTGGGAGAGCTGATTCACTTTGTAAGTTATAGCAATATATTCTGTCATATAGTAATACTGTATGGTCGATATTCTAATTTAATAATTCTGGCACTTACAATGTTACATTGCTCACTCTCCTTCACACATTGATCCGTGTGATATCTGCCATCTGCTCTTGCTGCACTGATCGGAAAGCATTCCACTCTTTTCCAGCAAAAAGAACCAGATAAATTCCACAGATATGTACACCTGCTCGATATTAATAGACTGAAATGACGTACTGAAGTCACAGGATGCCGTAATGCATTCTGTTACTTTCCCTTCGCATGATGTACTCTTCATCAGTATATATGTTCTCTGAGCGACCTCATTGAGTTGACAACATTTTCCTCTCCAACATCACAGGGGTAAACTTTGATGCAGGCACAAGTGGGGCTTGCAAAAGGGGGTTTAAAATAAACCAACAGTGTGTCATGTGGAAGGCAACATGCCCGACCTCCAGCAGCAATTGCAAAGACACACATGGAACTATGGGGAGTGATTTGAAAAGTTTCAGCCTTCAACAGAGAGGTAGGAACAGGAGCTATGTCTGCTCCTTTCACCAAGAGCTGTTTGTTCATACATCTATCCCAGCAATTTCAAGACCACTGATGGTACGTTGAATTTGGAGACAGATTGAAGGACGGCTCTTGCTTGTATTGTTGGCTGGTGTACTTCATAACCTCTAACAGTGGCTCACTATTTTACTTCGGAGTCACGTGAGTGATTACGTGAAGAAGCCCCGCCAGTGCCCATGCGCGTCATTACGCCAGATGCATGGCGCAGCGACGGGCTGGAGAGCGCAGCTCCACCAGCGGTAAGTTAAAAACTCGCAGGTAAGTTTTAAACTACGCTGCAAATTTGCTTGAGTTCCATAAGGCTGGTTTCAGGAGCCAGCAGGAACAATTCCACAATGGATAAATCGACTAAAAGTAAGGCGAGGTGTGCCGCCAACAAAAGCAAAAAGACTGACCGCAGGACCGCGGCCAGCGGGCGGGCGCTTACGCCGGCTCCAGAGACAGTACAGCCAGTGGCAGCAACTCCGGTGCCTCAGAGCACCGTGGCCACTCCAGTCTGGAGGAAGGTCAAGAGAAAGTCATCAAGGCCTGTCGACTCCGATGAGTCAGGCCAAGAAGAATTCCCCTCCTACCAGCAAAAAGGTTCGGGGACGTCTGGATAAAATGGAACACCTCCTAGAGAAAATACTCAATCATGAGGTGTTCCAGCCAGGGTTTTATACCCCCGGGGTTTCCCAGCAGCTCTCAGCAGCTACCTCCAGCAGAGGTCCATATAGAGAAGAGCTATACCTGCAGGATAACCATATGCCCATGAGCCTGCATGGGGACCCATACCAGCAGCGCCAAGTCAAGGGCTGCATGATATCTCCCTTATGCATGAGCAGGGAGAGCCAGGGCAGTATGACTCTGACCCTGACGTTGGTGATATAGCGGAGGTGCATACACCAAAGCACACGAGCTTCGCTCCAGGTGTGCCGGATGTGGCAAGTAGATTTGCCATACCGGCTGGAACTGGTGAGGAAATGGAAGAAAACCTGGCCAGGAATATCAATTATATGGCCGCTCACCAGCTCCAAGAATCCATAATGGATGAAACCTCAAAAAGGTATGAAACACCTGTTAACTGTGCATCGCTCAGAGTGCCCACAGTGAACCAGGCCATCTGGGGGCAAATGGGCGTATCCATGCGGTCGCATGAGTTAAGGCTGCAGAAAGGCTTAAAATTAATTGGAGCAGGAATAATGGCTTTTGGGTGAACAGTTGAAGGGGCACCACACAGCAGGATATGTTGGCCTGCAGTGTAACGCCCATTTCAAAATCAATTGCTTAAGGAAAACTGCCATCAAGCCTACGTTCAACCCACGATCCGTAGCCTTATGCAGATCCTCCAATATTCAGCCACCAAACTTACTATTTGGGGAGGATCTAGCAAAACAAGTTAAGGACTTGGACGATGAGGCAAAGATGATCGGCCCCATCAAAACACATCCCTCAGGCAGGATGCCGCCTCATAGACCATACCCCTTCAGATGGACCACAGACGTTGGTGCAGGGCAATGACCAAGCCAGGCGATTCCATCTCTACACCATTGGCATGCACCAATGCATACCCCTAACAGGACTAGGAGACAGAGGAATCCAGCAACTATGGGGGTACGGGTAACTGGACTTGTCCATGACATATCCTCTAGAGATCAGTCACCAGTAGGGGGTAGATTGCAATTGTTCAACGATGAATGGTGCTGCATAACATTAGATCCGTTTATACTGGACAGTATCCGGGGGTCTCGAATCAAGTTTATCTCTGAAGTACATCCACCCATACAACCAAGTCGGGTATTGGTGTTTTCAAAACCAGAAACTCTACAGGTGAATAATGAAATTGAAATATTATTCAAAAAAAGGGTAATTGAAAGGACGGCTTATCAGCCTCAACAATTTGTGTCCAATATTTTCCCCAGGCAAAAGAAGGATGGGGGTGTCGAGTCATTCTGGACCTAACCTGACTGAACTCCTATGTCCATTTTAAAATGGAAACTTTCAGTACTGCTAAGCAACTGGTTTCCAAAGGGTGTTATATGGCAAGTATAGATCTGAAAGATGCATATTATTCAGTACCAATTCATCACAAATATCGTAGATACTTAAAATTTAGTTGGATGAGACAGCTGTGGCAATTTAAAACTTTGCCCAATGGGTTAACCTCAGCCCCTAGGTTATTTACAAAATTGTTGAAACCAGTATTAGGACTACTCCGGGCTCAGAATCACATTGTGATGGCATACTTGGATGATGTTCTCATCATAGGCTAAACCCAGGAAGCAGCTGAATTGTCGGTTTCAGTTACCAAACACGTGTTTGAGAGGTTAGGTTTCCTCATCCATCTAGATCCAAATTAGTGCCATCTAGAATGATTGACTATTTGGGGTTTATCATTGATTCAACTAACATGTCAGTGACTCTGCCTATGGCCAAAACTTTAGAAATTATGGAGGCCTGCAGCAATCTGGTAGATGAACAGCAACCCTCCATCCGACGAGTAGCCAGTGTTATTGGTAAATTAGTGGCAGCTTTCCCTGGAGTGCAATTCGGGCCTCTACACTATCAGAATGTGCAACGAGCCAAGGAACAGGCACTCAAAAAATGCAAGTCATTTCGATAGACCAATGCAGTTGCCAGTTGAAGCTATCACCGAGTTGCCATAGTGGATAACTAACGTCTCACGATGTACTAGAAACATTCTGACTAAACAACCTTCAGTTATTTTACAAACTGATATGAGTGCTTCGAGATGGGGAGCCACTGATACCAAGTCTAGCTGTGGCGGCAGATGGAGCATGCAAGAGACGTTGATCCTGCGGATGCATGGGATAAACTATTTAGAATTGTTGGGGGCATTCTATGGCCTAAAAGCATACTGTTCAACAATGCATGATTTACATGCTCAGCTCCAGATTGACAATACCACGGCTGTTGCATATATCAATCACATGGGTGGAATTAAGTCATTATCATGTGATAATCTGGCTAACCTCATCTCGCACTGGTGTATTATGAGAAACATCTGGGTCTCAGATATCTACCTACCAGGTAGAGATAATGTGGTGGCAGACACCAGGTCACGTAAATTTAATGACAACACAGAATGGATGCTGAATCCAAAAGTTTTCAAAAAGATTGTCACCCAGTATGGATTGCCAGACATAGGTCTGTTTGCATCCAGGCTAAATCAGCAGTTACCTAAATACGTATCATGGAACCGGATCCAGGGGCAGTAGCGGTGGATGCATTCTCGCTACATTGGGGAGGTACGTTCTTTTACGCTTTTCCCCCATTCTGCCTCATCAGTCAATGTCTCACCAAAATTGAGCAGGACTCCGCTTCAGGCGTTTTGGTAGTTCCAGACTGGCCCACACAGCCATGGTTCCCAATGGTTCTGAGACTGATGACACAGCCATTCATGGTTATCCCCAAATGCAGCAACTTGTTGGTTCACCCTGTGACAAGAGAGAGTCACCTTTTACATGATCGTATTAATATGTTGATTTGCAGATTCTGACCAGACCGTTCCAGGGGCTCGGACTATCGAGGCGGAGCGTGGATGTGATTACTGTACCTGGAGGGATAATACTAAAAAACAATATGTATCTCATATTAAGAAATGGGAGATGTTCTACTTACAGTCAAATATATCTTATCATACTGCAGGCATACTGATGTATTGGAGTTCCTTCCTACATTGCATTTTGACGAGCAATTGAGCTATAGTGCCATTAATAGTGCTCGAAGTGCTTTGTCCTCCTATTTATGGCAGGGGTCGGGACAACAATCTGTCGGATCTCATCCATTGGTGTCCCGTTTCATGAAAGGTATTTTTAACAAGAACCCTCCCAGACCAGATATACGGAAATCTGGGATGTGAGCATAGTTCTCACACTGCTTTGGCAATGGGCTCCAATTGCATCTCTGTCTTTCCAAAAGCTAACGCTCAAAGTGGTCATGCTCATGGCGCTAGTTTCTGTGCAACGGGTTCAGACATTGCAAAAGCTACGACTGGACAGCATGCATTCTTCTGTAGATAATATTACGTTTTATGTATATGATCTAATCAAACAAAGCAGGTCAGGGACGTCTGGAACCAAAATAAGCTTTAAAGCATACCGCATTGGCCTGAGACTATGTGTAGTTACGCACGTGCATCAATATATGGAGGTCACTAAGAGTCTCAGAGGCTCCGAAACAACGATGCTCGTCAGCCACAAAAAACCTCATAGAAAGGTGTTGGTACAAACTATTTCTAGATGGCTGAAACAGGTTTTGGATTGTGCTGGAGTAGACACTGATGTGTTTAAATCTCACTCCACCAGGGTGGCGTCAACATCCGCAGCGAAGGCGCTGGACGTCCCTTTAGACCAAATCCTCGGAGCTGCAGGATGGTCCAGTGAAGGGACTTTTTCACGATTTCATGACAAACCTGTCCTCACAACGGAAGGATTTGGGCATGCTGTTTTGGGTTCTGTTTTGTAATTTCCCCCTGGGAGTGAGGGGTTATTATTGTTCTTTTATTATTATAAACATTCATTTGTATAATTCAAACTATGTTCAGTACATTATTTGTTTATCCTGTGTCAACCGAAGCAGTGTGTCATATGGAACTGGATCTGCAGCATGAAATCACAGAACTTTGAAATCTTCACGGAATCACTCAAGTAAAATAGTAAGATTAAACGAGAACTTACCAGTTTGAAGTTTGATCTTTATTTTATGAGGTGTTACGGTGAGCGATTACGTGCCCTCCGCTCCAGGCTCCTCATAATCGCAAAGATCATCTGGTAGTTCTGGTCTTCTGAGTCTTACTATATCACTTTGAATGTAGTTACTGTGATTTCACGCCGCTGCTTTGAAGATTGACGCGCGTGCACACTGGTGGGGCTTCTTCACGTAATCGCTCACCGTAACTCCTCATAAAATAAAGATCAAACTTCAAATTGGTAAGTTCTCGTTTAATCTTACTATTTTAACACGCATTAATAGCACGCTACCTACTGAAAAGTACTGTTCATGGATGAATGACTAGCGCTCCAGTGCTTTCCAAGGGCAGGCTCTTGGTTCCAGGTTCACTGTGAAGGGCATCACTGTGGCCCAGAGGTACAGTTGCTGCCTCACAGCGCCAGAGGCCCGGGTTCGATCCGTTGCTACTCGTGCTGCCTGTATGGAGTTTGTACGTTGTCCCTATGACCTTGTGGGTTTTCTCTGGGTGCCCCTGTTTCCTCCCACATTCCAAAGACGTGCAGGTTGCACGTTAATTGGTTTTGTCAAAACTTTCACTAGGGTGCAGGATAGAACTAATGTACTGGTGATCATTGGTCAACGCGGACTTGGTGGGCCGCAGGGCCTGTTTTCACACTGTATCTCTAAAACTAAAACTATAGATTGCAAGAGGCTGACCAACCACACCCTCCACTGGAGGAATGTACAATGTATATAGATGCACAGGTTTGAAAGTAAATTGCCCCAAGTGTCTAGGGATTGAACGCAAACGTGGGGCAACATAGAACTAGTGTGATCGGGTGATCGATGATCAGCTTGAATTCGGTGGGCTGAAGAGATTGTCTCCATGCTGTATCTCCAAAAACTACAAACTAAAGTGTCAATGTAGATCCTCCAGGATTATTAGCAAGTGGCATTACCAGCAGGTTGCCGGCGACCCGGCAATCGGAGCAGCATTTACAGTAGCACTGACAAAAGAATGCTCTGATCTCATAAGGTGGGTCAGGGTGGGTTCACTAACTTAAGACTGCTTCTTTACATCTCCCACTTTGCCTTGGGTTCATTCACAATCTGTTAAGTCCATTCCCTTCAGTGCTCACTCTCTTACAAAAACATGCTACCTTTCCCCTTCCCTCTCTCTCCATGACTGTGCTGCTTTGCAGAGGTTTCTCTCCCATTACTTGCAGCCGCACATGTCTCTCTCTCTCCCCCTCTCTATGCTTCTCTCTGCCTACCTCTCCCACCAGTTGCCTTTCCCTGTTGACCTCTCTTCCTCTCCATGTAACTGTCCCATTCACTCACTCCATGCTTCCTTCTTTTCTTGACCCTGGACCTGCTGTGAACTGTAAGGTCCCAGGACTTGTCCCCTGCACACAGTGCAACACTTCTAACAGACATGGCTGTGCAGGGTGATTGCCCAAACTCCGGGACGCACTATAGCAGTGTGGAGGGGTGGTGGTGGAACGTGTAAATGTGAGTTCCTTCAAACATCAGGAGTAGGGTTCATCAGGAAGGGTTGTGAAGGGCTTGGGAGGTGAGGCCAAGGTGCAATGCTCAGAAGTTTTCACAGTGATCTTTATTTTTATATACATTGATGAACCTCATTGCTCTCCCACAACTAGCTCCCTCCCATCACTCCGCGGCTATTCCACGCCTGGCCTCCATGTTGCCTGCTGCAGCTGCCTGCCATCCATGGTGTTATCTAGATGGGGATGACCATCTAGGAACAGGCAACTCAAACGGCAGACTAGAGGATGACCTCCTCAGGAGAACGTTGCTATCTCCGGTGGAGAGTGTGCTGGACCTGATGGGTTTCGCATTGGATGAGCCCCAGGTACTAGGAGAGGAGCATGGCTAAAATCTGTTACCTATGAATTCATAGCATCTTAACATTACCGCACTCATTCATATTAGTGTTGTTCCTGCAGGGACTGACATACGGGCAAAAAGACACATTCTCAAACATTCGTAATGAACGGTGTCTCTGTAGGTACTAGCTCAGCTGGTAGAGCTGCTGCAGCACAGCACCAGAGACCACGGTTCGATCCTGACCTCGGGTGCTGTCAGTGTGGAGTCTGCATGTTCTCCCTATGACCGCATGGATTTCTTCCAGGTGCTCTGGTTTCCTTTTGCATGTGGGTATGGAGCTTAATTGGCCTCTTGTAAATTTCCCCTAGTGCATAGATCAGGAAGTGGAATAACATAGAATTAGTGTGAATGGATGATCGCTGGTCAGCATCGTCAGGGAGAGTCAAAGGACTTATTTTCATCTCATAGCTCGAAACTGGACTATCGCTGTATCTCAAAAGTAAACTAGACTAAACTAAACTAAACATTAGCCAAACATTTAAATTAATACCTTAATCATGTGCTAGACAATGGCTCCAGCTCAGTCAAAGTTTCAGGGATTGCAGCGAGTCCATACATCAGTGCCTTGTTTGCAATCAAGCTCACCACTTTGAGGGCACTGTAGCATACCCTGAGTCATTGATCAACACATACCTTCATGAACATATAATCCAACTGGAGCTTATTTAATACTGGAACTATCCCTGCACTTATATTCAGATATTATTCGAGTACAAATATTACAAGAAATAGGTAAGGATGCAAAGTGATAATTCTTATTACAGTTGCACCTTGGATTGATGATCAAAGCATGTAATCAGGCATTTATGGATAATCTTAGATCCTCAAAACTGATTTCAGCCTTCACTGAAAACTCTGAGGTTCAGCAGTGACAGCTGTTCCAGGGTCTTTAGCTTCAGCGTGAGCTTATTCCAATGACACAAAAAACAAATGATTCCTTCAAATATCAATACGAGAAGACGCAGGCTACAGGATATTGCAAGTGTTCTCTTGGTAGCCATGATGCATGTTTGACGATGAACTAGGATAGTTGTGGTTGAATATTGCTGTAGAACCACCTCATAAGGTCATGTGATAGGAGCAGAATTTGGTCATCCGGCCCATCAAGTCTACACCGACATTCAATCATGGCTGATCTCTCCCCTTCCTAATCCCATTCTTCCCATAACTCCGGACACCCGTGCTAACATTTTTTGATTGATTGAAAGATAGCATGGAAACAGGCCTTCAGTCCACCAAATCCACACTGACCATCGATCACCATTCACATTAGTTCTATGTTATTTCACTTTTGCATTAACTCCCTGCACTGCAGGGGCAATTTACAAAGACCAATTAACCTACAAACCCGCACGTCTTTGGGATGTGGGAAGAAATCCACACGATCAAAAGGAGAACGTGCAAACTCCACACAGAGAGCAGTGAAGGTCAGGATCAAATCAGGGTCTCTGGCACTGTGAGTCATTAGCTCTATTAGCTGACACCATTCTGCCGTCCATATTCCTTTTCCTCCAAGGGTCCTCGCACAGAGGCAGTGAGTGAGCCTTACACCATAGCCTATGGTCCCAGTGGAGATGCCGAAGTTATCTCAGAGCAGGAGAAGATACTATCTACTGCAGTGGGGGGAGCATCAATTGCACCAGGGAGCCTGTCCTCACAGAGCTCCGGCTCAGAATCAGATTCAGACTGATGAAGGGTCCCGGCCAGAAACGTCACCCATTCCTTCTATCCAGAGATACTGCCTGTCCCGCTGAGTTACTCCAGCATTTTTTGTCTATCTTCATTGTAAACCAGCATTCGCAGTTCCTTCCGACACTTTAGGGAGGCATTTAAGAGGGCCTGGAGATGCTCGGAGCAGTGTATCCTGCTGACTTCTGGCTTCACGGGGAAGTCCGTATTCTCTCAGGAGCTGGTGCAGAGATGTTGAGAACCCCTTCTCCATCTTGGAAGTGACTTGTTTGTTCTACTGTGCCAGGAAATGCCAATCCCAGGGAAAGATTTTGGCTCCTGAAGCCGGTTTCCTCCTCCCCTGAAGCAATGAGCCAGCCCTCCAGAGCGGCTCCGACTCTGTCCCCAGCCGGAGGATCCCAGGGGCAGCAGATGGCTATTGTGCAGGGCATCAGCACAGCCACAGGGGAGCCATGACCCAGCATCTGCTTGCCAGCCTGGGCAGTGCTCTGCACAGTTGAAATGAACCTTCAATAAATGCTTGAAGGGAAGAAACTTGCAGAGCGCTGAGGAATACATTCTGAAGTGATATGAGCAGAATTAGGCCATTCAGCCCATCAAGTCAATTCCACCATTCAATCATGGCTGATCTACCTCTCCCACTTAACCCCATTCTCTTGCCTTCTCCCCATATAGGCAATAGGTGCAGGAGTCGGCTATTCGGCCCGTCGACCCAGCACTGCCATTCACTGTGATCATGGCTGATCATCCACAATCAGTACCCTGTTCCTGCCTTCTCACTATATCCCCTGACTCTGCCATCTTTAAGAGCTCTATCTAACTCTCTCTTGAAAGCATCCAGAGAATTGGCCTCCACTGCCTTCTGAGGCAGCGAATTTCACAGATTCACAACTCTCTAGGTGAAAAGGTTTTTCCTCATATCCGTTCTAAATGGCTTACCCCTTATTCTTAAACTGTGGCGCTTGGTTCTGGACTCCCCCAACATTGGGAACATGTTTCCTGCCTCGAGTGTGTCCAATCCCTTAATGATCTTATATGTTTCAATGAGATATCCTCTCATCCTTCTAAATTCCAGAGTATACAAGCACAGCCACTCCATTTTATCCACATATGACAGTCCTGCCATCCCAGGAATTAACCTGACAATGGAGATTGGAGTTAAATGAAGGGATGGAGTAATTGCACAAATTTTCCAATCGGTAGGTGCAAGTAGGATGGACAACATGGGCTCCTTCCACCATGCATCATTTCATGATTCTCTGAAACTAGTGACCAAATGTCAAGAGGACTTCAGTTCTTCATGAGCAAAATACTGAAGGCAGAAATGTGCAGAGTACTCAGATCCTAATCTTTGCTCAGATCAGCCGGCATCTGTGGAGACGGAAACAAACTAAGATAAGGAATTGAGCACAGGAAGGGGAAACACAGGAATAGCCATGGAGTAATGGCGCTGTCAGCACGGAAACAAACCCTTCGGTCCAACCTGTTCGTACCGACCAAGTTGCCCAACTGAGCTAGTCCCACACGCCTGCACAGGCCCATTACCCTCCACACATTTCCTCGCCATGATCCTACATGTGATCATGGGGTCCTACTGTTAAAGTTTCAGTTTGAAGATTTTTCATTAGAATTAGTGCTCTGATGAAAGATTTTCAGTCTTTGTTATCAACTCCTTTGCTGCCTACACATTTGCTCCTGAATATGTTTGAGTATTTTCAGCACTTTGTTTTGTTGCTAGCTGTAAATTGGGTTGGTTTGTTCTGTAGTGAAAGGCAGTAAATAAATGAAAGACAGTTTCATTTTTTCCTCTTTTTCTTTTCTCTTTTCATCAAGGAGAGAAAAACAAGTCTAGCCAAGGAAATAATTAGGACTCCAGTTGCTTTAAATTATTATGTAGCGATAGATTTGCCCAGAAGCTTTGCATTAGTAAAAATATGCACATATCATTCATTTGGAGTTGGGTAGTCACAGACATCATGCAGATGAGGCGGGTTGAGATCTTTCACTAAGCTGAACAGCTGCTGCTTAATTTTTACCAAACGATCTAGTGTTATGGTCATTCACCTACAACATTAGGAGCTTTGTGATATTTGGAAACTTAAAATGGATAAACAGCAATTATTGCACAGAATGAAAGTATAATCTATTTTATTTATTCCCTCTGAAGTTTCCTCACTAAAAAGAGTATGTTTACTCTGCCAACGATTTTCATGTAAGAATTTGAAATATTAATGATACATCAGCGCACTGAAATTCCAGCATCCCAGGACAAATGAGGCTTTTATGATTTCAGACAAAATCTGTATCTGCCTGATTTCTGCTCCTTTGCAATTTCTTAAGAAAAATGACAGTCTCGGAACGGTTATTTACCCTGTCTAACCATGTTATTGGGATTCACATTGGGACAATTCTGAGGCATTCTCAATGAATTTTGCCTCAAGCCCCCTGATTGTCCCAGCTGAGGCCAATTGTAAACTTATGAATGATCCAGCATTAAAGTAAAGAGTTGCCATTCAATCCCAAAGAGTTTGTCTGTTGTATAAATGGTAAAAATCTTGCTGCCTTTCACTTGAAGCATTGGACTCTTTTTTTTTAGTGTACCAGAGTGTTACTGTATGGTCTTATAGTTTAGTTTAGTTTAGAGATACAGCAGGGAAACAGGCCCTTTGGCCCACCAAGTCCGTGCCAACCAGCGATCGCCGCACATTAACATTATCCTAACACACCAGGGACGATTAACAATTTTACCAAAGTCAATTAACCTACAAACCTGTATATCTTTGGAGTGCAGGAGGAAACCAGAACACCCGGAGAAAAACCCATGCGTGACAGGGGAACATATAGGTCAGGATCGAACCGGGGTCTCTGGCACAGTAAGGCAGCAACTGTACCACAGCGCCACCGTGCCACCCTGTTGCAACTGATGGCAGATGTCAGCTATACTGACACAGATATCTAAATCAGATGTGTGAAAGGTTCCAGGGTTTGAAAGCGGTCAGCTATCTTGCAGAGAAACTGCTGGAAGACTTGAAGACTGAAGGGGACTAACGGGCCTTCAAGATTGGTTGCGGGAGCCGGGGCATAAAGCTGGGGCATAAAGGTGCACGGGCGAGGAGAGTGACGTTCAATCGCAGGTTGACCCACATGTCCAGGAGAAGGCTGCGGCCTGAGGCATGCGGCAGTCTGGTACTTGCCTGGAATGCACCGCTCATGGCACCAACGCATGGCGCCTCATGCACACTGGATCAGTAGAATATTCCTGTACTATTTGCTACTCAGTGATTTGCAATATTTGGGTATGGCAATACTCCACTGGACTGTTTGTAAGAAACTAATTTCATTGTGCGTTTGCACTTCGCATATGTGACAATATTTGCACTATTGAACCATCTTTAAATGGATGCCCAAAATGTCAAACCTACTGTTGGTGAATTACCTTGAACATAGAACTGTACAGCACAAGTTCAGGCCCATTGGCCCCAATGATACCAAATTAAACTAAACCCTTCTGCCTGCACATGATCGATATCCTTCCCTTTCCTGAATGTCCATGTGTCTCACTAAAGTCCTCTTAAATGCCACTGCTGTATCTTCCTCCACTACCACTCTTGACAGTGGTTCGGGGCGCAGACCACCCTCTGTGTAAAAAACTTGTCCCATATATTTTCTTTAAACTTTCCTCCATTCCCTTTAAACTATGCACTCTATTATTAGACATTTCCATTCTGGGGGAAACGTTCTGGTCATTTACCCTATCCATGCTTTCCATAATTTTATATAGAAACATAGAAACATAGAAATTTTTTCAGCCCTTCGCCTCCCCATCGATCATGCCATCCAACTCACTCCATACCCTCTGATACAAAAAATCACAAAAAATTTGTCTTAAAGGTTCCCCAACCTCCCCTCCTAGCGCCAGCATCCTGGTAAACCACTTCAGCACTCTCTCTAATTGTATCAAGCTGCAATATGACTTCCTGAGTCTTATACTCAATATCCCGACTGACGAAGGCAAGCATTTCATATCCGTTCCATTCCACCTTATCTGTTTTGTGGCTACTTTCAGGGAGCTGCAGACTTGGACCCAAGATCATTCTGTACATCAGTGCTGTTAGGATTCCTGCCATTAACTGTATACTTTTCCCTTATATTCGACCTACCGAAGTGCAACACTTCACATTTGCCTGGATTTCTTCGTCCAAATTAATAACTTAAATCAAGTCAAGTCGTGTTTATGGTCAAGAAAAAAATGAATGTCATATGCATAAATACAGTGAGCTACAAGTACATTGACGCAGACAGTGCCCAAAAACATAAATCATCAATAAATCACACATAAACTCTGCAAGACAGTTTAAAAAACTGCAAAGAAAAACATGCCAAAAACACAATTAGAAAAAAAAAATCAAGGTAGTGCAAATGGTGGTCCATAATGTTCCATTGCTGACGTAGGAATAAGTTTTGCAAAGGGGTCTGAAGAAGGCTCCTGACCCGAAACGTCTCAAATCCATGTTCTCCAGGGATGTTGCCTGACCCGCTGAGTTACTCCTGCACTTTATGTCTTTTTTTGTAAACTACAAAACTCTGCAGTTCCTTGTTTCTACACTAGGAAAAGGTGGAATTCAAGAACTTGATAGTTGGCAGAAAGTAGCTATCATTGAACCTGGTGGTGTGGGACTTCAGGCTTCTGTACCACAATGGTTGCAGTGAGAATAAGGCATGACCCAGATATTGGAACCCATCAGAGATCCCACCTTCTTGAAGCACCGCCTCATATGGATACTTTTGATGATGGGGAAGCGGTATCCATGATGGTTAGAATCTCCATATCAGGCCATAGAACATAGAACAGTAAAGCACAAGGTCAGGCCATCAGCCCACAATGTCTGTGCCGAGCATGATGCCAAGGCCAACTCTTACCTGCTGTTCCCAGGATGCAACCAATCAAGATACTTTCTACAGTACATATGTCTAAGGTAGAGTCATCGGTGACATGCCAAATCTCTTTCAACTTGTAATAAATTTGAGGTTCTGACATTCTCTTCGTGATGTTGGGCCAAGGACATGTCATCCAATGTGTTAACACCTGAGAATTTGATGCTGCTAATTCTCTCCACCACCAGTTCACCAATGAAAAATATTGCATGGTCTCCCAACTTCCCCTTACTGAAGTTGATGATTAATTTTTTTCCTGCTGTATCCTTTTATAGCCTTCCCTATCTGCAGCTCCCCTGTGACTACGAGTTTTCTCCGGGTGCTCCGATTTTCTTCCACATTTCAAAGACGTGCATGTTTGTAGGTTAATTAGCTACTGTAAATTATCTCTGGTGTGTAGGATAGAACTAGTGTATGGATGATCGTTGGTTGGCGCAGACTCGGTGGGCTAAGAGCCTGTTTCCATTCTGTATCTCTAAGTCTATTGATCTCTGTGGAATACCACTGGTCACAGACCTCCAGCCAGAATGACACCTTTCCACCACTACCCTCAGTCTTGTATGGGTAAGTCAGTTCTGAATCCAAACTACCAAGTCATTGTGGGTCCTATGCTTAAGAAGGAACGGCAGATCCTGGAAAAATCGAAGGTAGACAAAAGTGCTGGAGAAACTCAGCGGGTAAGACAGCTTCTATGGAGCGAAGGAATAGGTGACATTTCGGGCCGAGACCCTTCTTCAGACTGATGTGGGGGTGGGGAGAAGAAAGGAAGAGGCGGAGACAGTGGACTGTGGGAGAGCTGGGAAGGGGAGGGGAAAGAGGGAGAAAACAAGGACGACCTGAAATTGGAGAAGTCAATGTTCATACCGCTGGGGTGTAAACTACCCAAGCAAATTATGAGGTGCTGCTCCTCCAATTTATTGGCGGGACTCACTCTGGCCATGGAGGAGGCTCAGGACAGAAAGGTTGTATTCAGAATGGGAGGGGGAGTTGAAGTGCTGAGCCACCGGGAGATCAGGTTGGTTATTGTGAACTGAGCGGAGGTGTTCCTATAACAGTGCTGATCTTCTGGATCAGCCTCGTGTGCGGGACCTTGTCAAATGCCTTACTAAAGTCCTTGTAGACAAGATTTGTTGCCTTGCCCTCATCAGTCACTTTCCTCATTGTACAAAGTTGACCTGACTATGCTCCCTAATTAATCAATTCTCTTCCAAATGCAAATCCTATCCCTAATAATAATCTCCAAAATCTTCTCTAGCACTGACATGAGGCCTACAGGCCTGTAGTTTTATGGATTCTCCCTATTTCCCTTCTTAATCAAAGAAACAACATTAGCCATTTCCTAGTCCTTTGGAACTTCGCTTGGGACTAGAGAGGGTGTAAAGATCTCCATAAACTGGGATGTTTTTTTGCTTTTATTCAGAATTACAGATTTTGGAGGGTTTTGTGTTAATATTACTTTCTGTTGTGATTTTCAAGAATAAAATTAAGACTCGGCGCATTCTGGATGGAAGATAAGGCTGTTACTAAAATATTCTGGTCTCTATGGATACACTTTACCACTGCCAAGAATAATTTGCAATGAATAATTTCAGTGTATGAGGAATTATAGGAACAAATACAATCACATCACTATTCTGATACCATTAATTTAGGCGATGTACAGCTAACTCGATATGGTGCGTCCAGGATTTCATTATATTTACGTCAAACTATATTGGTCTTATTTATGCTTTTGAAAGAGATTGATACATAAAAATAAATACACCCTATTTCAACATGCATCTCAAAAATAACTGGAGCATTGTTAAAAAAAGACTGAGAATCCATTCCAGCTGAAACATTGGTAATCATTTACAGTATATAGTGTGATTTATAACATGCACATTCATCAGATATGTCACTGTTAATACTGCCCTAGTTGTTATACTTAGTTGAGTAACTGACTTATTTTTACATTCCAGCAGTGGAGACATTCAGCTACTCATGCAGTTAAAACCTGGGGATTTATTTTTCAATGCCATTTATTGGCTTTTCATCTCTATCCCTTGATGAGCTAATCTATCAACATTTTATTGATCTAGGTCTTGAACATTTCTATTATCCATCTGGAGGAGAGAGTTAAGTTTTCCACTACACTTTGAGCGCAAACATGTTTGTCTTGTTTCACCCCTCTATGTCCTAGCTTTGAACTTTAAAAAAATATATATTTTATAGAAGCAATTGTACAGGAATAAGACAATTGACATGACAGTTATACAATTATTGTATAGCTCCATTTTTAACATTGAAACCTAAATTTTTTTAAATTAAAAAAAGAGAAAAAAGGAGAGAACAAAGAAAAAGAAGGAAAATAAAAGAAAGAAATGAAAAGACCCCTAAACTTTTCAAATTTTAGTAGATTTTCAAAGTCTACAGAGAGATTTGGGCCATATGGAAAAGTGGGCTGAAAGATGGCAGATGGAGTTTAATGCTGATGTGTGAACTGCTACATCCTGGCAGGACAAATCAAAATAGGACGTACATGGTAAATTGTAGGGAATTGAAGAATGCTGTGGAACAGAGAGATCTAGGAATAACTGTGCATAGTTCCCTGAAGGTGGAATCGCATGTAGATGGGGTGATAAAGAAAGCCTTTGGTGTGCTGGCCTTTATAAATCAGAGCATTGAATATAGGAGTAGGGAAGTAATGTTAAAATTGTACAAGGCATTGGTAAGACCAATTCTGGAGTATGGTGTACAATTTTGGTCTCCTAATTATAGGAAGGATGTCAACAAAATAGAGAGAGTACAGAGGAGATTTACTAGAATGTTGCCTGGGTTCCAGCAACTATGTTACAGAGAAAGGTTGAACAAGTTAGGTCTTTATTCTTTGGAGCGCAGAAGGTTAAGGGGGGACTTGATTGAAGTATTTAAAATGATGAAAGGGATAGACAGAGTTGACGTGGATAAGCTTTTCCCATTGAGGGTAGGGAAGATTCAAACAAGAGGCATGACATGCAAATTAAGGGACGGAAGTTTAGGGGTAACGTGAGGGGGAACTTCTTTACTCAGAGGGTGGTGGCTGTGTGGAATGAGCTTCCAGCAGAAGTGGTGGAGGCAGGATCGATTTTAACATTTAAAAGTAAAGTGGATAGGTATATGGACGTGAAGGGAATGGAGGGGTATGGTCTGAGTGCAGGTAGATGGGACTAGGGGAAAACAAATGGTCGGCACGGACTGGAAGGTCCGAGAGGGCCTGTTTCCGTGCTGTAATTGTTATATGGTTATATGGTTAAACTACCAAAGAAGTGCAAGAGGAAAGAAGAGAAATAAGAAAAAGGAAGATGGAGATATACATTCCCCCACCACTACCCCCCACCCATCCCTAGCATCGGTTTTAAATTTGTGTTTAACCATTCTGCTGTTGCAGAAATTCAGTGAAAGGCGACCATGTTTTGAGAAATCTATCTGCTTTTTCAGCCAAAACTAGCCTAATGTTTTCTAAATGTAGTGTCTCGGACATGTCAGAAATCCACATCGTCACTGTGGGAACTGTTGTCTTTTTCCATAATTTGAGTATGAGCTTTTTCACAGTTATTAGGCCGTAGTCAAGGAAACGTCTTTGAAAAATCATTAGCTTAGAACAGGCCTCTGACATACCGAATGCGATCAGTTTTATATCTGGTTCCAGTTTAATTTTAAGTATTTTAGAGAAGATATCAAATATTCCCCTCCAGAAGTTTTGTGTCTTTATTCAGGAAGCAAAAGAATGGATTAAAGTCGCTTCTTGGAGGTGGCATTTATTTCAAATAGGGGAGAGTTGGAAAGATCTTATTCAATTTAGTCTTTGAATTGTAAAGTTTATGCAGTATTTTAAATTGTATCAGGGAGTGCCTGACATTGAGAGAGCAGTAATGTATGTACAGTAGGCTTTCCTCCCAGATATCCTTTGAAATTGATGAACCCAACTCGTCTTCCCATGCTCACCTATACATCTCAGAAGATGAGGTATGCACAATTAAAAGAGTGTTATGAATGTAGGATATTAACTTGCTTGTGTCGGCATGTCTATTCATACACTCATCTAGTATATCTGGGCCCATAAAATGACAGTCTTGTGTATATGTTTTCACATAATCTCGGATTTGAAGATATCTAAAAAGATTGCTGGCTTTCAAATGATATTTCTCCTGTAGTTCTTGAAATGAGAGGAAAATCCCCTTCTCGTAGAGATCTCCCACCGTTTTAATTCCTGAGTTTTTCCATTATGTAAATGCCTTATCTAAAGTAGCTGGTTTAAACGAGGGATTGTTAGCGATTGATAGAAGAAGAGAGAAATTTCTCAGTTCGAGACCTAATTTCAACTGCTTCCAAATACGTAGGGTACTGTGTATAATCGGATTCTGCTCATACGTTAATTTATTCAGATGTATTGGAGAAAGAAGAATCGCGCCTATATTAAATGGCAAACAATCTTCCCTCTCCATTTTTAACCAGTTTACCTGTTGACATGTGTCATCCATCCAGTATATTATGTTTTTAATATTAGTCGCCCAGTAATAGAAAAGGAAATTAGGAAGTGCTACTCCTCCATTTTCTTTAGATTTACACAAATGGCATTTGTGTATTGTGTGGGTTTTGTAGTCCCAAATGAAATATGTGATAATAGTCAATTTTCTTTTAAACTTTAATCGGATATATCGGTATTGATTGAATTAAATATAGGAGTTGTGTAAGGAAGATCATCTTTATGGCATTTACTCAACCTATCAGGGAAATAGAGAGTGTTTTCCAGAATTGAATGTGGACATTTAATTTAGTAATTAATGGTAGGAAATTTGTTTGAAATAGAAAGGTGTATTTTCTAGTCACGTAAACTCCAAAGTATCTAAATTTTTCAGTAACATTCTAAAGGGAATTTTTTGTAGTTGTGAGGGGTCTTGAGCTTTTATTGGCATAATTTTACTTTTATTCCAGTTTATTCTATACCCTGAAAAGACACCAAATTGTTCTATAAGGTTTAATACATTTGGGATGCTAACTTGGGAGTTGGTGATGTATAAAATTATATCGTCTGCATATAACAAAATCTTGTTATTGGTATGTTTAGTGTTGTATCCATGAATACCCAAAGGTACTCTGATGCTTTCTGCTAAAGGTTCTATGGCTAAGGCAAATAACATTGGTGAAAGGGCACATCATTGTCTATCACCCCTGGATAAATGACATTTAGGTGACAGAAATTGATTTGTCAGTATTCTGGCTGTCCGGTTGTTATATAACAGCTTCACCCATGAAATGAAGTTTTCTCCTAATTGGAATTTTTCCAACACTGTAAAGAGATAGGCCCATTCTACTTGGTCAAAAGCTTTTTCAGCGTCTAAAGAAATAATTGTTAAGTCTTCATTTATTGTTACAAGCATCTCAAATTATAAAACAAATGTCACTTAGGTATAAACCCAGTTTGGTCTGGGTGAATTAATTTACTGATGTACAGACTTTGCCTTCTTGCCTAAGTCTTGGCGAATATTTTCTGATCTGTATTTAGAAGAGCTATTGCCCTATATGATCCAGGCTCTTCAAGATTTTTATCTTTTTTAGGTATCAATGTAATGGTTGATTCAGCAAGGGTTTGTGGTAAGGTCTGTTCTTTAAAAGCATGTATATAAAGGGCACGTAAACGTGGGGAAATTAAACCATTTAATTTTTTGTAGAATTCATTACTAAACCCATCTGGACCTGGCTTTTTCCCACTTTTCAGTGATTTGATAGTCTCTTCAATATCTTTTATTGTAATCTCAGCACCTAATTCTTCTCGTTCCTCCTGATTAAGTGATGGGAGATTGCAATTTTCAAGAAAATTTTTGATTTTTACAGAGTCGGCTGATGTTTTTGATGGATATAGATTATGATATAATTTTAGGAATCTTTCATTAATGTCTTTGGGAAATGTGAGCAGCTCTCCTTTCTTCTGATCTAGTTTTTTTGAATAGTATGATCTTTTTCCGTTTTTCTCAGTTGGCGTGCCAGAGGTTTGTGTGGTTTATCACCAAATTCGATTTTATTTTTGCTTAGTATATTGAAATATCTTAATAACTTTTGCAGAGATGATCTGATTTAATTTAAATTTTAATGCTGCTATCTTATTATGTTTAGCAGTAGTTGGATCAATCACATTTTCTGAGTCAAGCTGTTTAATCTGTTTTTCTAATTCCAATTGTTGCGACCTGGTTTTTTTAAATTTTGAAAAGCTTGGTACGAGATAATGCAGCCTCAGATAAAGGCCTTGAAAGACTCCCACAATAATGAAGCCGAGATACCGGGTGTGTCGTTTGTCTCATAGAATAACAACAACTTGGCTCAGTTAGTATTTGTGGATAAAATCTCCAAAACGTTTTTTTATTATACATTCCTTCTAGTTTTAAGGTGAAGGTTAATGGACAATTGTCAGAAATGATGTTATTATGGTATTTGGGATTGAAGGTAAAATGGATAAGTTTTGCATCCACCAGAAAATATTCAATTTGTGTATACATTTTGTGAATAAAAAGAGTATTCTCTTCCGGATGGGTTGGCGATCCTCCATACATCCGTTATGTTTATGTTTTTTATGTCGGTATTTAAAAGCTTTGAACTTAATTTGACAATTCTACCTCCTAAGGAAGGTATTTCTCTGTAAATACTTTTATCCAATCCATTTTTCATTTTAAACATCCCCTCATTTAACCTAACTCAAGGGAGTGCAAACAACTTTTATACTAACTGTCTTCATATCGTAACCTTTTAAGCCCAGCATCATCCTAATTGATTCATGCTGTACGCCCTCTGATCCACCATGTCCTTCCAGGGATCCTTCATGTAGAGGACGAAACGTTAATACATTTTGTCACATTATACCATTGAAATAATAGCATTTATTATTTGTCACCTATCTTTCACCTCGCTGTCAGTTACCTGCATCAGAATTCAATTAACTGCACCTTAATTTAAGTTGATAGCTTTTTGAAAATGCTCTTTGTCAATCCTCTGGAAATCCACAAAGACAACAGTTCTCTGCCCATCAATGACCTGCTCCCAAATTTCAACCCGGTTAGTTAGTCCTGATCCATTCTTCATAAAACATGGAGATGCAAGGAACTGCAGTTGTTGGTTTATAAAGAAAGAAACACAAAGTGCTGGATTAACTCAGCAAGTCAGACAATATCCCTGGAGAGAGCATGGATAGTTGATGTTTTGGGTCAGGACTCAAAATGTCACCTATGCATGTTCTGCAGAGACACTGCCTGACGTGCTGAGCTAATCTAGCACTTTGTGTCTTTTTATCTTCATAAATCAGACAAGTCTCAGTGGGCCATGCGGCTGCACTCACAAGACCGGATGGACCATGACCTGACCCTACCAAGCTGGCCTCTGCTCGTCATCCGAAGAAAATAGACCAGAGAAAAGGGAGCTGCTATCACAAATTTTATATGGGACTAAAAATCCCATAGAATTGTGGACTAACACTCCCCAATTTTTTGTATTATTATTGGGCAGTAAATGTCAAAAATGTAATTCACCTGTTGGACAATTCTGCCCAACGGGTGGATTGGATAGTAATGGAGAGAGAGGATTGTTCCCCTTTTAATATAGGAGTGATCCTTCTCTCACCAATAAAACTGAATAATACAATATACAAGAAAAATCCAATTATTCATAGTACTATTAGAATTTAGAAACAAATGAAATTAACTCTCAAATTAAGAAACCTATCGCTTCTCTCTCCTATAGTTAATAATCCGCCGTTTAAACCATCCATTATTGATAAATCATTTACCCATTGGGAAAGAATAGCAATTAAAATGCTTGGAGACATGTATGAAACGGGAATTTTTTTATCATTCCAACAACTCCAACTCAAATACAACCTGAGAAGTAATCAATATTTTAAATATCTTCAAATTCTGATTATTTGAAAAAACATACACAAGAATACCAAACTTTGACTCCAGACCTATTAGATGAAGCTATGAACAGAAAGGCGGACTCAATTAACTTAATATCATACTTGTATAATGTCATCCTAAATATAGAAATACCATCATCTGATAGAATTAGAAGAGATTGGGAACAAGAACTATCTATAAAAATCTTGAAAGAGAGGTGGGATAAATACTTGCTATATGTGCATAAATGCTCGATCAATGTAAGATATATCTTAATCCAATTCAAAATTCTACATAGATTATATTATTCGAAAACGAAACTAAATAAAATCTTTCCAAATGTTTCCCCTATTTGTGATAAATGTTTATCTCAAATTGCAACAATAGCACATTCCTTTGTTTTTTGCATAAAAATCCAAATATTTTGGAATTAAATTTTTGAAATTTTTACAAAATTATTTAAAGTAAAATTGAAACCCAACGCAGAATTGATTATTTTTGGAACAATGGAAGTCGGCTTTGAGCTGACTTTGTTCCAAAAGAGTTTCCTTAATTATGGCTTAATAACGGCAAAAAAACGTATACTTAAATTTTGGGAAAATGCACCCACACCAACGTTAAAAATGTGGATTTCAAATATGTCCGAAATGTTACACCTCGAAGACATGAGATTCGTCCTAGCAGGCAAATCAGACCAATTCTTAAAAATTTGGTCTCCATTTATCGACTTATTACAAGCATAAGGTGCAACATAACTCTGGAAATAAACTGTTTCAGGACCTGGTGAGGGGTGTGTAAAGATATGAAGCAGGTACATCCCTTTTATCTTATTTTCTTTATATTTTCCTTTTTTAATTTTTATTTTTATTTCTTTTACTCTTTCTCGTGCTCTACGTCTTTATGGGCTCTTTCTTTCCACTTTATCACGTACAATTAATATCACTATCTTATCTAACTTTCTCTATTTCCCTTTTTCTTCTTTCTGTTACTTTTCTATTATTAAAGTTTAAAACAAGAAGTGGTACATGAAATGTATTGTGTTATTTTTGGTTTATACTATTACTTCTAATAAAAAAATATTTTATAAATAAATCAAGAAAAGGGAGCTGCGAAGATGGACAGAGGAGCTAGTCCGGTAGAAGAGTGAACCAGCATCTGGCCTTCTGCGCCCTCAAGGTCGGCTGCGGGAGGCACCCTCCCAGGCACAAAGGTGGATGGATGAGGAGAGGGACGCTGGCTCACTGGACGATCCAGACGACGAAGGAAGGCAACGGCTGGAGGCCCTGCAGCAACCAGGGACTCGCCTGGATCGCGTACCACTCATAAGACCAAGCGCCAGGACTGGACTTTGAAAATGGTGCCAAAACCTGCCGATTCTTGCATTCAGTCTCACTGTACTATTTCGGTACACATCGTGGATTATGCTTAGGTACGGCAATACTTCACTGAACTACGCAAAAAAATAATAATTTTCCAGTGTGACAATAAAGCACCATGACTTATTTGAGACCTTTGACTTTCACCTTGTGTGGAACCTTCTTGAAGACAAGCGGTTAATTGGAAATGTTGTTAAAACTTAGCAAATTAAAATTACCAGTCTGATGTTGAGAGATATTCACCGGAACAAGGTATTGTGTTACAGAATAGAACAGGTAAATGGAATTGAGATTCATTGCCGCTACGATTTAATTGAAAAGTGACAGTAGACAGCCTGTTGCTCTCCTGTGTATCCCAGTGCTCTTTCCCCATTGTTTTTTAGATTAACAAGCCCAATTCCCTTCAACTGAATCTGTATCATCTGCCTTCTCCGATGGTACCATCTGGATCACATAATAAAGGTATTCCTTTATTAAAATGTCATCTCCCTTGTTCCCAATTACTATCGTGCATTTCCCTCCACGTTCCCTCTTAAATTGAGTGACATTTTCAATTTTTCACTTCATACACAACATTTCTATATCAAGTTGTTCAGAAAGTTGTGACAAAGGTATCTGCTATTCCTTCACTGATTTCTTTTCATACCCTACACTGGAAAAAACATCAAACCTTGGAATGTTTTAACTCGTCTCCCTTTGTATTATCTTACATATATTAAATCAAATAGATTCTTACTAAGTTTGTACTTCTGGTATGTTGTCCTCAACAGTAAGAAAAAATGTAATATATGAATTTACAAATATGTGATTTTCTTATAATCTTTATTTATACTCATCAATCAGCTCACAATCCTCCTTAACTGTCTCCTTCTCGTTACATGGTTGTGCATTTTCACTGTGACCTGTTATGTAAACCTTTTCATCTAGTTTGATGCTGCCTCTTCCCTCATTTGTTGTTTGACTGAAAAATTGCAGCTTCCACATTTAGGCCATTAGAGACCGGTTTTGTATTTTAGCAAAAAACTACTTAGAATATTTTCCATTGTTGTAGATTGGTTGTAGATATCCATTAGCATATTTGAATTTGACTTTAATCAAAAGACAAAACAAAGTCTCACAAATAGCAATGGGATAAATGGATGACAGTGGAGCAAAATGGCAGGTATTTCTAGGAATATTACAGAAGGTGCAGGATCAGTTCATTCCTAGGAAGAGAGATTCCAAGGGGAGAAAAGGGCGACCATGGCTGACAAGGGACATCAGTGACAGTATAAAAATTAAAGCGAAGAAGTACAACGTAGCAAAGATGAGCGGGAAGCAAGAGGATTGGGTAATGTTAAAGAACAACAGAAGATAACCAAAAAGACAATACGGGGAGAAAAGATAACCAAAAAGACAATACGGGTACGAAGGTAAGCTAGCTAAGAATATAAAGCAGGATAGTAAAAGCTTCTTTAGGTATGTGAAGAGGAAAAAATTAGTTAAGACCAAAGTTGGATCCTTGAAGACCGAAAAAGGTGAATTTATTATGGGGAACAAGGAAACGGCAGAGGAGTTGAACAGGTACTATGGATCTGTCTTCACTAAGGAGGACACAAACAATCTTCCTGATACAGTAGTGGCCAGAAGATCTGGGGTGATGGAGGAACTGAAGGAAATCCACATTAGGCAGGAAATGGTGTTGGACAGACTGATGGGACTGAAGGCTGATAAATCCCCAGGGCCTGATGGTCTGTATCCCAGGGTACTTAAGGAAGTGGCTCTAGAAATCATGGATGCATTGGTGATAATTTCCCAATGTGCTATAGACTCAGGATCAGTTCCTGTGGATTGGAGGGTAGCTAATGTTATCCCACTTTTTAGGAAAGGCGGGAGAGAGAAAACAGGGAATTATAGACCAGTTAGCCTGACATCGGTGGTGGGGAAGAAGCTGGAGTCAATTATAAAAGATGAAATAGCCGAACATTTGGATAGCAGTTACAGGATCGGTCCAAGTCAGCATGGATTTGCAAAGGGGAAATCATGCTTGACTAATCTTCTGGAATTTTTTGAAGATGTAACTAGGAAAATGGACAAATGAGAGCCAATGGATGTACTGTACCTGGACTTTCAGAAAGCATTTGATAAGGTCCCACATAGGAGATTCGTGGGCAAAATTAGGGCACATGGTATTGGGGGTAGAGTGCTGACATGGATAGAGAATTGGTTGGCTGATAGGAAACAAAGAGTAGGGATTAACGGCTCCCTTTCAGAATGGCAGGCAGTGACTAGTGGGGTACCGCAAGGCTCGGTGCTGAGACTGCAGCTATTTACAATATACATCAATGATTTGGATGAGGGGAATCAAAGTAACATTAGCAAATTTGCAGATGAAACAAAGCTGGGTGGCAGTGTGAACTGTGAGGAGGATGCTATGAGAGTGCAGGGTGACAGGTTGGTGGAGTGGGCAGATGCATGGCAGATGAAGTTTAATGCGGATAAATGTGAGGTTATCCACTTTGGTAGCAAAAACAGGAAGGCAGATTACTATCTAAATGGCATCAAGTTGGGAAAAGGGGAAGTACAACGGGATCTGGGGGTCCTTGTTCATCAGTCGATGAAAGTAAGCATGCAGGTACAGCAGGCAGTGAAGAAAGCGAATGGCATGTTGGCCTTCATAACAAGAGGAGTTGAGTAGAGGAGCAAAGAGGTCCTTCTGCAGTTGTACAGGGCCCCAGTGAGACCACACCTGGAGTATTGTGTGCAGTTTTGGTCTCCAGGGTTTGTACACGCTAGAGGCAGGAAACATGTTCCCGATGTTGGGGGAGTCCAGAACCAGGGGCAATAGTTTAAGAATAAGGAGTAATCCATTTAGAGCGGAGATGAGGAAACACTTTTTCTCACAGAGTGTGGTGAGTCTGTGGAATTCTCTGCCCCAGAGGGCGGTGGAGGCAGGTTCTCTGGATGCTTTCAAGAGAGAGCTAGATAGGGCTCTGAAAAATAGCAGAGTCAGGGGATATGGGGAGAAGGCAGGAATGGGGTACTGATTGGGTATGATCAGCCATGATCACATTGAATGGCGGTGCTGGCTCGAAGGGTCGAAGGGCCTACTCCTGCACCTATTGTCTATTGTCTATTTTCTATTGTCTATTGTCTATTGTAATTGGTTTTAATCATGTTTGTTGGATAACTGTCATCTTATTCTTTTAAAGTGTTGTGACTTTCCTTACTTTCTCAGTCATCATTTCCAAAGTAATTCTGCACTGTTACTTATCAGTAAATCTCGCGTGATCTATCCCCTTGCCAGATCTAAGGCATTCTAGAAAATTATCCAAATTCATTCCAGTTCACTGAATTTTGCTACCATTTGAATGATAAAATCTCCCATTACAATGACATTTTGTTTCTTGTACATGTTCCTCGATTGTTCTATCAATTCAAAGTCCTCCCCGACTCTTACGCCAGCTGTCTTTCTGGAAATAATTCCAATCAGAGTTTTGAATCCTTTAAGTTCTTAGTCCTTAATAAGGAAAGTAATTTTTCCTTAATAATGAAGGTAATGTTGTTTAATCACCATTATTGAATTTCATCCTTTTCACTCCTGCAACTGCTTCTTATCTTGAGGCATTACCCCACCCTTTCAGGAGACTCTGCAGCATTGCATTATTATTTTCTAGTTTTCCATCTTATAGCCAATCTTATATCACTGCATCTTATCCTTAAGTTAAATTTGTAGTTCTTAATCATTTAAATAATGTTTTATTCTTAGTGCATTTCTTTTCAATTGCCCTCCATGTTGGTTATCTTTCATTTTTAAAAGGTACTAGACTAAGTGGGACCTAATAAAGCATTGCAGTTTCAAGCACAGGCAGCAGGCCAAACAACTCATGGCAATGTCATTTCATTTCATTTCATTTATAAGTTAGCATTGCACTTTTAAGCACAGGCAGGGCAGCTGGCCAAACAACTCATGACATTGTCATTAAGGGCTAACAAATCATTTATTGCAAGCACATTGCAGACTCACAGTTCAGTTGATTCAGAATGACAGTCGTGGCCTCTTCCTCGCGATCCACTGTGGTGTTTTAAATCCAGGCATCCGGGGTTTTATAGTCCTGCACCCCCGGAAGGGGCATTACCTTAATCGCGGTGATTGACAGGCGAGAGGACTAATCAGCTGATCTCAAGGTTTTTTTAAACATTCATAACTTTTTTATTTTTCATCAATGGGAAAATCCTCAGGGCTGGCTCAGCAGAGGAGGACTGCGAATAAGATGGCCAAAATCACAGCGATGGAGGGTAGTGTTTTTTCTAAAATCAATATACAGCGCAGATAGGAAGTGGTCAAGATGAGACTTTTAATTATATAGATATTACTTTGAATTCCTACAAGCCATTTCTGTGCCATAGTATTTCAAGGAAAGTATTCACACAGTACCTTTATAAATTCACCAAAGTGTGATACAGTATGAATACCAGTGCTTTAGATACATGAATACAGCTGTAATGTAGGGAAATGTGATAGCACAATTTTACATAGCAAGGTCTCACAATAGCTCTGAGATAAATGTTCAAGTGGACCCAACGTGCTGGAGTAACTCGGTGGGCCTGGCAGCATCTTTGGAGAATATGGATAGGTGACATTTTGGGTGGGAACTTCTTCAGAATGAAGCACAGGTCCTGACCCAAAATGTCACCTATCCATGTTCTCCTGAAATGCTGCCTGATTCGGTGAGTTACTCCAGCACTTTGTGCCCTTTTATTTGCGTGATATTCTTCTTGCAGGTTGGTTCATTTCCAACCCATGCCTGCATCTGACCTCCTGGTCTGCTGCAGACTTCAGCCCTGAGTAAGAGTTGATGCACATTTGTCTGGAAGGTTAGTGGGGCAAGATTTAATGGGAACCTGTGGGACAACCTTTGCACTCAGCGGGTGGAGGATATATGGAGCCAGGTGCCAGAGGAGGTAGTTAAACAAGTAATATAGAAGCATTTAAAATACATTTGGACAGCAACATGGTTAGGAAAAGTTTAGAGAGGTATGGGCCAAACTCGGCAAATGGGAATATCTTAGATGAGCTATTTTGATTAGCATGGATGAGTTGGGTCAAAGGGCCTATTTCAGTGTTGTGTGACTATGAAAAAAAACAGGATATGCTGGATACACCCAGCAGAGAAACAAGAGGCAAAATTGGTGAAGTGTCTTTGATGTTACCATTAACTCCATAGATCCTTACTGAGTGCTTCCAGCATTTTCTGCTTCGATTTAAGATTTTCACCCCTGTACTTGTTGATTTCCATGTCCTGAGCCAAGCAGCACTTTGCATCACACATCGACAAGATGTGAAGCCCACTCAATTCCAATGGAATCACCAACCTTGAGTAAAAAACTCAGTTCAACCAAGTGGTTTCTTCATTTTTCTTTTTGGGTCACAGAGTGATACAATGTGGAAACAGGCCCTTTATGCCAATGTTCCCACACTGTCCAACTTGTTCCAGCTACACTAGTCCCATTTGCCCACGTTTGGTCCATATCCCTCCAAATCTGTTGTATCGTTGGGATAGTCCCTGTCACAACTACCTCCTCTGGCAGCTTGTTCTATTCACCCACCACCCTTTGTGTGAGGAAGTTACCCCTCAGATTCCTTTTACATCTTTCCCCTTCACCTTAAACCTATGGTCCTCGATTCACCTACTATGGGCAAGAGACTCTGTGCATCTACCCGATCTATTCCTCTCATGATTTTATACACCTCTATAAGATCACCCCGCAACCTCCTACACTCCAAGGAATAGAGTCTTTATGTTTTTAATTATCTTTAAGTAAGTAAGTTTATTGGCCAAGTATTCACATACAAGGAATTGCCTTTATGCTCCGCCCACTAGTAACAATATGACATACAGTGACAGTTACGAATGATTCAGAAAACACTAAACATTAAATAATAATAAGACATAAATTTAACATTAAAGTTTTAAATTCATTTCTAGTAGCTAACAGTATTAAGTAAATTTTCATTTGAAAGTTTTTTGTAATTATTTCTCATACGTACTGAGAATTTTACCAGGTCTGAAATGTAAAACCACATTCGAGAAATCTCTTTGACTTTGAATGAATGCAAATTCCAGTTCCTTGAATGCCTCTGAAGCTCTTTGTCAGAAACCAATGCTGGGCTCTGATGACAATTAGAATTCTTATGGTCAGAATATTTTCACATCCAGCTGTAGGATATAATTAATTATTGACAGTTCCTCAGAACATTTATGTCCAGCATCCCTTCTGAAAATACGATACTTGTTTTCTTTTAATTAAGTACTGAGTGATTTTACACATAGTACCAGGGTGGTGGTTGTTTATGTCTTGCCTTAAGCATGGCACATCAGCAAAGCTTATCTAATAAAGCACCATCATCTGGATATTACAACGTTTTGTACTCTAATGCAGTTTTCTTGTCCTCTGCTACCACAGCAATGAAGAAACTCATTATTTATCAATCTGGCGACAAATAGTCTGACATTTTAATCCAACGTTTTCTAAAAGAGTATCAAGGGATGGCTTTTGGATGACTTTCTTGGATTACAATTTTGTTTTTTGAGTCTTTGTGCTGGCTTTTAATATCTTATATGTTGTACCAGTTTCTTAAATGCAGGAACCCGTACGTATGACAAAAAAACAAATATTGAAATTGGGACATCTTTGAAGAGGCTAATATTCATTGCCCATTTTCAATTGTGCCTGAGAAGGTGGTGATAAATCATCTTCTTGACCTTCTGTAATCTACCTGATGCTGTTTCTCCCCCAAATCTTTTAGTGTTGCTCCCATGAATAACAAACATGCTGTTAACACGATACTTTCATTGCAATGAAGTAGGTGTTGATTAAAATAACTGCAGAATTAACATTAATGCAAAATCTACTGAGTTTGTAAATTGCTCGTTTCTAAGCTTCCCCCCAGTCTAGTTTCAGTAAAAACACCGAATCAAACACTTGAAACAACTCAATTTTATTTTAACTAAAGCGCATTACAGTTCAACTACTGTACCTATCCCACCACGGGTTCGATCCCCGTATCTGCCTGTTCAAGCCCTCTAGGCCTCGCTCACACAGAGACACTCCAGAAGTTCACGCAGTCCCAAGCGCTCTCCCAGAAGATCGACCCTGGACCTGGTGGTAGCGGACTTTTATATGTCCCGGATCCTCGAGGTGCCGAACCACATGTGGATGGTCTCTTAATAACCCAATTACAAATATCGATTAACCCCATAGTTCCCTAACCCAATAATACAGCAGCGTAATACATTGTATTCTAAATTGATGTTGAAAGGAAGCCGACTTGGAGACATTTACCCTAATCTGCCAGAAACCCAGACGAGGCTCAATGCCTCATCCAATCAACACTTGGCAAAGCAGAACTCTGCAACATTATTTACAACTATTTACAAGGAGTATGTCTGGTTTGCAGCCATCCATTCCATTCTATGCATTTTGCACCAAATTGACGGGGTTTTCAGATAGTAAGTAAATTTTATTTATATAGCACGTTTAAATCAACTCGCATTGAAACCAAAGTGCATTACATAGAAGAATTAATTAAGTTTCCATACATCCATAGAATTTTTTTTTTTAATGACACAACACATTATAGAATTCAACATGAACATCCCCCCACAACAGAATCAAAATTTTCCACTGTGGGGAAAGGCATCATAAAGTTCAGTCCTCTTCCTCTGTGATCACCCGAGGTCGGGCCCTATTTGTGGCCTCCGCAGCCAGTCCGTTGTTTTCAGGCCCTCTTGCCGGGAAGATGGAACTCTGGCGTTGGGTGAACACTCCTCAGCGGCTTGGAAATGTCTGGAGCGGCCGCTCCCTCCCCGGAGACTGCGGCAACCGAAGTCCTCAGGCCGCGCCGGTTGGAGCTCCGACTCTGGCGATCTCGGATCCCAGGTTCCACGGTGTTTTAAATCCAGCACCGCACGCGGCTGGACGCTCCGCAGCCACAGCTCCTCGGGTGTTGGAGTCGGCGGTCACAGCACTCCGGAGTTTACCGCACGGCGACCCGGTAAGGCATCGCCCGCTCCGTGATGGTGTCCCAGCGCTGTGTCGCCGCCAAAGCTGTAGTCCCGGAGGAAAGAGTGGAGATGAAAGAGAAAAGAGGGATGAGATGGGAGATGAGTGTACACAGGGGGGAAAGGAGCAGAGTGACTGGATGGGGTGGGAGAAAGTGGAAGAAATGGGTGTGCACTGGAATGGATTGAAGAGCACACAGGGAATAAAGACCATGCAGGCTTCAATGTTCATACCGTTGGGTTGTAAGTTACCCAAGTGGAATTTGAGTTGGTGCCTCCGGTTTGTGTGTGGCCTCAATGTGAAATGGAGGAGGTTAGGGACAATAAAGTTGTCCTATGAATGGAAAGGGGAGTTAAAGGTTAGCATCTGTGAGAACCAGCCAGTATTGGCGAACAAAGCTCAAGTATTTAGCAAAATACCTAGTCCATGTTTTGCCGTGGTAAAGGCCACATCAGGAGCACCAAATGTAATAGATGAGGTTTGAAGAGATGCATGTGAACCTCTGTCTCACTTCTGTCTCACCTGAAAGGGCTGCCATGACCCCTGGATGGATGTGAGGAAGCAGGTATGGACAGTGTTATATCTGCTGCGGTTGCAGAGGAAAATATCTGGGGAGGGGGCAGGTTGGGTGGTAAGAGATAAGTGAACCAAGGAGTTGCGGAGGGAGTGGTCTCTAGAGAGTAGTAAGAGGTGGGGACGGAAAAATATGACAGGTTGTGAGCTCATGTTGAAGTTGGAAGAAACATCGGAGAATGATGTTTTGGATGCAGAGGCTGGTGGGGTGAATGATGTGGACCAGGGGAATTCTATCCACGGTCTATCTGGGTGGAGGGGGGGCAAGAGCAGAACTGTGGGGCAACAAGGAGACGCAGGTGAGGGATCCATCCACAACAGCAAAAGGGGGGGGGAGGGGGGAACCAGATTTACTGAAGAAAGAAGCTAAAGTGAGGCCATGCATAAACAGGAACAGCACCTCATATTTCGCTTGGGTAGCTCACAATCCAATGTTATGAACATTGAATTCTCCAATATCAAAATAATTTCCCCTACCCCCTCTTCCCTGTGTGCCCACACTATGATGTGCATCCATTTCACCCACGATCATCCACTATGATCCTTCCCTACGCTCATCTTCCATCCTTGAGTCTCTCATTTCTCTCTCATCCCTTCTCTTTCCCTTGCCCCTTTCACTTCTATCCCTCTCTCAGGATTTACATTTAATTCCTCCTCTTTGGTCTTTAAGTTCATAAAACATGAGCAAAATGAGGCTATTCGGCCCATTGAGTCTGCTCTGCCATTCAGTCATGGCTGATCTATCTTTTCCAATCCTATTCTACTGCCTTCATGGCATCAACTTGGCAATTATTCGACACCCTCTGGCCAAAAATAAGTCCTCATCTCCTTTCTTTCTTTTTTTTTTTTTTTTTTTTTAATTTTTTTATTATAGAAACAATATATACAGAGTACACTCTTATGCGGCATTAAAAATTATATAATATACAAAATTATATAATATTGATTATCAATTGATACTGTTTGTGTTATTTGTAATGTTATCCATTATACATTTCCTGGTTATTTATTTTGTATGATTGGGAGTGTATGTAGTATATTCCTAAAATAAGCAATATACTCATACTTCTCATACCACACATATTTCTTCTAATTACCAAATACAAATCCCCCCCCTAATATAACTACATAATACCCAATCTTAACCAAACTTCTATGATATTCATGATATTTTCATAATATTAAGAGTGTTTGTATTATTATTAACTTTATATTTCAAAATTATTATATAGTTGAAAATGCGCAATTTTATATAATTACAAATTTAAAGACATCTATAATATTTTCATACAACTAATAATATGTATATTCATACTAATATTAAGAATATATATAATATGTTTCTATACTTTTTTTCCTACTTAAAGATAGAAAGATAGAGATAGAAAGTAGAAAATAGAAAAGAAAATGTGAAAAGTTTGATGGAGATTAAAATATTACTCAATAATCCGTTCTTGGAGATACATTCATGATTTATTATATGTATTTCTTCATCCATTCAGATATTCAGGCCTCAGTCAAGTCCCCGCGCCGAACCATTATGACCCTGTAAATATTTAATGTATGGAGACCAAATCCCTTTGAAGAGATCTAACCTATCCATAAGGACAAGTCTCAATCTCTCCAAGTGAAGTGTCTCCGACATTTCTGTATTCCACATTTTTAATTGTTGGGGGATGCAGGGCCTTTCCAAAATTTTAGTATTAATTTTTTCCCAATTATTAGAGAATAGTCGATAAAAATTCTTTGATTCCTTGTAATTATTTGTTCCGTTTCAGGTATTCCAAGTATTATTAACTTTGGATCAGGAATCATAGTAATATTAACAACATTCGAGATTATCTTAAATATTTTGTTCCAATATTCTACAATCTTCGTACAATTAGTGAATGAATGTGACAAATTTGCTTCTAAGATTTGACATTTATCACATATAGGCGATAATTTTGGAAATATATTATGTAATTTAGATTTGGAGTAATGTAATCTATGTAAAATTTTAAACTGTATAAGAGCATGTTTAGCATTTAACGAGCAGTAATGTATGTGTTGTAAGCTTTCTTCCCATATTTCTGGGCTTATTATTTGACCTAATTCATTTTCCCAAAGCTGTCTGTGTGTTTCCGATGATGGAATATCACTTTCCAACAAAATATTGTAAATATATGATATCATTTTTTCTGTATTTGGATGTTTATTCAAGCATTCATCTAAAATTTCACTCTTTCTATTTCTGAATTCTTGTGTATTTGCAGAGATATAGTTTCTGATTTGTAAATATCTAAAATATTCATTATTATGAAGCCCATAAGCTTGTTGTAACTCTTGAAATGAAAAGAAAAAGATTTTCCTTATAAAGATCCCCTATATTTAAAATTCCTTTATTTTTCCATTGTATAAAAGCCTTATCCATCGTTGAGGGTTTAAACGTAAAATTGTTGGCAATAGTAAACCTAGCGGTATAAATTTTAGTTTTAATGTTTTCTTTATTTGTTTCCAAATACGGATTTCCGCTTTCTATTATCGAGTTTTCACTATAAATTTTCTTAGGTACATTAATATTAGCAAATATCATAGAACTAATTTCAAATGGAAAACAGTCTTCTCTTTCCATTTTTAAACCAGTTTGGTTTATTATCTGTTTCTTCTAACCAGAAGTTCATATTTTTAATATTAACTGCCCAATAATAAAACATAAAATTTGGTAATGCTAATCCCCCGTTTATTTTAGCTTTACATAAGTGTTTTTTATTTATTCTATGGTTCTTATAATCCCAGATAAAGTTAGTGACTAGAGAGTCTACTTTTTAAAAAAAAATTTTAGGGAGATATATCGGGATTGATTGAAATAAATATAATAATTGTGGGAGAAAAATCATTTTTATTGCGTTTATTTTACCTAACATTGAAATAGGTAAACTTTTCCAGTATAAAATATTTTTATTTAATTTATTCAGTAATAACGGGAAATTAGACTTAAATAGAGAGTCAAATCTTTTTGTAACAAAAATACCAAGATATTTAATATTTTCATTTGTTATCTTAAAAGGAAATTGTTGTAATATCTGTAAGTTATTCATGGCTATTGGCATAAGTTCACTTTTATTCCAATTGATACTGTATCCTGAAATTAAACCAAATTCCGTTATTAGTTTTAACAAATTACGGATACTTATTTCCGGTTTAGTGATATAAAGTAATACATCGTCCGCATATAACGAGATTTTATTCTTAGTATCTTTAGTATCATATCCATATATTTCCGGGTGCAATCTTACCCTTTGGGCAAGAGGTTCGATTGCTAACGCAAACAGTAAAGGTGATAAAGGACAGCCTTGTCTACAACCTCGAGATAAACTAAATTTAGTTGATAACATACGGTTTGTTGTTATTCTAGCTGTTGGGTTTGCATATAACAATTTGATCCAAGTAGTAAACTTCTCACCAAGCTTAAAAGCTTCCATCACCGAAAATAAATAAGGCCAATCCACCTGGTCAAAAGCTTTTTCTGCATCCAGCGAGATAACTACTAAGTCTTTTTTATCACTTCTTTTCGAATATATGATATTAAATAACCGTCTTAGATTATATGAAGAATATCTTTTAGGTATAAATCCTGTTTGATCAGGATGAATTAATTCGTTAACAACTGTGCTTAATCTTTGTGCTAGTATCTTTGTTAAAATTTTTTGATCCGTATTTAATAAAGCAATTGCTCTATATGATCCTGGTTCATCCAAATCTTTATTTATTTTGGGGTATAAGTGTTATAATAGACTCGTTCAGTGTATCTGGTAATTTCTCTTGTGTATATATCTGTTCATATAATGATTTTAAATATTGGGACCATTTGATCATGAAAAATTTTATAAAATTCCGAACCTATACCATCCGGTCCTGGAGTTTTAACCATTTTTTAATGATTTAATAGATTCTTGGATTTCTTTTATTTGAAATATCAGCATTTAATAGTTCTCTATTTTGTAAATCTAATTCTTTTAAGTTACATATATTTAAAAAAGCATCTATTTCTGTTTTATTTACTGTCGCTTTAGCAGTATACAGATTTTTATAATATTGCATAAATCTTTCATTAATATCTTTGGGTTGTATTAATAATTCACCCGTTTTGGTGATTTAATCCTATGTATAATTTTTTCAGCTTCAATTTTCCTTAATTGTCGAGCCAATAATTTTTGGGGTTTGTCTCCAAATTCAAACTGCAATTGTTTAGTATGTTGGTAATATTTTAAAACTTGATCAGTATATATTTTGTTTAATTTATACTTCAATGCTACAATTTTATTATGTATTATTATATCTGATTTTGTTGCATTCTGTATGTCTAATTGTTTAATCTCCCTTTCTAAGTCCTGTTGTTCCTTCCGAATCTTTTTATTATGGAATGCTTGTGAAGAAATCATAATTCCTCGAAGATATGCTTTAAATGTTTCCCATAATAAAGAGCGAGATATTTCTGGTTGATCATTTATTTCAAAAAAAATCTTAATCTGAGTTATAATATATTCCTGAGTGGTTTTATTTTTTTAAAATTTGTGGGTTAAGTTTCCATTGTCCTAAATTTTCTGTTTTACCATTTATTTTAATTTTAAATGTTAATGGTGCATGATCTGAAATTATAATATTATGATATTTAGATTCGTAAGTAAGTGAAATAAGCTTTGCATCTACCAGAAAATAATCTATTCTTGAATAAGTTTTATGTACTGGTGAGTAAAAGGAATATTCTCGACCAGTAGGATTTTCTGTTCTCCAAACATCTTTAATATTAGTCGTTTGGATATATGCATTTAATAAATCACTAGTATGTGATTTAGTTTTTCTTTGTTTTGAAGATCTATCTAAGTAAGGTCCTAATGTACAATTAAAATCTCCTCCAATTATCAAATTATAATGTGTTAATTCCGGAATATTATTGAGTACTTTCTTAAAAAATAAAGGACTGTCAAAATTTGGTCCATAAATATTAACGAAAATCATTTTTTTTTCCCTGTTTATTTCTCCTATCACAATAATATATCTGCCATCTTTATCAGATATAGTAGATGTATGCTTAAATAAAGTACCTTTACGAAATAATATTGCTACGCCTCTTGATTTATGCGTAAAAGAAGAGTGATATATTTTGTCTATCCATTTGGCTTTCAGCCTATTTTCAGCGTCTTTTTTTAGGTGGGTTTCTTGAATGTAAATTACATCAGCTTTAATTGCCTTTAAGTGTGTCAATATTTTTCCTCTTTTTATTGGTTCATTGATACCTTTAAACATTCCAACTGCAAAAGGTTAATCCCTCATTCCCCATATTTCTTTTTAAGTCCTGCATTTTAAATTTGTGGGAATCTACAATAGAGTCCAAGGGTCCGTGCAGTAGACCTAACCTTACACCCGAACACCGAATAGATGAATTTTAAATCTCTTTTATGTACTTCACGAATATATCTCCATTGTTCCAGTGTGTAGCTCCCATTCAAACTGAAAGATACAATAGGTATAAAAGAATAGTAAAGAATAGATAAAGAGATTAATAGTGTGTATAAAGAATGAAAAAACTACAAATAAAATATTTGTAGTTTGTGTAAGCCATACTACATTGGCTATCCATCTAAAGGCTTCCGGCATTGATGTTATTAATTTGGCCAGCTCCTAGATTTAAGGAATTATTATTCCATAATAATATTTTAAAACGGGATATAATATTAAAGAAATGAAAAAAGTGATATTAATCATCATATAAAAGTATGTATATCTAAAATTAATTTAAAAATCTAACTATAGAACGGGAGATAAAGAATTTTTTAAAGTACAAAATAAAAATCATTTTTAAAGAAGAAAAAATAAGGGGAGGGTATCTCCAAATTTAACAAGACATAAGATATTAAATTATTAGTAATATTAATTAGCAATAGTGAACAATCTTGGTTAATAATAATCATAGTGATAATAAAAACCGCGTTATGATTTTAGTATGTGTGTTATTTGTTTATGTTAGTTATATATTATGACTAATTGTCAATGTTCAGCAAGCATCTTCCAATCCAGAAAAACGCTTCATTCCATACGACATTGTCCGTTCCTTCTAGTTCCTTCTAATTCCATATTATCGTATGAAGTCTCACAGAATGTTAAGAGACCATACTAGGTCTCTAAAAGTAGTAAAAGACAGTATGTTTGCTTGTAGATAATTTTCAAGTGTCAAACTGCTTTGCAAATTCCATTGCTTCTGCTGGGGTCTTGAAGAAATGTTCCACGTTGTTATAAGTAACTCTTAGGGTGGCTGGGTAATTCAGACCGTATCTCAAGTTTTCTACACCCCTCATAAGGCTTTGGCTTCATTAAACGCTTTTCGTTTTCTGGCAACCTCTGGGGGATAGTCTCGGTAGATACTGATTCTTTGTCCTTGAAATGTCAGATTCTTTTTTCCCGAAGCTCTCCGCATAATATCCTCCAGGATAAAATCATATTGTAGCTTTACAATCATTTGTCTTGGGGGGGCATTTGTACTGGTCTGTCGTCTGCCGACTCTATGTGCACGAGCTAATACAGGCTTATCATCCAGAGATAAAACAGCTTGAAGTAGTTTAGCAGTGAATTCTCGAGGATCTTCGTGTTTCTCTAGACCTTCAGGAATCCCTGCGATCCTCAAGTTCTGTCTTCTCTGATAGCCTTCTAGCTGAGTGCATTTCTCTGTTACTTTAGTCAACAACTCCAGTAGACGTTCTTGTTCTGTTATCAGCTTTGCTGTAGACACAGTACTTGCCTCCGCTATCTTTTCAAGGTTGTTCATGCCAGCTGCCTGTTGTTCCAGCACATTTTCAATAGGATCAATCTTATTTGAAAGTCTTTTTTAACTTTTTCAAGTTTAATCTCCATCTTACGTTCCATATTATTGATCATATCAATAAGTTCATTCTTCAATTTTTCTGATACTTTCTTGAACTTATTATCAATTTTTAACATTGTATCTTTTTGAAATTCATTCCATTGATTTTTCATCAGATCCATCTGATTGTTAATTTGACAAATTTCTTCCTTTATTTCTCCCTTTATATCTTTCATTTCTTGCTTTATATCTTTCATTTCTGCCTTTAATTCTAGCTTTAAATCAGCCATCTGGTGAGAAATAAAAGTTTTCAAATCCTCACCTTCTGTGCCTGCTTTCTTGGAGACATCTTCCAGGGAACTGGCCCTACTTGAATCCGAGGCTTCTCCCAGGCCTTCTCCCGCTCCCGGCCGGGTTTTTTTTCGACCTTTTACCTTGTCGGTAGGGCTCCGTGCCGTCATGGTTTGTCGCACGGCTGATGACGTCACTCGGTACCGTCGGTATTAAAACGGCAAGCAGTGTGAAGCAGGCAGCCGGTAAGTCTTTTTAAACCCCCGTTTTTCCCGAATTTTTACGGAGCTGGCTGGCGCTATGCTCTAGGACTCCATAGCGCCACCTCATCTCCTTTCTAAAGATACATCCTTTTATGCTGAGGCTGTTGCCTCTAGTTTTAGTTTTACTCTCCCACCAGTGGGAACGTTCTTTCCACATTCACTCTATATCGGCTATTCATTATTCGGTACGTTTCAATGACATCCCTCTGTATTCTTTTCACATCTAGCCTTTGGCACTGACTCCACTCATTTGCCAATCAAACTTCCCTCACCTGTATCCCCCTATCACTTACCTGTTCATTTCCTCCACAGATGCTGCCTGACCCACAGAGCTCAACCAGTACTTGTGTTTTGCTCAAGGTTCCAACATGTGCAGGTCCTTGGGTTATCACACTATTAACCTACATCCCTGCACTGTCACCAGCCTAGTTTTCACAGCAGTCCCTCACAGTCTCATTAAGTGGGCTTGAGGAAGCTGATGATTGGTGGAAGTGGATTAGAGTAAGCAGCTGATTGGCAGTCAGATCCCTGCTGATTTCTTCCGACAGTTTGTATTGTATTGTTTTGTATTTTGTATTGTATCCAGGGTAAGGGGGAGTATGAGGCCCAGGGCAGGTTACTGTTCTGAATGTCAGATGTGGGAGGTCATGGAGTCAGATAGCCCTCCAGACGTCCACATCTGAGCCAGGTGCATTGAGGTGGGGATCCTAAGGGACTGTATTAGGAACCTGGAGCAGCAGCTTGATGACTTCCGTCTGGTCTGGGAGAGTGAGGAGGTCTTAGAGAGGAGTTACAGAGAGGTAGTCACTCCAAAACCACAGGAGGCAGACAAGTGGGTCATGGTTAGGAGGGGCAAGGGGCAGAGGTAGGGACTAGAGAGTACCCCGGTGGCTGTACACCTTGACAATAAGTACTCCTGCTTGAGTACTGTTGGGGGGGACAGCCTACCTGGGGGTAGCAACAGCGACGGGGCCTCCGGTACAGATACCGGCCCTGTTGCTCAGAAGGGTAAGGAAAAGAAGAGGAGGGTAATAGTAATAAGGGACTCTATAGTTAGGGGATCAGATGGGCGATTCTGTGGACGCAGTCTGGAGACCCGGATGGTAGTTTGCCTCCCTGGTGCCAGGGGCTGGGATGTGTCTGAACGTGACCAAGATATCCTGAAAAGGGAGGGAGAGGAGCCAGAGGTCGTGGTGCCTATTGGTACCAATGACATAGGTAGAAAAAGAGAAGAGGTCCTGAAAGGAGAATTTAGGGAGCTAGGAAGAGAGTTAAGGAAAAGGACCGCAAAGGTAACAATCTCAGGATTACTGCCTGTGCCACGCGACAGTGAGAGTAGGAATGGAGCGAGGTGGAGGATAAATGCGTGGCTGAAGGACTGGTGCAGAGGGCAGGGATTTAAGTTTCTGGATCATTGGTACCTCTTTTGGGGAAGGAGTAACCTGTATAAAAAGGACGGTTTGCACTTGAACCCGAGGGGGACCAGTATCCTGGCAGGGAAATTTGCAAAGCCTACTGGGGAGACTTTAAACTAGAATGGTTGGGGGGAGGGATTCAAATAGAGAAAGCTAGTAGACAGGGTCTGAGGCAGGAGGCAGAGAAGGGAAGCACTCAGACCCAACATGTAGGGGGGAAATAAGAAAAAAATAATAAACAGAGAATAAAGGGCCTGTCCCACAAGCATGCGACTCCATGCGGTGAGCGCGACCAAACTGGAAGCGGGGGCTGAGCGGCGGTCGGGTGATCCCCGTACAGGGCTGATCCCACCGGCATGCGCCTGCATGCGGCGAGCACGACCAAACCGGCAGCGGGGGCCGCGCAGAGGTCGGGTGAGTGGCGTGACGCGGCGCGAACTGGCGCGACGTTGGAGTGAAGTCTGCAATGTAAGTTCACAAGGACAGAGAGGGACACACAGAGAGGGGCACGGAGGCACATATAGAGAGGGTCACGGAGGCAGGATGTCGAGACGGTGCGTAATGCGTCGAGGCGACTGCGGGCTGACATGTCGTTGCTGCGCGGAATTTTTGAACACTGTCACTTTCTCTGAGCCCCGCGCGATGTTCGGGACCAGCTCCGCACAACTCCGCACGGCTCGGTGATCGACGTGGGACCGGCCCCGCGAGGACGGACGGCTCAAGCGACCACGTCAGGTCACACTCACCGCATGGAGTTGCATGCTGGTGGGACAGGCCCTTAAGAGGTGGTGGGTTTCTTAAATCTGTGAGCAGAGAGAAAGAGAGGTATAAAATGAGGGTAGAAGCAATTGGTAGCAAGGTGAAAAGTAAAAGTGGCAGGCAGACAAATCCAGTGCAAATATCAAAAAGAGCCACTTTTCAACATAATTGCATAAGGAGTAAGAGTATTGTAAAAACAAACCTGAAGGCTTTGTGTCTCAATGCGAGGAGCATTCGTAATAAGGTGGATGAGTTGAATGTGCAGATAGCTATTAATGACTATGATATAGTTGGGATCACGGAGACATGGCTCCAGGGTGACCAAGGCTGGGAGCTGAACATCCAGGGATATTCAATATTCAGGAGGGATAGACAGAAAGGTAAAGGAGGCGGGGTAGTGTTGCTGGTTAGAGAGGAGATTAACGCAATAGAAAGGAAGGACATTAGCTTGGAGGATGTGGAATCGATATGTGTAGAGCTGCGAAACACTAAGGGGCAGAAAACGCTAGTGGGAGTTGTGTACAGGCCACATAACAGTAGTAGCGGAGTTGGAGATGGCATCAAACAGGAAATTAGAAATGCGTGCAACAAAATTCAATCTATATATAGATTGGGTGAATCAAATGGGCAGGGATGCTGAGGAAGAGGATTTCTTAGAATGTATGCGGGATAGTTTTCTAAACCAACATGTAGAGGAACCAATGAGAGAGCAGGCTATTTTAGACTGGGTATTGAGTAATGAGGAAGGGTTAGTTAGCAGTCTTGTTGTGCGTGGCCCCTTGGGCAAGAGTGACCATAATATGGTTGAGTTCTTCATTAGGATGCAGAGTGACATAATTAATTCAGAAACAAGGGTTCTGAACTTAAAGAAAGGTAACTTTGAAGGTATGAGACGTGAATTGGCCAAGATAGACTGGCAATTGATTCTTAAAGGGTTGACAGTGGATGTGCAATGGAAGGCATTTAAAGACTGCATGGATGAACTACAACAATTGTTCATCCCAGTTTGCCAAAAGAATAAATCAGGGAAGATAGTGCATCCGTGGATAACAAGGGAAATCAGGGATAGTAGCAAAACAAATGATGAAGCATACAAATTAGCCAGAAAAAGCAATCTAGCAGAGGACTGGGAGAAATTCAGAGTCCAGCAGAGGAGGACAAAGGGCTTAATTAGGAAAGGGAAAATAGATTATGAAAGAAAACTGGCAGGGAACATAAAAACTGACTGCAAAGGTTTTTATAGATATGTGAAGAGAAAAAGATTAATTAAAACAAATGTAGGTCCCTTACAGTCAGAAACAGGTGAATTAATCATGGGGAACAAGGACATGGCAGACCAATTGAATAACTACTTTGGTCTGTCTTCACTGAGGAAGACATAAATAATCTGCCGGAAATTGCAGGGGACCGGGGGTCAAATAAGATGGAGGAAATGAGTGAAATCCAGGTTAGCCGGGAAGTGGTGTTGGGTAAATTGAATGGATTAAAGGCTGATAAATCCCCGGGGTAGATAGGCTGCATCCCAGAGTACTCAAGGAAGTAGCCACAGAAATAGTGGATGCATTAGTGATAATTTTTCAAAACTCTTTAGATTCTGGAGTAGATCCTGAGGATTGGAGGGTAGCTAATGTAACCCGACTTTTTAAAAAGGGAGGGAGAGAGAAAACGGGGAATTACAGACCAGATAGTCTAACATCTGTAGTGGGGAAAATGCTAGAGTCAGTTATTAAAGATGGGATAGCAGCACATTTGGAAAGTGGTGAAATCATTGCACAAAGTCAGCATGGATTTACGAAAGGTAAATCATGTCTGACAAATCTTATAGAATCTTTCGAGGATGTAACTAGTAGAGTGGATAAGGGAGAACCAGTGGATGTGTTATATCTGGACTTTCAGAAGGCTTTCGACAAGGTCCCACATAAGAGATTAGTATACAAATTTAAAGCACATGGTATTGGGAGTTCAGTATTGATGTGGATAGAGAACTGGCGGGCAGACAGGAAGCAAAGGGTATGAGTAAACGGGTCCTTTTCAGAATGGCAGGCAGTAACTAGTGGGGTACCGCAAGGCTCAGTGCTGGGACTCCAGCTATTTACAATACATATTAATGATTTGGACTAGGGATTTGAATGCAACATCTCCAAGTTTGCGGATGACACGACGCTGGGGGGCAGTGTTAGGTGTGAGGAGGAGTATAATGTGGATAAATGTGAGGTTATCCACTTTGGCGGCAAAAACAAGAGGGTAGACTATTATCTGAATGGTGGCCGATTAAGAAATGGGGAGATGCAACGAGACCTGGGTGTCATGGTACACCAGTCATTGAAAGTAGGCATGCAGGTGCAGCAGGCAGTGAAGAAAGCGAATGGTATGTTGGCATTCATAGCAAAAGGATTTGAGTATAGGAGCAGGGAGGTTCTACTGCAGTTGCACAGGGTTTTGGTGAGACCACATCTGGTGTATTGCGTACAGTTTTGGTCTGCAAATCTGAGGAAAGACAGTCTTGCCATAGAGGGTGTACACCAGAAGGTTCACCAGACTGATTCCTGGGATGTCAGGACTTTTATATGCGGAAAGACTGGATAGACTTGGCTTGTACTCGCTAGAATTTAGAAGATTGAGGGGCGATCTTATAGAAACCTACAAAATTCTTAAGGGGTTGGACAGGCTAGATGCAGGAAGATTGTTTCCGATGTTGTGGAGGTCCAGAACAAGGGGTCACAGTTTAAGGATAAGGGGGAATTCCTTTAGGACCGAAATGGGGAAAACATTTTTCACACAGAGAGTGGTGAGTCTCTGGAATTCCCTGCCACAGAAGGTAGTTGAGGCTAGTTCATTGGCTATATTTAAGAGGGAGTTAGATGTGGCCGTTGTGGCTAAAGGGATCAGGGGGTATGGAGAGGAGTCAGGTGCAGGATACTGAGTTGAATGATCAGCCATGATCATATTGAATGGCGGTGCAGGCTCGAAGGGCTGATGGCCTACTCCTGCACCTATTTTCTATGTTTCTATGTCTCTCAGCAAACCGTTGTTTTTGCAATGCAAAATGCAAAGATGTATTTTGTTGTGTAGTGAAGATAATGTCACTGAGAATTGCATGAGCTGAAATTATTAAACCGACACGAGAGATTTGGGCCATTTGGAAAAGTGGGCTGAAAGATGGCAGATGGAGTTTAATGCTGATAAGTGTGAAGTGCTACATCTTGGCAGGACAAATCAAAATAGGACGTACATGGTAAATGGTAGGGAATTGAGGAATGCTGTGGAACAGAGGGATCTAGGAATAACTGTGCATAGTTCCCTGAAGGTGGAATCGCATGTAGATAGGGTGGTAAAGAAAGCCTTTGGTGTGCTGGCCTTTATAAATCAGAGCATTGAATATAGGAGTAGGGAAGTAATGTTAAAATTGGACAAGGCATTGGTAAGACCAATTCTGGAGTATGGTGTACAATTTTGGTCGCCTAGTTATAGGAAGGATGTCAACAAAATAGAGAGAGTACAGAGGAGATTTACTAGAATGTTGCCAGGGTTCCAGCAACTATGTTACAGAGAAAGGTTGAACAAGTTAGGTCTTTATTCTTTGGAGCGCAGAAGGTTAAGGGGGGACTTGATTGAGGTCTTTAAAATGATGAAAGGGATAGACAGAGTTGACGTGGATACGTTTTTTCCCATTGAGGGTAGGGAAGTTTGAAACAAGAGGGCATGACATGAGAATTAAGGGACAGAGGTTTCGGGGTAACGTGAGGGGGAACTTCTTTACTCAGGGGGTGGTGGCTGTGTGGAATCAGCTTCCAGCAGAAGTGGTGGAGGCAGGATCGATTTTAACATTTAAGAGTAAAGTGGATAGGTATATGGACGTGAAGGGAATGGAGGGGTATGGTCTGAGTGCAGGTAGATGGGACTAGGGGAAAACAAATGGTCGGCACGGACTGGAAGGGCCGAGAGGGCCTGTTTCCGTGCTGTAATTGTTATATGGTTATATGGTTATAATCTATATAGTAATTAATCTTATGGAATAATTGATACCAGTTCAGAGAATAATAAATTAAACTGAAGGAAAGATTGCATTACATGTTAATTTTTAGGCCTCATTCTGGTACACAGATATGCTCCATTGCAGCTGTTGGTATATTAGTAACAGTCTAGTGTACAGTGCCGTCGACAGTAGGCAGTGATCAGGGATATGGTGACATATCCCCTGATGCTAGAGTATGCTCCTCTATATATCTGGCATATAGTTAGACATGAGGATAAAACATCGTCTAACAGCTGCTTTATAACTTGATCTTGCATTTTCTTCTTTTTCTGTTCTTTCTCAGGCAGGACCCAAAAATGTCATCCAACATAATCACAAAAATAATTTAGTGTCGCTGTTAATTCAGGATGTTACTGAAGTTTTTGTGTGGTGTGAATCGTTTTCCAGACTATATTTATGTTGTCTCGTGAAGGTCCGGATTTTATTAGCCGGTAAAGTGTATTTATGCGCATCACTACTTTTATCGCTCTTAGCGAGTGATGTTCTTTTTTTAAACCGCGTCAAAGCCCAGGAGGCAGATTTCAGGGATTATTTCTCAGAGGGGCCAGTAAACGGAATCCTGTTTGAATCGCCCTCCCGTCAGATGGTTCTGGAGCAGTGTCAACAAGCCATTAAAACACCTCCTTCCCGACCATCTGTCAGGAATTAAAATCCAGATAGTGACAAACTGTCTGCAAAGAAAGTATATTTAACAATTTACAATGTTGTTGCACGCTTTAATTATATTATGACCCTACTTTTGGCATCCAAAGATTTTCTAAAATTACACTCAGTATCAAGAGGCAACCAAGTGTAACGGTTTCAGGATGGAAACCCCAAATAAATTCCAGAATTTGGGGAGAGGTTAAAGGATATTGTATCCTGTACCAAAGTTATTAAGTGGACACATTCCCTTCATCTATCACTTTGGTTTTCTGACAGTTCACATGTAAGTCACTCTATAATCAGATGGTATTGAAGATAGAAATCTAATGGCTTTATAATCACAATGGACGAAAGAATGAAATTGCACTTCACAATGAATTACTTCTGAAGTCTCTGTGCTTTAGATCAATAAATGTGGCAGACACCGGAGCTTATGGTTACAAGGAGAGACTTGATAAAATGGGTTGCTTTTCCATGGAGCAGAGGATCCTGAGGGAGTGGGGGGGGGGGACCTGATGGAGTCATATAAAATTGGGGATGGATATGGTAGATGGTTAAAATCTTTTCTCCATGTTTGGGATGTCAAAGACAAGGGGAGACAGGTTTAAAGTGAGAGGTGGGAGGTTTATAGGGGTTCTGAGGGGAAATCTTTCAAAGCAGAGGGTGTTTGTAATCTGGAGTTCGCTGCATGATGGGGTGGTGGAGGCAGATACACAACATCTGGGCAAACATTTGGACAAGTACTTGAAACTCCAAGGCATAGCAGACAAATTACCTATTAATAGGTAAATAGGATTAGGGTCAATGAGCAGCATGGACATAATGGGTCAACAGACTTGTTCCTATGCCATACAACTCAATGACTCCCAAGTCATTGACAATTAGTGCAGACCTGCTACACCACACAGATAGCACTGAGGCAGATAACCAAATATTTATCTTGAATTATATTGGTTGTTGAATGTTTTTGGAAGAATAGTTAGCTCTTCCAGATATGCCTTGCAATCTTTAACGAGGGTCTGTTAACGATTAGGATGGACAGAAATGGACAAACATTCTTCAGGTCAGGCAGCATCTGTGTTAACTTTTCAGGTCTGAGACTCTTCATCAGAACAGGGAAAGACTGGTCTAAGTTGTTTTCTTTCTTTCATTGTTCTGATGAAAGGTCTCAGACCTGTTTCTCTTGCCACAGATGCTGCCTGACCCGCTGAGTTTTTCAGCATTTTCTGTTTCTTGTACTAAACAATGATCTGGCATTACCACAGAAAGGACTGTGGTTCACCAGGCAACCAAAGCCAGGGAGGGGATTTAAAACGGGTGCCTCTTGGTTTCAAGTAAGCTGACTATTTGCTGGAAACATAGAGAAAATTCCACTGGAATAACAAAGTTAAGAGAGCTAGAATCTAAACTCTTTCCTCCACTTCATAAATAAACATTCAGCAGGGTCTTAAGATGGTAAACTCGGTAACATTATTGAATGTCTACGGATGGTGCATAAGCTCTTCTTCTTGGTAACGATTGCAGTTGTGTAACACAAAATATACTTGAAGATTGAGGACTCAAAGCAGATTTGTTTTGGTCTCTATCTTATAGGAAATATGTTGTCAAGCTGCAAAGGGTGTAGAGTTGATTTAGGAGAATGTTGCCAGGACTCAACGGCCTGAGCAGAGGTTGAGCAGGTAAAGCACAGGAGGACGAGGGGCAATCTTATAAAAGTCATGAGAGAAATAGATCGGGTAAATGCACAGTTCTTTGCCCAGTCTAGGGGAACCAAGAGTCAGGTACCTTTTTTACATAAAGGGTGTTGGGTGTATGGAACAAGCTGCTGGAGGAGGTAGTTGAGACAGGTACTATCACAACGTTTAATAAGTAATTAGATAGGTATATGGATATGATAGGTTTAGAGGATTATGGGTCAAAGGCGATCATGTGGGACTAGTGTATATGGGGTATGTTGGTTGGCGTGGGCAAGTTGGTCAAAGCGCCTGTTTCCACGTTGTATGAGCCTATGACTATGATTGTTGCCCAGCTCATGTTGTGGAGGCCATGACTGAACAATTGCAGATAAAGATGAATCCAGCAATTATCAGGAGCTCACCTCTCTCATCACCCATTTTACATTCAGCAGGAAATTCATTGATGAAGCAGCTGAAGATAGCAGTACCAAAAGTGTTGCTGCAAGAATCTCTTGCAGGAGGTGCAGATCCATCTGGCTTTCATCAACCATCTTCCAACACGTCACATATTCCTTCTGTCACTGGCAATTTCCTCTTGGTCGATAATTTGAGTTAGATTGTTTGTCAGTACGCTTGGTTGGATGCCATGGGCAGTTACCTGACCTCTGAAATTTAAGTTATCGCCCTGTGACCAAGCTATAGTGAGGTCTGGAACTAAGCAGCTTGTGCTACATTACTGAGAAAGTTATTGGTGAATAATTACTGCTTGGTCGTCTCTTTCCATTGGGATACGAGGATTAAAATTGACTAGAGTGCATTTTCCCATTAACACCTAGCCAACCTTCTATAATGGAGAGTAGTAAGGGCATGACAAAGTACTTAAACAAAAAATGATCTTTTCCCTCAAAACTGTTCTTTATCAACACAACACATCTGGACTGTGGCTGGGTGCCCATAGATTTGGTTGAGCCTACTGCATTCAATCAATATAACATGGTGGATCAAACCAGGTGGCCAAGGATAGCACAACATTAGCAAGAGTCTGGGATCTTGGCCCTCTCCTTGATGGAACTGAAAGAAAGATGTAAGAACCTTGTGTGAAGTACCAGGGGATGATCAATGAGTGAGCGGCCGTTTATTGACAATACAGACACCTTCCTGGCTTACATAAACTAGCACATAAGTAAGCAATTCTTCAAGCCCTCTGCTTTATTTCTGAGTTGGACATCTCGGTTGTCTCGGTAGCAGTGCGCTAGTTCTATTGGATGTGGCTGTTTCTGCAAGCAAGTCAGCTGTTCCCGTGGATACTCCGATAAGGTATCCGTGTTGGAACTCCCACATGGTCTTCGCATCGGAGCTGCCAGGTGGTTTAGTTTAGTTTTAGTTTAGAGACAGTGCGGAAACAGGCCCTTTGGCCCACCGAGACCGCAGCAACCAGCAATCCCCGCACACTAACATCATCTTAAGCACTAGGGACAACTTACAATTTACCCAGTTACCCTACAAACCTGTACATCTTTGGAATGTGGGAGGAAACCGAAGCACCGGACCCACATAGTCGCAAGGAGAACCTACAAACTCTGTGCAGACAGCACTCGAGGTCAGGATTGAACCCGGGTCTCTGGTGTTGTAAGGCAGCAACTCTACCGCTGCGCCACTGTGCCGCCCATGCGGTTTCCGCATCAAATAGTAAATTTGCAGTGGCACATCCGTTTCTGACTTGCGTAACATATGATTAACGCAAGGGTATGTGGGACCCTTACACACGTTCAGAAGCATCTATATTAGGATGCATGATAAAATCAGGTTGTGCTATGAAGTCTGGTTTCCATGCAAGGCTGTTTTTTTGTTTTCACTGACCTTGGAAAATTCAGAAGAAAAATTATGATTCTCTGCTTGATCTTTGTCACTCTCTTGAGTTGATTTAGAGGCTTGAGGTGCATCGCTACATATTAACACCCGATGCTTCGTGCCCTGTTCTCTTCCACAGTTGGAGAAGGTTAATTATAATCATGCTAATTGAAAGGCAAAGGCCCAAAAGTTAGATTGACTAGAGCTTTTATTGCAGCTCTGCTCTATTGATTTAACCCGTTGTTAAATAATTCAATTGCAACCATTTCTGAATCAAATCATGGCAACTAGGAAATATAACCAGGCAATTCTGATTTGCGAGTCACCCTTGAGGTGGCAAGGTCATGGGAGGTCGGGATGTGGCTGGGTGGGTTGGGGTCAATGTTTTATTCAATCTAGGTTTTGCACAAGTGGGTTGAGAAAGATAGTGAATGTCTGATATTGGTTGATTTGATTCCTTCCTGATTCATGGAGTCATACAGCATGGAAACAGGGCCTTTGGCCAACTTGCCCTTGCTAACTAAGATGCCTAATCTACATCAGTCCCAACTGCCTGCATTTGGCCCATATCCCTCTAAATCTTTCCTATCCAGGTACCTGTCCAAATATATTTTAAATGTTGAAATAGTTCCGGCCTCAACCACCCCCTCTGGCAGTTCATTTCATATACCTACCACACTCTGTGTGAAAAAAAATCCCCTCAGATTCCTATTAAATCTTTTCCCACTCACCTTAAACCTATGTCCCCTGATTCTTGATTCCCCTGCTCTGGGCAAAAGACTGTGTGTCAATCTGATCTATTCCCTTCATGATCTTATACACCTCTATAAGGTCATTCCTCGTCCTCCTGCACTTCACTGCCACCTCTGCTTCTCCATCTTATTGTCATGAACGCCGGTCAAACTGCTGCTGAACTGTTGCTGTTACTTTCTTGGGTCACCATTGGAGGGCATTTGATCACAGCAAAATTGTGGGGGATGCAATTATAGACAATAGACAATAGACAATAGACAATAGGTACAGGAGTAGGCCATTAGACCCTTCGAGCCAGCACCGCCATTCAATGTGATCATTGCTGATCATCCCCAATCAGTACCCCATTCCTGCCTTCTCCCCATATCGCCTGACTCCGCTATTTTTAAGAGCCCTATCTAGCTCTCTCTTAAAAGCATCCAGAGAACCTGCCTCCACCGCCCTATGAGGCAGAGAATTCCACAGATTCACAACTCTCTGTGAGAAAAAGTGTTTCCTCATCTACGTTCTAAATGGCTTCCTCCTTATTCTTAAACTGTGGCCCCTGGTTCTGGATTCCCCCAACATCGGGAACATGTTTCCTGCCTCTAGTGTGTACAAGCCCTTAACAATCTTATATGTTTCAATGAGATCCCCTCTCATCCTTCTAAACTCCAGAGTGTACAAGCCCAGCTGCTCCATTCTCTCAGCATATGACAGTCCCGCCATCCTGGGAATTAACGTTGTAAGCCTACGCTGCACTCCCTCAATAGCAAGAATGTCCTTCCTCAAATTAGGGGACCAAAACTGTACACAATACTCCAGATGTGGTCTCACTAGGGCTCTGTACAACTGCAGAAGGATCTCTTTGCTCCTATATTCGATTCCTCTTGTTATAAATTGTATTCCTCTTATTATAAATTCAATTCCTCTTGTTATAAAATTACTCTAGAATATTTTGCCCAATCTACCCAGTATTTGGAATTATTTTAATGCACTTCTCAGTAGTAGAGGATCTGGCATGGGCTTCATTAGGATTTTTTATCACATTGGGGACCCTCTAGAAGGTGGTCTTCCTACTTGCACTACTCTCATCATTGCTTTGGCCAGCACTACTAGTCTGAAATCGAGGATATATGGACTTTCACCATCATGAGAGGCAAGTTTAGTTTCGATAGGACAGCATTCCTACAAAACGTCTTTGCCAAACCATAGCCACTTGATTGTGAATTACACTAATACATCCCTGAAGAGTAGCAGCAGAGGGATGTCATAGTCATGCAGCACGGATAAAGGCCCTTGTCATAATTTCCCATGCCCACTAAGATGTTCCATCAACACTACTCACACCCGCTTGTGATTGACCCACATCCCTTTAAACCTTTCCTATCCATGTACTTGTCCAAATGTATTTTAAATTTTGTTATAGTACCTGCCTCAACTACCTCCTCTGGCAGCTTGTTCCATATACCCACCACCCTCTGTATGAAATAGTTGCTCTCAAGTTCCTTTAAATCTTCCCACTCTCACCTTAAACCAAATATCCTCTGCTTTGTGATTCCCCTACTCTGGGTAAAATACTCAGTACATTCACCCAATCTAATCCCCTCATGAATTTTTTATTGCTCTATAAGATCACACCTCATCCTGCTGTGTTCCAAGGAATAAAGTCCTAGCCTGCCAAACCTCTCCTTATAGTTCAGGTCCTCAAGTCCTGGCAACATACTCGTAAATCTTTCTTAGCAACATTCTTCCTATAGTAGGGTGACCAAAACTGAACATGTTTAGGGGAACACGCTTGTGCATAGATGTCCCCCTGCCCTGTCTGGCCTTTATTTCCTATTTCCCTCAGCTACTTGATCCTAATCCTCTTGTGCTTACAAAATAAGAAATACAAATAAATAATTGTACATAATTCCTTCGCAAGGGCACAATTAAGGATGGATCAATGGAGTATAATTGTATATTATTTGGGTATGTTTCTGGCCCAATATTCATCAATATTTATTTTATTCTCTTTCAAATGTATGTTGCCATGAGTAAATTGCATACAGCCAATGAATATTAATGCTGTTATATATGAGATAACATTTAGTTCATTTTCATTTGCATATGGTGAGGTTTCTGCATGAGTATGGTGACGCCTGTGCACAAGTATGGTGAGATCTATGCACTTATGGTGAGGATCATTGTACATGCACGTGTCTGGCAATATAAATCCTCCTTGCAGCAGCATCACAAGCACATAGATATATAATTGATACACACAGATACATAAACTCTATAAGACAGTTAGAAGAAAAAGACTGCACAACAAGACATTGGCATAGAACACAATTCGAAAAGAAGTCCATGATAGTGCAAGGGGAGGTCTTAGTGTTTATTTTCCAATGTAAGATTAGGGTGGTGCAACTGAGGATTGCAGGAAAATAAATGTTCCAGAACTATTCTGGTAGTGTGGGATTTAATGCTTCTGTGTCTCCTGCCCGACAGCAGCAGTGAGAAGAGGTTATATACAATGTTGGGGCTCCTTGATGATAGATGCTGTCTTCTCGAGGCCGTGCCTTGTGTGAATGTTTTCGATTGTGTATCCATGGTGGACTGAGCTGAGTCCACTTCTCTCTGGAGCCTCTTTGCCAGGGATATGGGAAAGGAATCCATTCTACAGAACTATATAATTACAATCATGACAAGTGGTGTAGCAAAATTAAAGGAGAAATGTGATTAATCCTGACAGGAAATAAGATTTATGAATGCCTTAAACAAAAATTGAAGTGTTTCAATTGTTGGTGTAATGGTAATAAGGCCACTGTTATTAGAATTATTTAGGTCCCCAGAGCTACTTATATTCAATGATTCCCTCTTGTAAAGTTCTTAAGTGGGAATTGGTTGTAAGCTGAATGATTTGGTTATGAAGCCCCAGTGATTGTACAACCTGGTCACACTTTAATCTCGGTTCAAACCAAGAATGGCAATGTTGGGAAGGTCAGGAATTGGTCTGTCCATAAGATATAGGAGCAGAATTAGGCCATTCAGCCCATTGCAGCTACTCAGTCATTTAATCATGGCTGTTCTATTTTTCCCTCCAAATCCCATTCTTCTGTCTTCTTCTCCCTATAATTGTCAAAACCCTTCTTGTAATTGTATCTTAGTATGAGTTAATGACGTCAGAATACAAAGAGAACTGTTGAAAGTTCAATAACAGCCATAAATAAAAATTCAAAAATTCCATCTGTCTGTTTTTAGATGGTCTCTGTTAGGATTTATTAAGAAAATCACCTTTCTTCAGATAGTTTGTGCGTGAATTCAGCCACTTCAAAGTCATGTGGTGGGATGTTTGCCTGATCAAAGCTATGCACATTAACAGGTTAAATCTTTGACAGTGGGAATAACTAAGCATAGCTAGAAAAATGATTACCCACGCAGAATGATTAAAGGAGACAGCCGGAGACTGGGTATCTGGGCAGGCAGGTCACTTGCTTGATGAATGAGAAGGCTTAGAGTTATTGGAATATGTTAAAGTTCAAAC